>PTEX01000013.1:894013-934046 GCA_003342815.1 Eudromia elegans
TGCGCTCTCCTATTTTAGCGGCTTTTGCATTAGCTACCGGCGGGGAAATAAATATATATATATATACATACATACACACACATATATCTGTGTGTATGTGTGTATCAATCAGGTTTTAGGTGGATTAAAAGTTCTAATGACGAGCCTGTGAAATGGCACACTTCAGTTGCTTGTTAATGAGAGATGCCTCCCCGTTACGGGTTTGCAGTAATGGGATATTAATGTGGCAGTTAAGAAGGAATGGAAACACGGGTTACCCTAGGGTTATTAAGGAATTTCTTTTCTTACGAATGAATACTGAAAACCCTTTTCTTTTCCCCCTGAAATAAATACTGAGAAGCATAATTGTTTAAACTATGCCTTTTTCCTCTGTGAAAAGTATCTAATGAAACTCTAATTTGTGCTTCTGTGAAAAGATGATGAAATCTGAACTGCTTTCAAAGGGATGGTATAGAGTTGTTGAGATTTTCTGGTTCGGGAGGAGAAAAATGAATGTGGCTAAGGGCTCATCTTCGAAATTCAGATGTCTCTGCATGGTTCAGCTGAGACTTTTTAGCCTGAAAACTCCGAATTTCACGTACAACCAAGACATAGCATCATATTTGGCAGCATATTGAAAGGTAGTGTTAAGTTCTACGTGCAAGAGAGTGTTCACTCTTAGATTGCCACTGAAGACTATCTGCATCCTTCCCATGCTGCAAAATACTCCTAAATATTGATCTTATCTACATTGCTTTCCTTCCTGAGGCGGCTGTCATTCTGCATCAGAAGTTAGAGGCTACATTCCCTGGCGACTGCGGGATACTCTGGACTTTCCCCAATCAAAATTACACCATTTTTTGTTACTGTTATTTAGACTTGTGCACAGACAGAATTATGAGGAGAATTCCTTTTTGAGGAGAAAATCATTGAAATGCTGTCTAAAAGCTGCTGGAAACATTAGCTGCAACCTTGTCTTCGTATAGACACATGTTTAGACTGTAGCTGGGTTGACTTCAAGAAGGGGTGTAACCTGTCAGGTCTCAGGGGTCATCTCAATCTTCCAAGAAAAATCCTTGTCCACACTATATGAGAGAGCTCTTGTGTGCTTTCTGCTCTCAAAATTCAGCAGGTCATTCTGATTTCGTGTAAGGTCACTGCTTCTCACTGTTCATACAGAAAGGACAGAAGAATCTGCAGTACAATTTCTTTAACTCTGTGTATTTGGTGAAAACAAGTCTGAATGGCTTTAATGAAATGGCTCTCCAACGACTTCCAGTTATGCTGATGGGCACACCCTGAAAGCAGCATGATGGGAACGATGCAGAGGGATGTKGAGATGGGTGTTGTATGAAGCATTGTTGACTGTTCTGTAATAAGTCCTCTTTTCTCACATACAACATTGTTTTTTCCAGATAATTTAGCAAAATGATTAGCATTTATGTATAGTGGAGGTCATTTATGTATTACTGGAGATGTACTGCTTTTGTTCATATAGCATATGCACAAAGTCCTTTCTCCTCTATCTACTATGAGATTTCTGTGTTTGTAGCAATACTGGCTCTTAATAAAAATAATAAAATAAAATAAAATAAAATAAAATAAAATAAAATAAAATAAAATAAAATAAAATAAAATAAAATAAAATCTGTAATTCAGCTTTACCGTCTTGCTGATTATTAGTGTTTTGTGAGGTCAGTGAAAACCACTAACTGAGTCATAGCTTTCTCTCTCCTGGCATCACATCATTTTCAGATATAAGTAAATATAAAACTTTCTATCTCAGTGTGACATATTATTCCTGAGTTGGGGAAAAGGAAGGCAAGTGAACCCTCCTTTTACAAATAGTGTGGCTTTGATTTGGTGTTTTGTGTGTTATAGCTCTTAAATATCACTCTGTATTCTTTTCTATTAGAAAAACATATGCAATGAAACCATTTTCATGTGACGAAGCACTTCTGTTTTCAAGCTGGCGGTTGAAAAGAGAAAGGGATAACACTTGCAGCTACAGATTTTGTAAGTAGTTGTGTTGTTTATAAAAATCTGAGTTTTAGGTTAGTCATAATAAAAGGACGCAGGGAATAGCTGGTACTTTGGTTGACAGGTTCCAATCCTCGTGGTCAGAAATATTCCAACTGGATATCATTAGGGATACTTGGTTTTCTTGTGTTTGTCCTCAAACATCTCTTTCATACTGCAATTGCAATAGGTTTGTCAAACATCCCTAGTTCTACACCTTGCATGCAAGTGAACATCAGCCCTCAAGAATCCTGCACTTACTGAATTAGATTAAAATCTCAGTGTTCCAACTTCTTGCTTCATCACAGCAACTTAATCCAGCCCAACAAGGGTTGGGTCTTTTGTTAGACCAAACAGAAGTTCTCCAAATGGTATTTGAATGACAGGAATAAAATTTCTTAGATTTTTGGCTACTGAAAGTGATAGGATTACCACCCTTGATTAATTCTCCCTAGGTTTATGGGGAGAGCAGTATGTCACATGTTAGACCTCAGGAGAAGACACATTCCAAGACATTAAGGTCATCTAAGAGCTCTTCAAAAGTCTGTGAAATTCAAGTCTTATTTAGGGGGGCTCTAAGCTAGTACTGTTTCCAATAAATTGGATTGGAAGCAGGTCCCAGCAAAGAACACGGAGATATCTCATATGTATTCACCCTCAAATGTCAACGGAAGAAGGCAGATCTATAAATGCTGTAATTAAATACCTTTTCAGTGCTGATTTAACAGTGGACGTTTAGGAAGCTGCTTATCCATGACAACAACAATCTATGCATAAATGTGTTGAAAGTATTAGTAGGCTTTATACAAATACATTTTGACAACTATACCTTGGCTAAAAACCTGCAGCATCCCAGATGTTTATATTGCTCAAATAAGATTGGCAGTGAGGTGTTAAATGTTCATAGTAATAGGTCATTTATTGTACTTCTTCTAATAAAATTAATAGCATTAGCGTTTTAGTGGTTTTTTTAAAAACTCTTAAAAATGTATGAATTTTACATCGGAAAAGCATTAAACCCACATTTTTTTCTGAAACAGCTGGTCAAACAGCATGTGCTGTTAGATTACAAGTTGTATGTTAAATGTACAAATGCAAAGTTGAAAAGTAAAACTAACTTTTCAGAGCATTTTTCTTCCTGGAAGTGACTTGCATGGCTTCTACATTCTTAATTAGCCTGTYTTGTACAGAAGCATGAGTGAACCAGTTTATATGACTTGCCCATTCTTTTTGAAGTTCACAGTAATAAAATTCCATCATAGATTAAGAATTCCAGCTAATTTATGAAAAGAACAAGCTATAGACCTTTCAACAGATTATTTTTGGACAGAAGCACTTCATTTTGTCTTTCTATAGCAGTTGTTTCATATCCCAGATACAAGAACAGGACTGTCAGACTACCATGCAGTGCTGGTTGAATAATAATTATGAAAAAAAGAATTACAAATGTCTTGAGAAAAAAAAGTATCACTGCCTTTGGTTTGATGAGGTTCACTGGTTCATGTTATTATTATTGACTAATATTCAGCCTGCTGCAAGGACATCTTTGAAAATATGATCATTTCTACACTGCCACAGACTGTAACCTACAGTTTTATTTCAAAAGATTCTCAAAGTATATGATTTATGGGTTGCTATATAGATTTTATATATGTATATATGTGCAAAATGCAGTCCAAAGCTCTGAAATATGAATGGCATGGTATGGTCAAGGTGACTATTTGATTTAATTCTAAATTTCAAAATGTAACATATATGCTTTTGGCTAATTTATCAAAATCGATGGCATTAATGTCCAATTATGATTTCTCATGCACATGATGGCTGCACTTAGCTTTTATAAATTGTATGTAAGAGAGCTTAGACTTACCTAACTTGAATACACACAAAAAAAAAACCCCAAAAATGAAAGGTGACCCTTCCTTGTTGATACAACAAAGTTAACAACTGTCTAAGAAGATCTGAAATAAGCTTTTTTTTTTTTTTCCTTTTCTGTCAAATATTGAAGAGGGATAGGAGTGAATTAATTTGAGTATTTTGTCTACAGATTTTACTGACAGTAGCATTCATCAAGGCATATAGAAGTGGCACAGCCATGACTGATCGTTGTAAGACTTTTGTGTAATAATGTCATATCTAACCTTAATCTTGTAACGTAATAGCTTTTTGTTTCTCTTCAACATCCCAGATATCTGCAGACTTATTTATTCATCATTTTAAAGAACTGATGTGCTTTATGTATGTGACGCTTGGTTGCCATTCTAACTAATCTGTAACTGAGGCAGAATTAGTTTTAGACTTTTACGTACTCATATTGTGCTTTAAATTGCAGAAGGAGAAATGCAAAAGTCAGAAACCACCTGGTGATTTCTTCTTTCAGGGAAATTTGTCTAAAGCAGTTTAGATTTGTTAAAAATTCTGAAATCAGGGGATCATATCCAAGGCATTGTCATATAGTAGGTTCAATTGTCCTTTAATTGTTATTTCCACATTTTCATGGATTGTTAATATTGCAATGACTGTTGATCATAATTTTTCATGTGAATCTGTTTTTCACTGAAGTGCTACTTGGTCAAAGCCGGTGCGTTTTGYTGTGTCTATTTGACAGAACAGTAAAGACATCAAGGGAAAGCTTCTACACCAGCAATTAGTCCTAGTTGGTCAATCATGAGCTGTAGAAAAACAGCTTTAATCTGGTGTAACTCAGTTGATAAGTGTAATTCGGAATGTTATGTTTTCAATAACAGGCTGTAAGTTGTTCAGTGAGACTAGAAATAGGGATTTTTTTTTTTTTTGAAAGAAAGGAAGAAAGAAAGAGAGAGAAAGAAGGAAGGAAGGAAAGGAGGAAGGAAAGGAAGGAAAGGAAGGAAGGGAGGAAGGAAGGAAGGAAGGAAGGAAGGAAGGAAGGAAGGAAGGAAGGAAGGAAGGAAGGAAGGAAGGAAGGAAGGAAGGAAGGAAGGAAGGAATCCAAATCCATGCCTAATGGAACCTCTATCTTCAGATATTCAAAAACCTTCTGCACACAATCCTGGGCAACATGCTCAAGGTGCCTTTGCTTGAGCAGGAAGTTTGGACAAAATCAATCCTATGGAAAACACAAGCTTCTCCTTGTTCAGTATTAATTGCCCTTTATAGAGAGCTACTGTATRATTTTAATCCTCCTCCATAAATATGATTCTCTCCAAACCCCCAAAGAGAATTTACCATCACAGTAATAGATTTGAAGTAAATACTTCTTAGAGAGCATAAATAGTCAGAATTTTCAGATTTTGGGGAATTCGCTTGTGGGAAATGGACACCTGAGAGCAAATGGAAAGAATCTCCCTCCTTGACAATGCTCTTCATTGAGGCATGTTGTAAGTGTCGAGTGTAGGCATGGGTGTATGAAAATGTGACTTAAAATGGTTAAAAAAAATCAAAAAGCTGTAATTACAGGACATAAACAGGGATTAAAAGCAACGTTAACACTATAGCTGCTATGAATCCTGTGATGGGATATTTAGCTCTGTTCACGTGGCCTGAGGGCTTGATAAACTAAGAAAAAATCATCAACACTAATTTAAATCACTGTATAGTATGGATAAATGTACTTTAAAAAATTGTTTGCTTTTAATGTTGTGTCAGACCTTTCTGCAAAAGTGGTTTTTTTTCATTCTGTTGTTACGTTCAGCCAACGTTTGACAACAATAAACAGAGCCTTCTGCTCCTGTGTACATTGTGACTATTGTTATGTAAAGTCTTCTGTGTGAAAATGAGTTCACTTTTGGCCTCAGAAACTGTATTCTACCATTATTATTTTTCTTTTGAATTCTACTCATTAAAAAAAAAAAGAAAAAAACGAAAAAAAAGAAGGCAGGGAGCAGATAAAACCCTTGAACAACCGTCTTCCCTGCTGTGTCTTTGAAGCTTTAGTTACTGCTGTAATATATTTTCCTCTTAAATCTATTTTCCACTTGCCAATGGATCTAATGAGGAGAACATAAAAGGGCATTTTTTTCTCATAGTTCCCAAGAGGCTTGCATTCTTGCAGGGGTGCAGGTGTAAACATTTGCCTGCTGTTTTAGACTAATAAGAGCAGAATTCTCCTTGTAGAAAATGAAATTATTTATGTGACAATACAGCCTCCAAACTGCTGGATGTGTTGAAAAATATGGAATGTTTGTGGTACACCAGAGAGAAACACCACCCTCCTCATAATCCTAAATATCTGTTGTGAGCAGATATGTTTCTTTTTACTGGATTTTGTATTTTTAACTGTCTTAGCCTAGACTATCTGCCTGTTGGCCTCTGCCCATAGATACCAGGAGAATCTCTTTAAGATCACTGGGATTTAGTTGGTTTTGGTTTTGTACATTTTTAGGAGAAAAGCTAAGCTTTTCAACAAAGCTTTTCTAAGGTTTCTACAAAATTTTTCTACAGTTCTCTTCAGCAAATCTCTCKGGAAAATTTTTGATTGTATCTCCAAATGCCTTCTAAAATATAAGCAAGTATCTTGACAGGCTTAAAAGTTTTGAATAAATYTCATATTACTTTTCCTCCCAAAGATTTATCATGTTCTGTTAGCCAAGGCCCCTTTCAGTTCTGGCTYAAAACACCCCATTTTTACATTTCTACCATTTGATATGGTGGCAAGTCATTTAAGCTGAAATCAGACTCTGTCACTTGAAAGAAATCTCAGTTAAACCTGACCCTTGCTATGAATTGATGGTTTAATGTCCTCACACAGATTGCAGCCACTTTAATAKTTCAGTAAGTTCTTCGCTAAATGAACCATTTTAAAATCCGATGCATTTAACTTACTTTTTCTATTACTTTAATGCATCTTTTTATTCCTAGCCAGGGTTATATATTACTAATTGCTTGACCTGAGATTGCCAACTGTATTATTATATACTGGAAGCATTTTGCTTTACTTAATTGGTTTCCAATTTTTTATAACACATCGTAGGGGATGAAAATCACTAAAATCAAAATGTCAATGGAAATTTTAAATAGATTGATAGGAGGGAAAGATAGRGGTTTAGGTCCAAAATGCACGTTCTTATCAGTGTCTTAATCGTGGCAGCCTCSGCAGGTCCCTCTTCAAGGCTTTTGCTGTGAAAGATTTTTATTTTATGAGTACTTCTTTGGGCTGAGAGAGAACGTCCAGTAACTTTAACATATCCATGAGATTTATTTGAGCACAAATGTGAAATTTTTCCCTCGTTACTTATTTACCATCGTTTTGTCATTTCAAATATAGGTAAGAAGCCTAGCTGCAAAAACGTCATGTAGAGACTCAGTAAATAGTGAAATGGTGAAATTATATTGATAAATTATAAAAAGAAGAGCCTACTTTTTTCATTTTAGTATTTCAAGTTGTATTTCTAGATTAAAGAGAATCAAAATAACATAATTGCAGGCTCTACTTTTTTCATACTAATTAGACTCTTTGTGTTATGTGAATAGGAGAATTAAAGGGAATGGGATAAACTTGAACTCCATATATACACCTATTTTATATGTGTATATATATATATAAAAAGGATCAGAAGAAACCATTCTGCTTTTTCCCTCATTACAATTTCTGTGGAATTGCCCTGATTATAATTAATCTGAAGAGAGAATAAGTCCTGGCAGCTATCGGGAAGATATATCTGGTTGCCACTYTTTTGGTTACTGCAGTATTTTGCCAATTTTCACTATCTGTAGTTATTAATCCGAACAGATTAAGAGAGTCGCCTTGGAAATAATTGTATTCAGTTGCTTCTGCAAAGCTTACAAATATATATAAAAAAAGCAGTTCTGAATTCCTTGTCTGCTTCACAAAGCATATTTGAAGATATAAGTGAATTACAACAAGCGATTGGGTTCCATGGCTTTGAGTAACTGCTTGTCAGCTCAGTTGCCATAATCGAGATTTAAGATGTTTACTATTATTGCCAACATTTAAGATGCTTTATATCAAATTATTCTATGTCAGAGTTGCTTCCAGCGAAGTTTTCAGCTGGTGAACTGAGTTAACTATCTCTCTAACATAAGGTAATGGGATTGCTTTCAATTGCCTTTCCCTTGCATGAGATGGTATCAAAACTTAAATCAGTTGTTTATGAGCAGCTACTTCTTTAGCAAATGTGTCGTAGYCCTTCTTTTGTTGGATTTGTATGCTGATTTTTCATTTCCTAAGAATTTCYRGAGGAAAACTTCAGTTTRTAATTCAGACTTAATACCACATATAAAACTTTGCCTACATTTCTTGTTCTGGTGATACTGACCAATGRATTTGACAATTCCTATYCTGAASGACACTCWCCTCAAAAWTAAGTCTTGGGCTGTGCTCTCATTRTAACACCTTAGTTTATACCAGCATAATTCAAAAGCAACTATCTGATATTAATCAGGCATTCTTACTRCATGTCTGTAGTCTTTCACCTATTTATGATTATAAATTCGCCTATTTAACCATAAATCCACCTTTACTTTACTAGTTGTCATGGCATAACAGAAAGTAGTCAGARAGTTCCCACTAATAAAGTTAAAGCACGTGGGAAAGCAGCTGGACAGCTCAAGACTTCTATAATCTTAACAGTTTCTTGATTGTTAAAATTAATAGGATGTCCAAATGTTGGTGAAAAACTTTCTAATGGTATTTTTTTCATAAGTAGYTGATAATTATTTTGCCTTTAGTGTGTCCTGCCTTCGAGCAGTCATGAAACTCATTTCTGAGACACACAACTCATTGAATGTTCGTGAAAATTAATATCACAAAKATGTTCATGGAAAGGTTTTACAAAAAGAAAAAAGAGTAGTTTTATAGCTTCTCCCACTGGATATTGAATATTTGGACTGATTTTAACAACAGCAAAATTTGGATAATGCTTTGCAATTTGCTAAAATTATTTTGGCTGTGTTGCACAGAATTATTTTTCAGATTGCTGTAATATTCATCATGTTTCGTCTAATGACTCTTAAATTCTAACAGTGGTATTGTCAAACAGTTCCTAAAACAGTCGCATAATCTCATTGTGGTTGTGCTCAAAATGTTGGAAATAATTGAAAACAAATAGTATCTTTTGTAAAAAAAAATACAAAAGAGGTGGTTGATGGGTACTTAAATGACTCCTTTATTTAAGAACTATTATATCATCAGCTATAAATACACGTTCATACCTGACTGATAATGAATTAGGGCACTTGTTTTAATCCTCACTGGAAGATAAATAGGAGAGGTCTGAAAACTTCCAAAGTTCCCATTATGTGGTGGAAATGTTTGCAGCTGGGGAAGTAAAATACAGCCAGTAAGCAGTGTGTATCGTAGCATGGAAYGAAGAAGCTGGTGGGAAACATGGCATGCAATTGCATGGCTAAAAAATGACCTGATCAAATGCCTACAGGAAGTACAGGGTGGGAACCTTATGCAGACACCAGCAATACTGGCGTTTATACAGACTGAATGCATCTATAAAAATTACGCTGCTCAGTTCACGTCGCTAATTYTGGAGACAGCTTATTGCAACGGGAGGGACAAGCCCTCTCAAGTCCATAGGGCTCTTTGCATGGACACGACGATTAGTTGCAGCTGTGTGAAGTCACATATTTCCTAGAAGGGATGAAAAGTCAGTACTGGCATGAGGCTCTGTAACAGGCTATAAAATAGGACGATGCATCTAAATGGCAGCACAGTGAGCAGAGAACAGTCTTCTAAGGGCACATTTGCCTAAATTTGATAGATGATTAAAACTCTGGACTGAAGGAGACATGAGGGTGGCAGGGAAGGATGTTGTTAAACCATCGTGCTGGAGTCATTTCTGTAGATAGATAGTCACACTGTGCGGACGTTATTGTATACATTGCAGATCTGCCCCTCTCCTTGGCTTGAAGTGGTCATTAAATGGATGGTACTGCGAGAAGAGAGAATAGGCAGCCACCTTTTCTCTTCTCCAGCCCCATGAATGCAATTTGGGATGCTCAGGGCTCCAAGCCATTCCTGGTGATGGGCCTTTTATATCTACTTCTCCGAGGGCTGTGGAAGAGTGGTGAGGATGAACTTGCACCACATGCAAGTTCATTTAGCAATTAGTCAATACCAAATAAATTCTGGATAATTTAAATGAGTAAAGCAACTCTCAAGCAATTCAGTAAAGCAACTCTCCTCTACATATATATATATATTTGAAATATATAATTTTGCCAGAATCAGAATTTAAACAAGAACTACTTATATCTATTTTGCATTTGAGAATTTAGTCAGTCTGAGAAGAGAGAGAATGGGACTGGAGAGACTGTAATATCATAGTGTCCCCAGTGGCTTTTCATTAAATGAATTGTATRCATTAGCATTCTGCTTTAGAAAGTGGAGGATTGAAGCATCAGTCTCGACAAGCTTCATTCTGTAGAACTGTTTCCGTGAGTATAGAACTCGAGTCTTCCCTAGCATAATTCTCCGCTTAATGCCACAAAGGCTTTAGTTATCATATAGAAAAGAGATAACACCTTTATTCGTTGCAGAACCTTTTAAAAGAGAACTCCTTTTAAATTCAAAACCCTTCATTTCTTTAATCTAAGTTCAATAGTACCCTTTCCGTATTTTGCATTTCTATTATGTTTGCTCAGATGATTAGAAAAGAAGAAAGCAGAGTTATTAACAAGAGGTGTTTTCAGGAAAAAAAACCAACAAATCTTGATCTTTGTCTAGACACACGATGGCCATCAGCTGCGAGCAATAAAAGTAAATGATGCTGAAAATGTTGTTTCTGTCTTTAGTGTTTATTCACTCTTTCACTCGAGAGATACGAATATATGTAACAGAACTAATAGTTCACAAATAATCTTGTTAAAATTTGTCCCCTTGCAAATCCGCTTTMTTCTCACATATAAAGAGATGGCCCCAAAGAAACAGATGTTTAGAAGTGCAATCCTGCCAATACCCAAAACAGTGCTTATGGCAGCCAAGTGTGTTTAGTAGCTCCCAGAAAACGGTATCTGCCAAATTTTATGTTTCTTACCTTCAGCTGAGGTTGCAACACTTAAGAAGAGAAACTCCAAAGCTTGATTCCAAGTAATTCTTTCCAGGAGCATTTCCTTACACAATCAAAAATATTAAGAGATGTTCACATCTATACTCAGCGTTTATAAGGATATCCCTAAAGCAGTTCCCTCACAAATAATAAAATCGAGGCCTAGATATTTGTGATTGCTTTAAAAAATCTGTAGCTTGGCCATGGAAAAAGAGCTTCGATTGCTACACAACCACCATATTTTCATAGCAAATAAATTAGTTGTTTTGCCCTAAAAGACAATTTACCTCTGTAAACTTGAGCATTACCTCAGCATAACTTGATATCTTTTGATGCCAAGCATAAAATGATATCAATCAGATGTTTGATATCTTTTGCAATGGCAAAAGAGCTCATGACAATAAGTATGCAGCCTTCTAATACACAGAATCATTCTGTTTCTTAAAGCAAAAATCTTTATTTACAGGTTTGCTCTCTGGGTTTATGCTCTCCTAAAGGAAATGAAACATGAGCAGTTAATAAAAGCATTTGAACTCAGAGAAGTGCTTCTTCCCCTTACACAGCCACTTCTAATCCTAAGGGGTGGCTTAACTGTATTTACCAGGGCAGCAGCTGGTGTCATTTTGCCAGGGATACATAACTTTTTAGCACCCTATTGTATGATTTTATTGCCATGGAAACATTTGATTTTGGCTTAAGCCTCATATGTTCGATGCTGGCATTATATACATTTCCTTTTTGCATTCTGTGCTTTTTGTTTACTGTTAATAAAAAGTTTAAGATAAAAACCCTTTTACAGGAACAGTGCAGAGACTGGGTGATACCAGAAGTCTAGACTATGGTAGTCAATCAACGATCACTACAGTCAAGTAGTTGCCACTATTCAAATGGGATGACTGTTTAAGAACAACCTTTTCTTGTATTTTGTTTGCACTGCTAAAACTTATGATTAAAATAATGATATTTTTTCGGCTTCATCGGAAGGTGAGTTGTGCTTGCTGCTTSTAGGGAGATTTGGGGACTCACAGAATATCCTGTGCAAGATTTCTGAGATTTGCAGTTGAATTAGTTGGTAGGTGTTATCTCACTTGCTTTTTTAGAGATGAAACAGCTCTTAATATCCCTGGGGGAAAAACAGCCTGTTAATTGCAGGTGCTAAGTTGCTGTCTGGCTTTACAGCCACCGTTCTGCAGGAAAGGAAAAATTATGCAAAAGTTTCTRTTTTTTTTTAAATGGCTGTTCCTGCAGCTCAGGGCTTTTGCACTCAGTGTAAAGCAGGAGGGGCATTTGGTGTAGGGGTATGGGGAGCTGTATATGCAGTGTAGTAGGTGAAATGGAGCTAGGGCAGTGGAAATATATTTTTAAAAAATGTTCACTACTTTATACTACTTTTGACTTCTCTACTTATCATGTTACTCTGTGCTCATCATCCCTTACTGTTCCCAAATTGTGTTTCAACACAATATATATGCTGCAAGTAAGTAAAAAAACCAGCACACACAAAACATACACATTTCTCTTAATCTTCCAATTTAGTAAGTACTCGAACATGCTGCAAACACTGCATAATTTTTTRTTAGTATTTACTTTTAGCAATTGCTTTCCTTTATTTTTCAGACTTACTAAGTATAGAGCATCATAGAAATAATATACATTTATAAAATAGTGTTTATCTTTTTTTATTTAAAAGCTAGTGAGGAAGGAAAAATTGCAGCCAACCAAACAGCAATGCTGATTTTGTTGTCGTTTTAATTCCACATCGCTCTGTTTGATGCACTTAACAGCACCTGCTAAAAAAACTGTTTACCAGGATACAGAGAAAAAATGATTTAAAAATTGCTAATTGCCTTATTGCTTTTTCCCAGTGCAACATCTTTTTAAATAACAGTATAAAAACTGCAGTTGCTTCTGACCAGTAATGGGACCCTTTTGGTCTTACTATGTTTCGCCTGCACAGCCTGAGGATTTCAAAGGGAATGAGCTTGGGGCAAGGCTTCCACAAGGGGGCTCAATGTTTCAAACCTGGTGTTGCCAATTCTCCTTTGGCAAATCGCCCAGTAAAGTCTAATGTCACCAAATTAACAGAAATTTATTTTCCTCTGCTTAAAAAAAAAAAAAAAAAAAGAAATATAGTTGATGCTTTGGGGTCCTTTGTGATCCTTTTTCCCCTTTCAGCTTTGCAAGGTCTAAGATTCCAAAAAGCCTCAGTGTCAACACTTGCTTTCCATTTTGTTCTTACACTTAATATATATGTGCTTTAATACTGATCCAGAAAAGCACACCTTGCTTGCTCATCATCTACAAATTGAACAGGATATTACAAAACATGCTCCTTTTGGATTGACTGCTTCACTCTCAAATCTGTTGTCATTATCTGTCATTATTGTTGTAAGAAGTAAAATGGCAAATGTAGCAGTCTGGTTTGGATTTCTTTCCTGACAGATAAGACAAAAATGAGAAAATTTTCAATTAGTCTGTATTTCYCATGCTTATTTAAAAGGCATAAGTCTCATATGGGTTGCTTCATTTAATACTATTAAGCTAATAGAGCTACTCTGCATTTACTGCAACACATCGGAAAGCAGATTTGTTCCTCTAACATGTACTGGATATTCAAAAATCAACATAAGAAAAATTCATGCTGCTTCTTATTGGTCTTATATTATTTACAGTAAAAAGAATTATCTTTGGATATGGTGACCCTTAGGGGGTCTTGCTGGAACACAGAACTGCAAGAGCCTTTGAAAAAAAGAAAAATAATGGAGTGGAAGTGTGAGCTAAATCATTTTGATGCCTAAAATCTAATGATTGCATTCTGCTGGCTTAGATATAGAGATTTATTATTATTTATTTTTAACAATTTGTAAGATACATTTATGAAATAGAAACTGTAGTGGAGCAAACTCATTGAAGAGTTGCATGTTTGTTTAATGTGCTCCCTAAGTCGTCATAAATTCATATTAGCTTGGGGAAGTTCGTTATATCTTTTCTCAGTGCTGGARAATGCTCTGTAGCTGGAGAAAGGTTTTGTGAGTTTTTCTAGGCTTGCCTTAGTTGTGTTTAGCTGTCTGACTAGGCAGAAAAGTGTAACCTTCCCTTTCTAGCCATGCTTATGTCACCAGCAGCAGCCGTTGTTTTACACAACGTCTCAGCAGGTACTTTGGACAGGAGAGGATAAAAGAAAATTTAAGAAATATCTGGAAAAAAAGAAAAAGTATATCTGGAAGCAGAGTAAGTGGAAAGGAGTCTGATGGGCAAGAACGTAGGAGGTTGGGAGGCTGCCCAGTGATTTTAGCTCTGTCGAACCTGTTGCACTCCAGAGAAAATTGTCTTGCTTGAGGTGGGAGAAGCGTTCAGGCACCATGTGTTTACAAATTTTCAACATGCTGAAAATCCATAAGTCTTTCTTCATTTCAGTTGCCCAGGGTGACACCTTTTCAGCATTGAATCGAGAAGATTGTTTTCGTGGCGAGACTGTGTTGCCGTATGTTTTTAAAATTTTTCAAGGGGAACCGTGCAAAATCTGAAAGTCTTGGTTATTGCAGCTTTTTATCTATTTCCATTATAAAAAGGAGAAATTGGACCTTCTGAAACWCACTGCTTTCCTCAGTCAATTTGGACTAGTAAAAATAGACCGGCTGCCCTAGTCATCATAAACAGCATAATAAGCATAATCAGACTAACACATTCTATACTCACCTAAATAATTCTTTTCAGCCATAGACAATTGCAGCTTCAAAGTTACAGAAAAATATAACTATATGTTTTATGCATGTATACATATGTATAAATGAAACCAGGACTTTGTAAAGCACTTTTCACACTCYCAGATCCTTCCAGSYCCATCTGAAAGATGGACCAGCCCATTAACRGCTTCTTCTCATGTGTGCAAAGTARTCCAGAAGCTGAACAGCAGGTAAAGGGGTCCTAGTAACCTAGTGAGCGATGACCACACTCCTCATAGGGCTGAGCTTCATCCCAGGAAGATGCTTAATCCCATACTGGTTAGGAGAAGGCCATTTATCCCAATGTGTCCATGGGGCAGACTCTGTGGGAAACCTCACAGATGACCTGGAGAAAACAGAGGGAAATGGGAATAAAAGAGGATGGTTCTTGTGCAGACAGCATGTAGACAGCCTTGATTGTACGTAGGATGTACCCAGGTGTGTGGCACTGGCAACAGCAGTGAGTGAGGGTATGTAACACGATGGGTGGTTGCTAGAAAAGAGCAGTTGGGCTAGCAGGACAGCAGGCACACGTACATGTCCCTCTAAAGCAGAGTACCTCTTTAAAATGGATGAATACCTGCTTGAATTTCCCCGAACAAAGAGTTCGGATACATTTCAAAACCTGTACTGAAGGTGATCTTTAGAAATGGTTTGCTGAATAATTCAAGTTTCCTGTACATCTCTTTCTTCATTCATAATAAAAGAAGTGACTGGTATTTACTATGCGTAGAAAGCGGGACATGTCGAGTTGATTTAATGAGTTGTGTTCCGTATGGGTCATAAACAATTTATGGCCACTACAAACAGAGGATATAGTATTCAGTGAAATGAGCCTGCTCTCTGTAATGATTTCCTCCACCATGACATACATTAAAGGAGTTCTGCAATCCTAAAATTAKTTGGTTCCATCGTTCTTCAGGTTTGTCATTCCAGCAGCAGTCTGGAGAGCACAGGAAAATGTCTCCAATAGCTGCTGTTGTAAAAAGGATGTTGGGATAGGTGATCGAAAATGGGGATAGGAGAAGTCACTAGTTTGCAGCTGAGTTTCATGGGGCATAAGGTTTCCTTCCAGCTAAAGAAGAGGTGATTATGTGGCTTGGTTACTGCAGGCATGGAGGGATAGGACTGCTGTAAGGAGGCAGGATTAGTGCAGCTCACTTTGGAAGCACCACTTGGCTGCTGGGAATGTGGATGAGGAGGTGAAGATGGTCACAAGTACAAGAGATCTCTAAACCTCAATTCTGCTGCTGCTTGCTGCATACAGCGCTTAAACCTTAGGCTAGAGCTGATAGGCTTTCTATGCTCTGCAGCCCTCCCTTGTGTCTTTGACATGTTCCATCTTCCCCATCCATTCTGCARTTATTCCTATATGATGATGCTCCTGTTCATATTCTCGTGAATGAAGAAATGAGGATACCACTATAACATGCTAAGCTGTTATATTTTGGCTATTATCTTAGTATCTTAGCAGCTTTGTCCATGGCAATTCTTCACTGTTTATTAGCATGAACATGCATTGCAACATCCTCTTTTTCAATAGTGTTATGCTGTGTTGGCAGAGCTTCCGTGTGATTACTTTCTATGTGTAATGGATAAAAGGTTTAGAGAAACTCTATTCCCTCTAAAGAAAATCTGATTATTGTAAATGAGTGAGATTTTAGTGGCTAGCACTCAGATCACAAAGCCTGTTTRTTATTAATATCTAATTATTATCATTACTGCACAGGTGAGTCTACTGAACTCACTTGTTGCTGATGAAGACCTTCAACTTCCAGTTAGTGAGATCGTGTTCAATCAATATCTCCTGCTGTGGTAATACATCCAGGGTCAAGTTGTGCCAGGTATTTATTTATTTATTTAACAGRTATTATTCTATAGTGCCCAATGTCAGAGCACAAAGATGATACATTCAATTAAAAAATCCCTCACCAGCTCTAAGTGCAATAAATTTACCTTTCATGGAGTGATAATTACATGCTTGACTTTGCAGAAGTTTGCCAAAGTCTTGCTTGTTTTCCAGCAAGGAGTGAAGTGAGTCTTTCATAGATCATTTCTTTGCAATCCACCTGGCTTCTCATGGCAAGTCAGCATTATATCAAGAAGTTGGGTAGACATATATAGACAATCTGAATTTGCCTGAATTTAACAAATATCCACATTTCATAAGGAGAATGTCACAGACTGGCTCCTTGATTTGTCTCTGCGAATCCATTCTTTTTTTTTTTTTWAACTTTTAAATATAAAGCAAAATTAAAAAGTGAATCACAGCACTTCCATTCCTTATCAGAAAGGACTAGTCAGGTCAGTAAGAGAATATCAAGAGTCAAGATGGACTTCTTGCCTAAATAAAGAAACTTTATTTGTCTCACTGAAGTCCCAGCTAGTGACAGAAAGGAGGTGTCTTCTCCTCATTRGATGTCCAACTTTGCTTCAGTTGGAGGGAGAAACTGGTCCAGTGGTTGGGAGGGTTTTGTAGCAGAGACCCCAAAGGCAAAAATGTGGCTGAGACTTGCAGTTCTGGTCAGGAGATGTGTTGAGGTATAAAGAACAACAATCTTTTAATTACAAAGAATAATAATATATATGTGTATAGACTTTGCAACCTTGGTAGTGATCWTTGAATTTAGGATTTACTCATGGGCTGAGACCCTTTCTTGATAGTCAGGAAAAGCTAGAAATTCTGATCTCGTGTTTTGTTTGTTCAGTGTTAAGGAATAAAAAAAATGGATGCAGGGGAAAAATAATTGTCAGGAGAATGGTAATATCAGACTAATAAAATTAACATGGACTCTCSTAGAAAAAATACTCACTTCTCTTTCTAGCAATACATTATGGCAAAACTCTCCCGTTTTCCAAAGATCCTCTCGGTAAATTATTTGTAAAGAATGACTTTAATTAATTCTTCTTACATCCCTTAAGGCTCAGGTTTTGCTGAGTTATTAGAGAAAATGTTAAAGTTTATGTTCATGTAGATTTATTTGCCCTTGAATATGTTTAATTAAGTTTGAAGCATGACAGATTTTTCAATTCCTTGTAGAGAAATATTAAGGTACAGAGGATGAATATCAGCAAGACCATTTTTGGTCTGTAATACATTTTTTTTTTTATATTGGGAATGTGTGTTAACTTTTAATTTTTTTTCACTCTATAAATTCCCCTTATTTTGTTATTTTAAGTAAATTAAAGTGCTTTGGGCATTCTGTAAGCAGTATGGGTAGATCAGGAACACATAAAATTTGTGCCAAAAAAAAAAAATGGAAAAAAAAAGCACAAATCAGCCTGCCTGAAGCAAAACTTACCCTTCGCACCATGAACCTGAGCTCTCTTTCCTGTTCCAGGAATTCTCAAAAAAATAAATCATTATGCAGTAAAACGTGTCCTGTTCGCTACAGTTTAAAGCCTTGAAAAAATAAAACAGTGCAAGAAAAGCCAGAGTCTGTGTGAGAGAGATCTCTTGTTAGCTTAGACAGAAAAGATAAAGAAGGCTTATCAGTTTGGAACTCCTCAACAGCAGCAACACTTGGAGGTTTTCCACTTTTGCCTCCGTGGTATATAAAAATACAGAGTAAATTGGCCAGATATCTCATTTTGTCCTCTATTGCTGTAATTTTTTTAGATAGCTGTGCTTTCAGCTTGCTTGCAATGTTCTTTTATGCCAAAACATGAATTTTAACTAAACATCCAACTACTACGATGGATAATTTTTATTTCTTTTTATTTATTTTAAGGCAAAGTCATCTTTTGATGACTGGATAGATCTGACATCTTGATGGGATGATATTGCTTTGCCAGTAGGAGACACTCTGACCCTCAGAATCTGCCTGAAGAAAGCAGCTCTAGTGGGATAAGTGTGCTAAAGATAGATTAGTTTTAAAGTGTTAGTACAATCATATTAAGCAAAAAAATCCTGATTATATCTCAACTTATACAGATCGTCAGTGATACAGCTGTAGTCAAGGTCTAGCACCAAAGCTAACAGGGAAGATGTGGTTTTTCAGTGGGAATTATATCTTCATTTAAAGCACAGCAGTGGAAGCCAGGTTCAGCCGGGCTAAGGAGGAGAAGGGATTTGATTAATATTATTCCAAACATATTGGATTTTGTATCGCATAATTTCTGCAGTTTGGATTGCAATTTCAGTCTTTTGCACAGTTGCTCTGCCATAGAAACAGGACCGTTATTGCTTCCAGAATCTCATTTGTGCCCAACACAGTTATCAACAAAATGGTCCTCTGCCTTGGTGACCTCAGGATAGTGCTTAATATGTCAAAATAATTACAGTCTTGAAAATCAACAATTTTAAACATCTGTTCTCTTCTTGTAATGCTCGCAATGGCTTAAATGGCTTACTCAGATTGGGTGAATCTTCACTCAGTGTATTTTCGAGGGTCCAAGAGATCTGCACTGTATCCCTCTTGGAAAACTTTCCAGAATCCCGGAATGACTTTCCTTTCTTTTTTTTTTTCCTTCCGCTTGTGCATTGGTTTTGCCCTACTTCACAGGAGACTTTTACAGCAAGGATGTGATCGGCGATRTGCTCTGCTCGTTAGTACTGAGCCTCGTATGGATCTGCAGTGCACTGTTTCTCTTTTTTTYCCTTTTCCTTTTYATTTTTGTTCCTTTAAAACCCTGCAGTCTTAGAAGCTGGTATTCATGGAGCTTCTACAGAGGCATCAGACGGGAGCCTCACTTGGGGGGAGTGACTATTCTCTTGATTATTCCTTCGTAGCAATAGTAGAGAGGAATACAGGCCTTTTTCTTACAGCAGAGACCTGGGGTGAGAAAGGAAACCAGGTTCAGCAAAACAGAGAAAAAAGTTTCCTCCCTGGATGAAAGATTGGCAATAAACTAAGGAAAAGTTCCATTTGCACAAGGGCAGGTTACCTAGTAACTATTTCTCAACTTGCTATTTCTTATTTTGATATAAAAAGAAACTCAAAGAAACAGCAACTTGGGAGTCCAGTCACAATATGTTCACTTTTAAGGTTCCTTGTTGGTAGTTTCTAAACTCTTCTGTAAGCCAAAATCTTTCTCATCCAGAAATCTGGGGCAGCTTAATTTACCTGTGTGTGCTTTAAGGACGTTTAACAATTTAAGGACATTTAACAATGACGATTAAGAAATGAACCCAGATGGAGAGTATATGCCTAATGTTGTGAGACCTTATACATCAACTGAGCTTTCTTGCTATATTGCCTAGAATTCAACCTGTGTAGGGTGCTGATGCAAAATTTAGATACTGTGAAACTCGGACTGGATCCTATGTTATCATGTTGGTTGATGTCATGATAAACACTTGAACTGTTATTTCAGAGAATTGCTACAACGGTCCAGAAGCAAGAAGGGAAACTTGAAAACAAAACTAAGTCAAAATTTCAAAAGGGGGAAACATAATAACAATTTAGGAAGCCCTTCCACCATTAAAAATAAATTATTTATATTCTTCTTATTGCCAAGTAAAGAAATATGCACAACATATGGTGAGGTTGAACACTTAAGTGTCATTCAGTATTATTTAAAGCAAGGTCTACGAAATGACTACACAGTTTGTCAAGCAGATGAATATATATCTGCTACTTTAAATGTTTTATGTTGCCATATAACTAACAAAAGATGTCAAAAACAGCTGAGTTAACAAAGAAATAAAACAAACATCATTCTAAGTCTGAGCTACACTGCCAGTGGCTTTCTTCCTCCTTTTTTTTTTCCTTTTTATTTTGCTCTGTAAGCAAATATATGTGCCGTATTTGATGAAAATATTTCCGCATTCAGAATGYGCCAGCTGAACAGAGAGGCTGATTTTCTTTGTAAAGGACAATCAACAAGAAAAGTTTTAGTGCTTTCCTTGCTTTTCAGTCGCAGAATTAGTTCAATAGAATGGATGGGGATGGCCTGAGGAGATGCTGATTTTCCCTGGTTCAAAATCAGGGTTTGCAGTTTAGAGAGCTCTGTGCCACGGTCTTTTTTATTTCCACATTKTATTTGTGGAAGAAAGATTCTTTATCATTTTGGCTCCGCTTAGGGGTGTGAGTTATTATTTAGCTTTTCATTTTGGTTTCAACTCTTGGCAGSAAATATAGGTGCACATATGAATTAGCACTTACAAATGAAAAAAAAATTCCTCTCTCTGCTTTCAGTGTATCGTGTAAGATGGATGTGAGGATTGTGTGTGTGAGATCTCAAAAGGCTAAGACATTTTCAGAAGTGCTGTGAAACATACAGATAAGGCCTTTCAGATRCATTTTTTTCCGTAGTTTTTATTGTTGACCTTGTCTATCCTGATAAAGAAAAAAAATCTCATTACATGCAAACCAAGGAGAGAATCTCTGTACGTGTAAACCGATCACAAAAAARATGAAGGCACTGACATAACGACATGTGACACTCAGAATATAATGACATGTGGCAATCACAATAGAAAAGCCCTTAAGGGARAAAGCAAAACAATACTGTGCAGAACACTACATTGCCAGCTGCCATGTTTATAGCCCCTGACTTCTTTGTTTGGACTTAAATCATGATCCTCAAGTGTTTTTTTGACTCCCAAAAGCTTGTTTATAATTCTGCTACATATAATTTAGTGAGAAGCTGCTGAGCACCAGCAGGTTTTCTGAGGGCTATCAATGAGAGGAGGTTTGGTCAGAAGCAGGAGATTGAATTTGGGTGTAGTGGTAGCTTTAAGACCTAGTTTTTCTACAGGCAACCTTAGATTGGTTTTTTTTTGACTCTTAGTTTCTCTTTGTCCACTTTCCAGTTTCTCTTCTAATTGTTCATACCTCAGTACTTCTCTGCTTGTTCTTTTTAGTGACTATCGGTCATTCCAAAAAGAAAACCATTATCTCATCTCTCCAGTCCTTCTGACCAATGTTTGTAGTTACTTGGTTACCTACAGAAAAGGAGATGCTCCTTTATCCCTCTTCTGGGTTGACCCATGTTTTACAGCCATGTTGCATCAGAAACTGTGCCCCAAGGATGGGTGAAATAGTCCATTGTCATGATCGTGCTGTAGACATATTCTCTCTATTCCATGACTGAATCACATCACTGAATTATGGAAGTGTTTTGTGGGCTTGAGCACTCTGAAATGTTCTGGTGCTACTGATGGTTTCTTTGTTTCCTTAAAAATCCCTCTACCTTGTTCCTTTCGTTTTGGGAGTGAGTTCCTCATTTTATTTCTCCATTTTTTCCTCTACTTTCTTTCCTCTTAGTTGTATGTTATAGATGTGCACACACATCTTGGACATCTTCTATTGATAGTTGCATCTCTGCTTAAAACATRTGCAAATTTGGGGTTCACTTATTTCCAAAGATAAAATCTGCATTTGTGTGACTGCCTAGTACATTCATTTTAGACATAATCTTGCTTGAAATAGGGATAAAACRCCAATATTTATAAGTAAGTATTGTTTTCCCCACCTAAAATGGGCAGAAGGGGAAGTTTGTGCATTTCTTGTCTAMGAGTTATCAGTAATTTCTAGTGAAATGTATTGCACTTCTCTATTTATTCTTCAGCACATGTATGAAACTTACTTCAAAAAGGGATTTTTTCCTCCCCTCTTAAAGAAGTTGCTCCTAGGTTGCCTGGATCTTCTGGAAGTAGTTTTAGTAGAGAGGCTGGGAATCAGAGAAATAAGTTAAAATCTCTGAGCCTAGTGAAGGCAATGGTGTATTTTATGGATATAGCATCTATCTACTGAAGCATTCCTGGACACACAGAAATACRGCACAGCTTTATCTGTAACATTAAAGTGAGTCAGAACTTTATCAAATGGAGGTTTTCAGAACTGTCTTTAAGTGGTTAACTCCATGGCACTTGGGAAAGACATGAAAGAGCCTGAAATATGAAGCTGGCTTTTGCCACAAATAAAAGTTTAAGCCCCTCAAAGACTGTTAAGCTAGGAGGTTTTTAAAAACATTGCATATTTTTGTCTATTTTGACTTTCTTTTCTCTTTTAATTATCTTTTTCTTTTAATTAATTAATTGCTAATCTACAAGTAAAAGCAGACGCATCTGTATGACTCGTAGCTTATWTCTTGGATCTTTTCTTATCATGAACAGTTTTCTTAATTATAGCATGTTTTCTAAACATTTTCTAAAGTACATTTTTAAGAAAATAATAAATAAAAAACCCAAGCATTTTCAAAATGAATATATAAATGGGTAAATTTTCTCACTTAATACTCTCTTGCTATTCAACCAAGGAGAAAATCTGAATCTTAACAATTAGCCAAACTAGTTGTACTTCCTTGTTAAATKATGTACTCCTGGACTACACCAGACAGTTTTCCCTCTCCTTTTGTCAAGCTTAGCCCTGAATTTAATTGCACGTTATAATTGCRCATCCTTTAATATAGCTAAATTGTTCCTGCAATTTTCTTTGTATTTCCCTTCATTTTGAGCGAATGCATTCTTCAAAATCGCATTATTACTGCTGCTACAATTACAAGATCTTTCTTTTCTTCCATTTTGTTTTCTTTCTGCTTGCAAATGGCTAAATACCTTATGCTCAGTTTAGCTTTCTTTCTGTGTGTGTGTTTTTCCTTTTGCATTTTTATTATTGTTTTCTTTTTAAAGACTATGTGCTGGAAGCCACATTCAAAAAGACCTTTCTTGCCGGATGCATTGATACTCTTTCAAATAAAGAAAGAGCACTGCAATGACAATGCACCTTATGCAAAAACTGGTGATTCAGTTGAAGGTTAATGGCTAGCATTGCAGGAACGTCAGTGTACAGGCTATAATTAGGAGAGTCTGATGGAAGCACAGAATATAATATAAACAGAAAACATCTGCATGTTCATGGTAATGACTGTCTGTGTCTCTCTCCATACCATTTTTTTTGGTGTTTTAATAGCATGTTTATCACTAAATCTTAGTTTCTCATTAAATCCAGAGCTATAGGGAAAAATAAGTTTAAATTGCAGTTAAGTAAATGGAGGACATGGCTTTTCCATCTCCTTTCCACTACCAGCTAAAATGTTACAAATGCACTTTGCTCTTAACAACATTTTGCTCTGCTTGGCTGCTGAATGTGAAGGACATCTATTTTTGACAGAGGTATTTGCAGGTTTCAGGACAGGGATACATACAGACAAAAYTCTCTTCATTCCTTTGATAACTGCCTGATTTGAGACAAGCCATTTGTAGGTGAGTTTTCTTTTCTCATCCTAAACCCAAGTTCTATCTTTGTCTTTGTGCTTGTAAGAGGAAAGAACAGGACCCAAGCCTCCTTCCCACAAATAGTGCCCTGATCAGGGCTGTAGACCTGTGCTACGTTTCTTTGGTTTGCGGAGTTTTCCTTTTGCAAAGTTGCACAGCTGGCTGAAATAAAGAACATGCAACTCCAGAGCTGGCTGTACTCCRGTGATTAGGGTGCTCTGAGAAGGCAGCAGATAGCAGAAGCCTGAGGACATAAGGTAGGGAGATGCTCTTGCCATSAATTACTAGGGACAAAACTACTCGTCTCTAACTGTATTTTTTAAAACAAGGACTAAACTCATGCCAGGTGGTAAATCAGGATATAGAGTTATGATCCAAGGAAACAAGAGTTTCCTTGAAACAAGCTCGTTGTGACTTGTACAGTCACGAGAKATCATGAGCAGGGTATGGAGCTCATGGCCTGACTGGAGTTTCTGCTTTGAGGGCAGCTATTGAGCAAGAATTGGGGTGTTTCTGACTCACCTTTTGGTTCTGGTCTAAGTTTAAGCTTGAACMACATGACCTTCTTTTCTTCATTGATTTATTTATCAATCTAAATCAAAATTYATGATTTTTTTTCTTTATTCATTTTCTTTGTAAGGCTAGTTCAGGTAATTAGCTGCCACTCTCCCTTTATCAGTACATTTTTGTCACTTCTGCGTACAACTGTCTCTAATATCTAATCCTTTGGTCTTTTACAGTGGCCTCCTTGCTTTCTCCTAGATCTTCTCTTCAGGTAACCATTTCCTACTATACATTTTTGTGTGTTTGAACTTTAATAGGTTCCCTGTTAYTTCCTTGTTTTAATCTTTCAACTGTCTGGTGCAGTTCATTTTCAATTAATCTTTCCTGATTTCTTAGTCTTTCTTATTGATTTTGAACTTCTTTTATTGTAGATTTGTTTCTTAAATGAACTAAATTCAACAAATAGATGATCTCCAAAGGCTCCCTCCAACATTTATGATTCTATGATTCCAATTTACTCATTTCTTATGACCTGAATCTTCTACCGGACTCTCAACATCTATCCAAGTGTCAACTGCCATTATTGCTTTTTGTTTTTAGAGCTATGTGATGATTGTGTTTCCAAACTTTAATATTTAGATCTTACCATTATCATTTGACCGTCTGTATTCTCTTTCATAGAGCTATCACTGGTTGCATGATACAAATCTGCTATTGRTTATATATAATATAGATCTATGATACAGATCTGCCATTTGAGATAGGTCTGCTATTGTTTATATGACCATAAATATATGGCCAGTAAGGCCCTATTATGTTAATCACTGCTTTTCCTAGATTTTTGTGTACAGGTCTTCAGCTGCTATAAATTAAAATACCTGTCTTTAAAGAGCTAGAGCAGTTTGCCTCAAATGGAACAGAAACAACAGACTTCAGGGTAAAGACAGATTGCAAACAATTGTTTGGAATTCAGTTTTATTGTGTTAGTTTGGCGCTCCCTTTTTTTTTTTTTCATGGTGCTTATTTTGCTTTAAAGCCTTAATTTAGGTTTTTATAGTTTAAACAAAAAGCTAGTTAAAATATGAATCTARAGGCTTCGTCATCAATGTAATGTAAACATTTCCTGTAATGGTTTCAGTGGGTGTTGGCTCTACAATAGCAGGTTCAGTGTATAACTGAGGCACCAACAAACACCATGAGGTGAAACATGAAATTTGCTGCGCGGCTGAAATAAGAAGTTTAGCCATTTTTTCACGATACCATAAAGTTCATTGCTATAAGAGCTAGAAAGGCAGATCTACAAATTCTTCTTTTGTTCTGTGTGTATCCTTTTAGCATTTACAAATGAACTGCCAAACAGTTTGGAAAACAGCACAAGCTGAACACAAAGCTGCACCTCATGAAAATGTAAATTYAGCTATAGAGAATAACCATGCCATCTGAAAATATTATGATAATTTTTGTGAAACTGGTCAAAGTTCAAACCCACGTTTTTTTCTATATATATAATTGAAAAGCACAAATGCATTTAGAAATCTCCTTATTTCATGCAGTAATCCTAAAATGTAATGGGAACTCATGCTTTTTTTGATATTAAAGAATTATTCAAAAGAAAAACCGTGCAAGAAGAGAAGTCCTGTGTAGCTGTTACCCTCATTTGATCTGCAGCTCAGATCTGCTTATYACTTCACCTTGAAATTTTAGGGTTACTTTCACAGAATCAAGGTRTGGTTTAAGTTGGTACGGACCTCTGGAGATCATAGAGTCCAACACCCTTGCCTGAGCAGGGCCACCTCAAGCACATTGCCCAGGATGTTATCCAGCTGGCTTTTGAATATCTCCAAGGAAGGAGCCTCTCTAGGTGAGTTGTTCCAATGCCCACCTCTCCAGCCTGCCAGGTCCAGCAGCACTGCACTCTGTATTGATCCCTGGGGGGCACTTTATAGAAGGATAGAAATAATTTAAGAAAAACATTAAAGAGTTAGTTGCATAAAATACTAGTTTTACTTCGTGAGGAAGGAGAACTGCTTAGTCTGATACCTTTATCTGCTGATAATGAATGACCCCTTGCCAAAACACAATCTGATCTGATCTAGTAGGTGATATCAAAAGACCTAATGAAACCAGACATCTATGAAGACTATGTACAATATTATTTGTRTGTCAAATACATCCTGTTATATTATGGATCATGAGCTAATTATATGTGACAATATTGCCAGTATTGTTATATCTTAACTAGATGTGACAGTCACTCAACAGCAGAGCAAACGAAAAACAWTCATCAGGAAATGCTGGATTATTACAAGTTTTAAGAAAGATTATGGAAAATTTAAGTACTCCTCATGTCTCATASAGTCATGATTTTGCTTAAAAAAGCAGATTAAACTGTATGTGGGGCTTATCACACCATCAACCTTGTTGCAGTACAACACTGAGAATGGGTTTTGTCACTTCTCTTTTCCCATTCCTTAATTTTTATATGCTGAATACTTTTGTCCTTTTCAGAACAAAACCTCCTGTGATCTACTTACCACTTTTCATCACTATTTTTAAAGTGAGGTGAATTGAAAACTTTGCTCTGAAATATAGGTGAAATCTAGTAGCTGCTGCCTCTATTTCCAGTAGTGATTTTCAGTTTGCTCAAACTTAACTSAGAAGGGCAAAGTTATTATGGTAGTAGAAGGTCAGAAAAAAGAAATGTTTGGGACAAATCTTCTGCAGAGAAATTCTGTGGCCTAACAGAGCTTTAATTTCACCTTAAACACCCTTTTAACAATAGTTATCAAATATTATTTTTTTTGTCTAAATATCATTCTATGTAATAGAAGGGGAAGCATTCAGAGAGTCTTTTGATTGAAAGCCATATTGGGAATACRAAAGTCATTGTTACTTGTTTTATTATACAATATTAATTCTAAGGGCATCTGTAWATATAGGAACCCACTCATCTTGATGAATTAATTTTGATCAGCTTGTCAATAGTAAGAAAGTGAGTGTCATCAGTGAGTGAAGCAATGAGTGAGACTATAATGAGATAAAACTGGTAATTCCAAAGATATAAAAGTTACCAAGTGTATAATATAGTCCTGGGTACTCAGTCTACAGATAATTTTACATGTTTTCTGTATTGACTTAGTGGCCTTTTCAATATACTATATATTATCACACCAGCATTGGTCAAAAGATTGGAGGTCAAKTGTGCTTGACTTCAGTAATTAGAGCATGGGATAAAAAGGTCACCTAAAAATCACGACTCTCTTACTCAGTGCAATGCTGAAAAATAAGTTCCAAAAAATAATATTGATATTATATGCAGAGGATATCCTATTTAATACAGAGGAAGCCACATAACAACTGCAACTAACAATGTGAAGATTATAGCTATATCTTTTGTCACTTCTCACAGTTAACCCCAAACTGGAAATAGCTTCTCCAGTCCTTTCATTTTCAAATACGGTGTCATTTGAGGCAATTGCTAGGGAATCKCATCACCAAACATCTTTTATAGGGCTAATCTATTTTATATACTTAAGCTATTGTACATGTTAATTGCTTGAAAGCTTTTTACTCACAATGGTTAATACAGTAAATTATTATATTTTTTTGCAATACATGCCACTTTCATCTATCCCAGTAGCACTTACTAACAGGCAATTATATTATCATATCACATTTCCCTGTTAATCAAAAGTTATTCTTACAAGCAGCACAAACATTTTAACTTAAAAATGTCTTTTCTTTTTCCTTTGTTACTAAGAAACAAGATTATTGTAATTTCTGTGCATAATAGAGCTGTTTCTGTGTATAAACGTATATTCAGTGCTACTGTATCACACCAGCAAGCCTGAACTTTCCCCTTTCTGCAAAATTAAAACATCTCTATTGAGTGGGCTGCATWATAAGACTAGATTCAGACAAAGCCATTGCAAAATAATTTCTACACTTGATAGAATGGGAAACGAGTATGTTTAGGCTAATACCCTTCAAAAGCACTTTGGGGATTTCTCTGATTTATAATTTCCTGGTTGAATCTGACTGGAGAAAGTGCTAAACATGTGCAGATCCCTTGGACATCAGGTAGACCTCAGCTCTCRTGAAGATCAAGCCTGATTCATAAACATTTAAAGAACAAAAGGCAGAAATTCTTTTACTTTGTTCTTGGAAACGTTGCTGCTGATGTTCAGCTCTGACAAAATGAGAAAAATTATAGTCTGGAAGTTCATCCTGTTTCATCTTCTGTTCTGTGCAACACTTATGTTCACAGGAACATCTTAACAGGGATGATTTTCCTGAGACAATATCTCTGCTAAATCATGTTATCCTTGAGGAGTCATTATGCTCATTTAAAAATAAAAAGAGTTTCCTTTGATATTTACCTTTGAGTGTGGGCTGCTTCCACAAATGCCTTGGAAGTGTTTGAGTGGTTCTTTGTCTCTCACATCAGATTTATTGACTTAGAGCAACTTAAATCTCATAAAATCCTGCCTTGAATTATCTCCATTTCAACCCCAACCGACTGAGCACAGGCCCTCCTTGGAGCCAAATTGCAGTAATATTAGTGGATAGGATTTTAAGTGCTGTGGATTTTGAAATAATCTCACTGTATCAGACACAGCTTTAATTCAGTTGTTGCTGGAGGCCCATATCTTGCTGAAAGTCAGACTAGTGATTTCTCTGAGCTTATTAGCTAGTTCTTATTGGAGAGCATATATGCCCATGAATTACATTGTTACAAAAAAAAAAAAGAAGTTACAGAAGAAAAATTGAATAAGATTAAAACATACAGGAAAATAGCATTTATTACTGGCTACTTTTGCCAAAAACAAACAAACAAAAAACCCAGAATGCATCAATATATGCTTAATTATATGACAGCGGTTTAGGCACTTCACTGAAGCACTTTTGCCAAAAGCAAATAAACTGGAGCACTGATGATGCTCAGATAATTTAATCTGAGTGCTGATAATGGTRTTGGAAAACAAAATATGTCTGCCACTTCCTGGTAGATAAGCAGGAAATACGGATTTTTAAATAGCATTTTCATATAAAAATAGTAAATTTGGTTTCTTTTTTCATATTTTCATTTAAAATATATATTTATAAAATTACCATCTCTTAAGGMTATAAAACAGATTTTCTACCCTGGAATACATTTGCTTTATATTATGTTTTGGGAGTAAAGAGTAAATATACTAATCACCATGGTTTGCCTGGTATGCTGCACTTCCTCTCACTTTAGGCTGCACTTCATTTCAGTATTGAAAAATATTTTATGGAGAATTTTTTAATAAAAATATGCATTTTTTTGTAAAAAAAAAAGTTTATTTCAAAGTTAATTTAATTTAAAAAAAAAAAGCCCAGTTGGAAATCAGCTTTAAGTGTGATAGGTTGATATGTTTAAGTGTTGTCTAGCCCTTCAGAGGTGGTGAAATACAGCAGTTAACACTGAGATTTAAAATTCAGCTGCAGTAATTGCTTCCAAAATGACAACTTCACTGGCAAWTTTTACCGCAGGGTTGGTATTCTGATCCATCATGTGTAAGATACATAATATAAAGCAGTAATGGGAAGATCCTGCTGTTGTTCAATATTCATTCATAGCATAGTCTGGAAAAGCTTCAYGCAGTGCACTTTGAAGGTGTTTGGGGAAGACTAATCAAACTTTACTAATTGCAAGCCCTAATTCATATCCATGTTTCTGAAATGCATCCTATTGTTCATGCATATTCTATATGGTAATCATTCTGAAGGCAATGCTATGGCTGAGTTACTATTTGACAATATATTAATGGGTCTTGTTCCAGAAGGCTGCATTGCAAAAAGTGTATGAGAATAACATGTGTTTTGGGTTTTTAAATACAGACTTCAAAATCAGAAAATAATTAAAAAGGGAAGAAAAAAAAAGAAATAGTGATAATGAATGTCTAGCTACTAGCTATATTACCTAGTTCTTTCTGCTCTTTCTCCTTCATTACTTTATTAAGGGCAAAATTACCCACCCTGAACTCCATAAGATATCTTTTTTTCCTACTCACCAGCTCTTCAATATATATTTGACATCAGCTTCATGCAAGGAATTATTAGTAAGTTGGTGAGGTTTTTTTCACTCTTKATGCCAACCCTCAAATCGCTTGTAACTTTTATAGTCTAATTAGGCAAAAGAAAAAGCAGCAATAYAGCAAAGTACTTGTTCACTAGGATATTACCACAAAGTAACTGAGYTTCTTCTGTATACTTGACCGACCCTGGCTTTTGTTCATCTGAGATGCTCTCACTTTATTAATTCTAAGGGCAGACTTTCCCATTAGTAGTCAGTAAGCAATCTCGTCTTAAAAATAGTTTGTGAAAGTCAATTATGAACCTGATACTTCTCTAGCTTGATGTGATGTATGTGGTAATGCTTTGGTTGCATGGCATACTTAGCATTAGTGTTTAGGGCTTGAGTTTAGGGCTTGAGCTCGAGTCCTAAATGACTGAGGGAAAAAGGTGGAGAAAATATAATTCTGTCTGCTTTCGGGAAGAAATAGAACCTCCTTGATTTTTATACAATGTTGCCCAGTAAATGTMATTTTTTGCCATTACAAAAAATTAATGGCAAAAAACATTGCATTGTTCATGATGGTGATAACACGGCAGACCATTTTAAGAAAACATAACGGGTCAAGGGGGACACTAGGACTGAAAAAGAAACCTGCACATCATATTTCTCCCTGCACAAAGTCTCAGATCGTGATGACCTGTGAACGTCCCACCTCTCTTCTGCTTGAGGAACACTCAAACTACCAACCTTAGGATCCAGTGATAAGAGCATAGGACTAGCATGGAGAAAGAGATATTGAAGTAATTTGTGTAACATTTTTAATATTATTATTGAGGCTTTTTTTCTATAGCAATTAAAGAATTCTCACTATTAGACAGACTAGACCTTTAATTAATCAATTTATTTTCCCCTACTTCAATCTAATCAAAAAGTAAAGAGCTTTCAAGGGGGCTGAAGGTAACACAGTTTGTGACCCAGTTGCCAGGAAAGATATTATCCAGTTAAAWTATCTTTTTTTTATGCATGTGAAAYTCCTGGTAAATTCCTGTTAAATTATGTGAAATTACTTAATTTGGTTTAGTGCTCTCTTACTTCAACAGTAAAATTTTTATCTTCAGTGACAAGAGGGTTTRACCCAAAAAGATGTATCGAGGCTGGTGGGAGAATAAATACTATATCAAAAACCCCCAACCTCCTCACTTCCCTCCTAATTAAAAGAAACAACCTTGCCCTTAGCTTGTACTCTTCACTGCCTTGTAGCATAATTTTGGCTTGATATGTGTGTGGTCATCCTCATTTATGGTCATTCGCAGTAAATTGGCAGTGGAGAACAACCTGGAACATTCTGATATTGAGGACCAAGCTTATAGAAAGGGTTTCACACATTTCTACCAAACCTCTACCTAATATACCATCGAGAATCTCTTGGATCACATATATGTCCTTAGCCTTTTTTTTTTCTTTTTCTGTAAAATGCCACAGAATCTTTTGCATAACTTACTGTGCATCTCGCATATACCTATATTGATTTKCATTAAGATTTCCTTTAACAATTGCTTTCCTTTTAACTATTTMCTTTTGCATTTATTATGCTAGTGTTTTGGTTTTGTTTGCAAGTAAGGATTCAATATTGGTGCAAATTTTTTTATTATTCCTTTCGATTACATGATTGAATCAAACCTACTCATTTTCAAAGTTTTATGTATTCAGATTGCCATGCTTATAGAGATGGCCAGAAAATATAGGTAGCATTTTTTTGTTTTAATGGATGGATTTAACTATATATTAATCTCTTCATTATTTTCTTCRTTTTGCTGTTGTTTGCTTTTGCCCCACAGTGGGTAATTAATATTAGAAATAATAAGATGTTAGAGCTTATTGCCTATGCCCATTTATAGAAAAAGCCAAATGACAGAAGAGGAYTGTTGATTTAATCTTAACAGAAGGCAGAAATGTCACACTGCTCAGTCTCCCTCCAAATAAAATGTCATTTATTCCATGGTGATGAATTATTTGTCTAATTTAAGAGMTCCTAGAAAACATTTTAAAAAAAAAAGCATAATGAAATATTATATTTCATATACTAACAYAATTATTTCTATATTATAATATGCYTATATATCAAATAACATTTCTTTATAGTTACCTGAGGGCGCAATTCTGTCAGTGCTATTTATGCATTTATCTAGATATATTACATTAAAAGTATGCAAAAACTTACTTCCATGTTTACAAAAATTAGATATAAAAATTGCCTTTAGATGATTTAGAGACCTTTAGAGTCAGTCAGCAGATGTAGAAATTGGCACAGAAGGGTGCACAGAAGGAGGCCAGARACTGCGCTGATAACGGTGTTCGTGTGCTAAGCAATAGTGGTTGGTACCATTACAAAGCATCATCCCAAGCATCCCTTGGAGAAAACTAYCACGGGGGAAGGAGATGACGAGCCACAGTTGCTTGAAACATTGGTCATCTCTGTTGGCAAGCAAATTGTGAGGGTCGACATAAAAAGGAGGGTCCTCCTGACCAACAAAACAGGGTCAAAGGGGGCCCACCTGAAGTATATGCTTGTAAATAAGGAAGTGTCTACAGGACAGCATTATGGGCAAAGTTCTAGCCCTTTTCTTAGGAAGTCAGCATGATCCGTGTTGACTCATAGGTGGGCTAGGAGAAATGCATTTGAAAGTCARGAGTCTTGGCCAAATCCTTTAGTCACCTTCTCTAATTATCTTTTGATTATCTATTTTTCCTTTATTCCTCTCTTGCTTAATTTGTCACTTTTTTCACCCGCAGACTTGAGAGCACTTGGAATACTAATACTACTTGTTCAAGAAGTGCTTTGACACCTGCTTTGGAAGCAGAAAGAATTTAAAGCCCTTTATTACAAAGGCAGAATCTGCAAAATCAATCAAGCAAGACAATTATTTGTTTTGCAAGCTCTGTTATCTCTGTAATGAGCTTGTATTGATTTAAGTGACTTAAAATACCTTTTCAGTGCAAAACCACCCAGTGTAGATGTAAGAACCTCTTGGATATGGAATCAAGTGAATGCAGTGAGATAATTTCTAGTTTACATTWACATGTAAGATCCTCTCTACAGCAGTTTGATGGTTACAGCAACACCAATGCAACATGGGGGAACCTGTTAAATGAATTGTACAATAGCCTTTTCCCAACAGGAAAATCATCTGTCGGAGGTTATTCATGARTGGTGCTTTGCACTTCTAACATTTTCTTGGAATTCTGGTTCTATGCTTGTGAAAAACAAATGCGATGACCTTTTTYGTCTGTAAGGACTCTGTAATATCTATTATGCTCTACAAAACACTTCAAGTGCCAAAARAGGACTTTTTAAGGGACAAAGTGTATGTACTCGTATTTATTCATCCTGAGCATTGGTGCTCCACACGTGTGGTACAGTTTTCTTCTGGGCATGCAGCCCAAAGGCTGCTGCCAGGTGATGTGGTTTTTGCATGTCTGACATCCATTTTTCATCAGAAAAAAAACCTTTCMGGGAGCAAAGAGACGGAGAGGGACTTTTTTGCTATTATTATTTCCTTATTTTGTGTWCATATATGWGTRTGTGTGTGCATGTTTTAAACAGAGGTGCTGCTGGGCTCTGCTAACAGGGTAAGTCACAAGTACATAAAGAATTGGGATTTTATAGCTAGGGACCAGACATTAAAGACACTTCCAAACTTAGTTAAGCTAACTTCACGCGATCCAATCACCTTCTTGAATCTAAATATTTTAGAGTATAAGGGGCTTTTTAAGTATCTCTTGGATGTGAAATATATGACTGTAAATATGTAGAGAGATGAAATTTGTATCAAGTCACTCACCAAAGTCAGGAGTAGGATAGACAAACATTTGGTGGTAAAAGATAATAGTGGAAGAGGCTGACAAAAGTCATCCAGTGAAGGATGACTGGATCTCACAGAAGGCTACAGGAAGTTAGRCAAACTGTGGTCAAATTACTGCGGGAAGCATTGGGGACCTTTYGGGGAATCCAAATTTGCAAGGCCTGTAGCCCTCATGTGACCATATAGATAATAGGATACAAGTCCAAGATTCCTTAGTTAACAGTATCAGAATTGTCAAAGATATGGTCAAATTAGGCACGGTAGGGAGAAGTTTTGGAGAAGGTAGCTATTTCCTCTTGGGTTACCATTGCCAATGACTTTTTCTACATGTGTCACTGACAGTGAAATGGAAGTACAAGATCATCACAATGCCCTTGACAAGGAAAGGAAGATGGATAATAAGGTATGCAAAAAATGTACAGGGCTATTTGGGTGGTATCCAAGGCTGCTGGACAACCCGGCCCTTAATCTCTGAAGTTTGAGACAATGAACTAAACTCTTGTTCTGACCACAGCACGTGAGTCAAACCTGCAGCCAGGAGGATCAGGAAAGGTGGGCTGCTCTCCTTGGGTAGTAGGAGACAGGCTAGATGGACAAGCATCCTGGTAGGACCAGTGTCCAGAAAGCATCGGCACCTTCCCCCCTCTTACTAACAAGCCCTTTGGACTCGTTTCTGCAGGAACTCGGGCTCTGTAGGAAGTCAGGGCCATTCTGGTACAAGTAGTTGGGTACAGCCCTGATGGTGGGGACAGATTTAACCCAGAACATGATGCAGCAAGCCGTGTGGCATATGTGGTTTTGGCAGCAAAGCCATKGGTGATGGTTCTTTCAAGCAAGCTAAACCAATGAGTTACTTTGAACAGCAGCTATTTCATCTTGAGTTTCCATGCCAATGRGTTTTTCTACATATGCTAGGACTCCACTCACATGAAGGTAGCTGTCAAACAAAACTAACTCCCAAGATATGTCCAAGAGAGAGAGATACAGTCATTCAAGAACACAGGACAAAAGATAGAGAAAAAAATTCACTTAGTTGCTTTAAAATCAGTAAGAATTCTAAAATAGAGGRTGAGTTTTCTGATGATCCTCAGATTTTTCTCTGCAGACAGGAGAGCGGCAGTATTTGGTTTTCATGATGCTTATACTGAAAGGGAGAAAAGGCAATTTGAGACATTTTCCTTTGTATCGTTGGATTAATCATCGGATCATGGGAATAAAATTCAAAGTTTATAAATATTCTGTTGGATCGCCGAATGTTGAACAGACATGTAGAGATCCTCAATTCTGGAGTTATTCAGGCAGCTAATTAGACTTAGAATAGAATTCTTTGGTGAGATGATGTCAATAAGAAAATTGAAGGAGTCTTCATTGGCCTAAATACCAGGAGTCTGTTAGGAATGAAATTTTGTCCAAAACTGTGACTGATATTTTTCTTTAATTTCCCAGACTTCTGCCATTTTTTTTATATTTACATATAAAAAAAAAATGACTGAAATTACACTACTGGCAGAAGTATGTATTAGAAGTATTTTTTCACAAGTGTCACAAGCACCAGTCTGTAGTTGTTTCATGTATTACATAAGTCCTACCATGCATGGAGTGTGGGAAAATTTTTCTGAGGAAAGAAAAAGATCTTCTGTGCTTTTCTTTTTTTCTGTGATTTATCCTTATTTCTGCTTTTTGCATTGATATTCATATCTCTAAGTAAACTTACAGACATTGCATAAGAACAAGCTTACAAATGCACAAGGTTTTGAATGGCTTTGTAGAGGAAAAATGGGGAAGTTGTGTGTTGATATATTGAATGACTTATGTTTTGGTTTTCTTTTTCCCCAGAAATTATCAGTATAACCTCAAAACTGTGAGATCTGGTGCAGCAGCTTTTATATTTTGTTTTACTTTAATTGCTCAGCCTCTCAACCAYGCTTATTTACTTCAGTCTTTCCAACTGCTGTTCAGAATGCTGAAAAAAGTTATGTCTTCCCAGGCTTTTCTAAGGCAGTTATCTTTCATATAAGGTTCTCATTAGACAGTATTATCATCCTTTTTTGTTGCATTGTGAGGGAAGAGAGATTTTAGCACTGTGGACCTGTTGGGAATGTTTGTTCCTTCCTCTGCKGCTGAGGAGTACATTCCTCATTGACATCAGCTATAGTTTTGAACCATGCAGGCTTTGCTAACCAGCTGTTTGGGGAATTAGTGAACATTGTGAGCTGCTTTTCAAGAATTTACTTCTGGGGTTTACCAACTTCCCATCTGACAGAGGCACAGGCTATTTCCTGGCGAGACCATAAGATTTCCCTGTGTTTTCTGCAGTCTCTGTACCCTAATATAATTTCTCATGGTTGAAATATATGTGCATGGACATGTGCATGCAACGGTGAATCCTCCCCTAACTATCAATTATTATGAAGCTTGCAGTGAATATTGGTAAACTTCATAATCTGAGAACATAATGAATGTGCTCATTTTGCATAAAGTTGCTTAGCATTTCTAACTTGGAAATGCTTCACGTTGCAGTCATAGTCTTTGAATGTCATCTGAGTTATGTTCCTTACAGTGTTTCATGCAATACTTCTTTAAAAGTACTACAAATAAAATCTTTTGCAAAATCTGGGCTTTGTCCATATTACCTGATAAAAATGAAAAGGATCCTGGGAATGGCCAAAAATTCCCCCACTATTTTTAGGTCATCACGTAGGCAAGATTCCTGTTGTTTGGTGAAGTATACCTTACGGACTTATTTTGGTGGGCTTTCACAATTRTAAATATTAAAAACCTATGCAAATAGAGTTGTAATCTTTTTTTTATTATTATTTTTGTAAACTCTGTATTAGGTTTATGGCTTATATAAGGCAAGGAAGTGTATGGCAAAGCAATGAAGATTATATTTTGAATAAATTCCTCTGATTTTCAGAACAGAGATTAATTGAGTACTTAAGGAGAAAATTGAAACAGGTGTCTATTAAAACCATTAGAGGACTCAAATGAATAAATCAAATACAGTAGAAGAGGGAAAAAAGCCTTTATCTGTTTTATTTGCATTGCTAGTTACCATCCTAGTGAACAAAATGGACATTTTTTGTTTTAACAAAATTTCTTTAATAGTTTATTGCGATTAATGTGTTAGCATCCTTTTATATATACTTAGACTATATTTTTAGGCTAAATTTTTTTGTTTGGTGGGTTATAAGCTTTTTCTCCAAGATGCTTTCTTCAAGATGTAATGACTTTTGGAAAACTGCAGTCTTTCTCAACTTTAGCCAGAAGATCACACACCTTTGCATTTCCATTTTTCTCACTTTTTCCTGATTTTATTTTATTTTATTTTATTTTATTTTATTTTATTTTATTTTATTTTATTTTATTTTATTTTATTTTATTTTATTTTATTTTATTTTATTTTATTATGTCRCAAGTTGCACTGTGACAGCCACAGGAGCTCTTTCTGAGTACTCGATTTTTTAATGAAAGATGAGTCAAATATATCAGCAAATATATTCTTAGTCTCAACAAAACAATTTCACCATAAGATTTTTGTGTTCCATTGGTTGGTATTTTAAACAGCATGAATATATTTCCAGAATTTAGATAGCTGAACATTTCTTAAGATTGTTTTATATGCCTGAGCCATATTTCTAGTATAGAAAATCAGCAATACCTTTATTTTGATAGATAGTAATTGATTCCATCTGTTCCTGCCATCAAACAATGTTTATCTTCTGTACGCATGTTGGAAAGACACTGCTACAAAAGCTTTAGCTTCCATCTGCTTTCACTTACACCTAAGCATAAGCTTGACATTACCAAAAAACAACTGTTTTCCAGCAGAACGTGGCATAAATTGAGGGAAATGCATGCAGATAATAGCATATTCTGTTACGTTGGTTGTTGGGTATTCTAGCATTTCTACTAGTATGCTTTCTAATGTGCATTTTTTTTATATAAAGTACTCAGAAAGCCATCTGCAGTGATGACTGGATATTAACCAAAATAAATGGCATTCCTGGTGCAGAAATATTTCTGATTACATCACATAAAGGATGTCAGATTGTGAAAAGAATATATTTTCCTGGTTAAGTAAGGAAAGGTTAGGAACTGCCCGTTGACTGTACAGGGGAAATTGCATCTGTTAAAAGTGCCACTTCAAGGATATAACACCAAAATGCTGAGATTTAAATCCCGTTAATGTAGTAGCACAAACTAGCAAATTCAAAAACTCCCAGCTAAGGTCACCACCCTGTTTTTAATGAAAGCCACTTCTGCAAAAAAGMAAATTGCAGGAGTACCGTGACCTTAATGTGATGCAGTCCAATTTAAGTGCATTTTGATGAATTTTATACGTTTCAAAAGCCTGAACATGAGAAATATAATTCAGTTTAAAAATTGAGTAGCATGACAATAATTAGGCAAGACACGGGATCTGTATAAAAATGATTGAAGCTCAGGTATTTTAATTAATTTTATATTATGTAAAATGTTGAACGAGATTAGCCCCAATCTTAAGTAAAAATGAGATCCTCAACATTTACTATTTACCACAAATTAATAGCAGCAAAAGGATGCATAAATGTGGTATGCATCCAGTTTTTACACAGCAATTATTTAGTTTGCTCGATAACCTACAATGTTGTGGGTTCATGATATAACCAAACAATTCCACAGAATTACATTCAAAGGCATCTAAGGAGGAAGGTGTCACTTTCTCTAGCATGATGTTTTTAAATAAAACTTTACATCAGCTAAGTCCTAAGACAGGGTTTCCATGCTTGCAAGGCCGTTAAGGTCATTAATGTGGATATGCATCATAAAATATATGACAGATTACCTATTGAAATAGATAGATGTATTAATGTTGTTGTTTTCTTTTTTCTATAGGTTGTCTTTCCTTTGATAAAAAGAAGCTGCCTGCAACATATCAAAATTGTCCTTTCTGTGTAACTCTACAAAGAGTCTTTCTCAATATGCAACACTGAACCTCRTGAGTCTGGCACAAGTGAGTACAAATGAAAATGTGAATGGAGTACATGAAAAACACTTTTGTTAATATAATTCCAGTTTAWACAGTACCAAAAATGATAATACCAGATCGGTCTAATTATGTCAGAAACAAAAAAACCCCACACACTTTACAAGCTGATGAGGTTGCTTGCCACAATGCTGCAATTTCAACAGCATCCATGATCTGTCTGATCATGGGTGATACTGGATTAAGCTCACTATGATTTGTGGAGTAGGCAGGAGCTTTAAAAATAACCAAAAGAAACTACTTTTCCCACAAAATGTGTTGCTTGTATTACAGAAATCTTTGAGATCAGCTGTCTTGGGGACCAGATTTTTAAAAAGGTGGAGGAAGAGACTGGCTAAATTCATGCAAAATGAATCAAAGTGCATTCTTCAAATTCTGAAGTGAACAGGAATTTCAAGCCTATCAAGTTCTGCTGGGCCCAGGAATTCAGAGAATATAGCAGGGAAAGATGTCTCTATTGTGCCACATGATACCAAACACAAGCACTCAGACTTGATATTAAAAACAAACTGAGAATATGCTCTGACTTAATTCTTCCTTCCTTCCTTCCTTCCTTCCTTCCTTCCTTCCTTCCTTCCTTCCTTCCTTCCTTCCTTCCTTCCTTCCTTCCTTCCTTTCTTCCTTCCTTCCTTCCTTCCTTCCTTCCTTCCTTCCTTCCTTCCTTCCTTCCTTCCTTCCTTCCTTCCTTCCTTCCTTCCTTCCTTCCTTCCTT
>PTEX01000013.1:934161-989040 GCA_003342815.1 Eudromia elegans
TGTCTGTCTGTCTGTCTGTCTGTCTGTCTGTCTTTCAATAATGTGGACACTTATATCTAACTCTAAAATCTGACCCAGGGGGGCAGTGTCTTCTCATTTATGTATTAAGTTACCTAATTTTGTATTAGGTTACCTGGCAGAAATTTCTTCAACTAATGATTTTTGCATATTCTGACATTTTCCATTCTGCAGCATGCAGGGCATTCAAAGTGATGAGTCAAAGGGTGCCCATCACAAATCACTGCATRGAGAATTTATCTGAAGATACTCGAACTAAAAGAAAGCAATCTTAATGGATAATGTTAAGATCTCATGACATCACACAGTACTGAATCCACTGGTTTGAGTCCTTCAAGTCTGACACCTAAGATCAGGGCATAACTAAGGCTTCTAAAATGCCAGATAAAATACAAAAGGACTAGTTGTATAGAAATGTCATGTATCTTCCTAGAACTCAACTTCTCCAAGCACAGTCTGACTCTATGCATGACTCAGGTATGGGTGAAGATTCAAGTTATTTCACAAACTGATAAATATATATATATATGTATGTATATATATATTTATAATACTTTTTTTCATAAAGCACATGAGAAGCGACACCACTACATCAATTATTTAAGACTGCTCTTGCTTCCATTGGAAAGCCGTCACTTCTGAGATCAAAGGTAATTGCCATTTGAGGACAYGAAGCAAAGAAAATTAATTTTAGACTGCATTAGAAAGCTGTCAAGTGGAATATAATTGTCAGAGCCAACATTTAGCCATTSCACTGATTTCTCTTTCTGATTAACTCTTTCTGATTAACTGATTAACTCTTCCTCCTGTGTTACAGAAGGTGATCTGTTGTGCACAGAAGGCCAGTGCTTTAGTGGAGAGATCATTTAAAGATCATTATGGGAGTTATTCCTTCAGAGGATGGAGTATGGCCTGCTGTTACTGGGCCACYTGTGGAATCAACTGCCTCCTCATGAGTGCAGCACACTGTTCTATACATCCAGGCTAAACTGTGTATGGATGTTCCCAAAGGATGTGAAAATCCCTCACATGTCATTTGGCGTTCCCTAGTGTACTGGAGCATTACAGAATGACTGAGATCTGCTAAGGTTTTTTGAAAATCTCTCTCCTAATATCTTGCCCACTAGAAAAAGTCCTTTGATGACTATACTAATAATGATACCTATATCTCCTGAATCTTTTTTTTTTAAATATTTTAAGTGCAAAAATCACTCTTCCACCTATTTTTCTGGCTTCCTCTATTTTTATGATGGAAAATCTGAAGGTCTCATCCACGACTATAGATGTGAAGTGCAAAATGTATGTCTAGTAGAGGTGCTCATTATAAAGGCAGCATCTACATACTCAGATGCTTTCTGCTACACACTTTATTAACACAACTTCTGCAGTGAAAATCTGCCTTCACAAAAAGAAAATCTGAACCTTGGGAGAATAAAAACAATATTGACTTTCTTTCTTTCTTATCTCCATTGTGGATACTCTTTAAATATCTTAAAGGAAAAGAAAAAATTGTAGGCTCTTATTTACTGAAAATTTTAGGTCTAAAATCATCCTATTTARTAATTACTGGCATGTTTTAAAGAGATTCATAGACATATTTTCCACTCAAATGAATTGTAGCTTTTTTTTCTACCCACTGGCTTGCCAAGGGCGTGTGACCCCATACATATCTGCAAAATATTGCGGGATTGGCACAGAAACCATGGCAGCTCACAAAGGGGTGCATTTTGAAGCTGTATGTTAGCAAAATGCCCATACTTTTGCAGGGAGAAATATATCTGCTTTGTGTGATGCAGCTGCGTGTAGAGACCTACCACCTACAAGCGGTGTCAGAAGCAGTGTAATAGGTAAAAATAGCTACACAGAGCTCTGTGGTACATTGCTTTTATTACTCAGTCAGCAAGGAACATTGTAGATGTGAAGAGTTTGCGTATAGTTGCCTTTATCTACCATTTSAACAACTATTCTGACCTTAATTTGGAAAAAAGGAAAAGACAATGCAAAGTTGTCCCAAGGGKTTGTAGCAAGACAGTCCTTTAACAAAAAACTTTTACAGTTGTAGATGCAGCAACACCGTAATGAGACCAAGCAGCTCCTGCTGACTGTGGATGTACCCTGCAAAGACTGTTTTGCATCCCTACCTCTGTTGGCATTTGTGYTTTTTCTCCCTCAGTATGTACTGATTGCCTCCATGGTAGTGTTGGAGTGGTCTTTCTTATTGGAGAGCAGGGGGATATTGAAGGTTTTGCAGCAACYTCCTTGCTATGAGGCTTGGATGGTGAGGCCAGACTCAGACTTGCTTTGCTTTTTAATAAAACCACCCCCATCTTGTAACACGTACACCATGACCACCAATGGCTTCTGAATCATGGCAAATCCCTACACGTAGCGTGGCATCGTGTAGCTTCTATGCAGCAAAAYAGGTAATATTAGCTACCATAAGTTTAATGAAAATTTTGACACATTGAAATGATGGATGCAGTCCCCAAGGGGCTACGCCTCCCACTTGCTGGTTGCCAGGACACAGAAAACTGAAATTGCAGTTTCTCCATAGCTTTTATTGGGCTAGGCAGGCTAGACTCACGCTGGTGTATACTGCACTTGCCACAGATTATTGCTAAAGACACCCAAAGGAGAAAACCTTAATTGTGTTACATACAGATGGACCATAAAAGAAAAAGGCTCCCCAGAACAGGAGCACATGGTCTACCCTCCCTGCTTCCTTGCTCTGCAGAAGGTATTACAAGGGCATAATTAACATTCTCTATAGCTGGTGGAAAGAAATCTCCTCTGCTCTACACCATGCATCTGCTGATATGCATTTTGACATTTTAATCATTTTCTTGTATGAAAAAAAAAAAATATAGCAGTGGAAGCTGCTAGATCTTTTTTAAATGATTCATAAAAAAGGAGCATGTCTGCCAAGATGCCTCAAAAGAGTGGGATTCCCAGGGGCAGAGTAAACTTTTGAAAAYGTTTACAGATACTGACAGTTTTACCAATCTTGGATAAGGGTTTAGTTCTTTCGTGGAACAGCTTGCCCCTGTTTCRTTATTTCTGGCATAGGTGGCTAAATTGCATGCAAGATTCACCATCACCTCCTGTGATCTTAAATAACTTGCTTTGAGAAAATAATGCATGGAAATTACTTTCCACTCAGAGCTCTCTTTAAACTTGTTCCTATTGAAAGCTTGTTTCCTTGTGCGGACCAGGAGTACTCAGAAATGGCATAAATGGACCCTTCTTTTTCAATGAGGTCTTTCCCAAAGTTGTTATCTGCACCATGTGTGTGCAAAAAGATGATATCCCAGTRGGAATGACTGTAGAGATTGGTGCCAGTGGGTGGAAATCTGGGCAAAAAAGAAAAAAAAAATTACCCCTGTGATGCTGCATCCTTGTTATTTAAATGCCAGATCAACTAATTCTGCTTCCCCAGGGCCAAATGAGAGAAAAACAAATGTAATTTAAAGTGAAACAGGAATTAAGGGCAGGTTGACTCTTGTTKAGCCCTGTCTGATAGGGTAGTGACAAGGCTTTATTTCATGGACTGGTGTTTTTAGATGTTGTGGCAACCCAGGGCTGCAAAGGGTTAATGTTTCAAACAACTGCTGAGGAGCCAAGGATGGGATGTAGAGAATGGAGCCATGCAGAGGTGGGCAAGACTTCTTCCTCCATCCATGACAACATTGACCTCAAGGACTGAACACCCAGGTCTGATAGAAGGTTGCCTGGTGACTCAGTGCAAACTGGAGGGACAGAGGGTTAAGGCTCCCTAGATCCCTGACAAGACCCACAGTCTCTTTTTGAGAACATCACAGGGACGACAGCAAGTGGGGTGAGACTCTCTATAAAAGGCAGCTAATGGTGGTGGGCTCCTTTGCAAGGACCCAGGACCAGCAAGACCCTGGACTGGTGATATTTACTCTTTTCCTCTCTTTCTCTCTCTTGTTTCTTCCCACTTACACTCAGTGTCACTCTTGATGCCACTGCTCGCAGAACCAGCTAAGACAAACTGACTTCAATCAATCAATAAACGGCTTTGACCTAAAGTTCTGTTTTCAGCTAACTGTTATGGGGAAGGTCTGAATCCTGAGTAGCTCCCAGACCCAGTGGGATGCTGGAGATGCTTGCATTGTAGACCGTCCCTATAGACCGTCCCCTGTAGACCGGCCCCAACTTATAGCATAAACCCCTTTTCCTGGAAATTCAGTGTTTACAGTTTCAAAGGTAGCTTCCATACCATTCTTACAGGTCACCCAAGGCTTCTCTTTCCAACTATTTCACGGCTTTCCTAAACTGAGATTTCTATCTGGCTTCATTCATCTCTCTTGTACACAGCCTCCGGGTGTTGACTCATGCTCTGCTGCTTCTGACTTTATCAGTAAATATGTCCAGAGCCTTATTTTCTTTGCACGTCTTCCCATCATACCTTCCACCYAGAGAGCAGGAAAAGAGGGAGAGAAAACTCCTTGCTCCTCTCTGGTCCACCCACCTGTGCTGAGTCAGCATGCCAGCACTGAAGCTTAGAAGAGCAATATAGATGCAGCTGCAGGTCTCCTTAAAACGTGCTCTAAGGTCCCAGTGATGTCTTCCCACAGACCCTCCCAGATATATCGTCTGTKACGCTGGGGGAATTAATTTTTAAATATATATACTGTTAAGCATGCTTCAGAAATACATTCTTAATTTATGGCTGCTTTCAGCTCCCTGCCCCTTTTTGACAAGCTGTCCACTGACTGCCCATCGATCAGCATGAATGTCTTCGCTTGCATGTTCACCGTTGAGTGACCATCCGTGCATCTGATGGGGTTTTTAACTTCTCTTTTATAAAAAGCACCACCCGAAAGAGCCTCTTGTTTAGGTCATTTCTTTTCTTGTGCTTGTTAGCTATCACTGCATTGCCTAAAACATGATTTGTTTTTAATTATTCAAACAACGTATTTTTCTGGGTTGGTATTGCAGATTTCATTCGGATGCTTTCAGGAAAGCCAGTAAATAAAGCTGACTTTCCCATAAGTTATCCTATAAAGAGGGGGAGGAAAAAGCTACAAAATGGTCAACACTCTTACAGCAGAATTAATCTCTGTTTACTTATGACAAACAACCCATCTGCAGACTTCTTGCCAACTGCTTCTTGCTGACTGCATTCAGTGGGCATAAAARTAATTTGTTTTGATAGCATGTATTTTTTAGCTGGCAGAAATGCATGTCGTAAGTAGTTTTGAAAGCTGGTGCACATCTCCCTGTAATTAATATTACACACCAAACATACCTATGTCTGAATATTTTCCTGTCACTAATACAGAGCTGATACTGCATTTCTTCTACTTAGGGCATGGATATTCATAGTTTAACATTAAATTGTTGCCTTGTTTCTATTAGCTGGCTTAGTCCTCATAAACTTAAAGCATAGATGTCTTTGGACATGCTTACTGCCATTAAATCTGGGCAATGCCAGGAGAGCTTCCTAAAACTTCATAAAAATATTAATGATCTCCCTGAAAATCTGCAGGGAGAGACTTTATCCAGGAAAGGCAAAGMGGGAAGCCAAAGCCATAGTGAGAAGAGCCGATGGTATTTTAGTGGTCCTCACCATATGTTGGAAGGGGTCACTATGCAGAAGTTGAATATACATCAGATCTATATAAAAAAGGGGAAAAAAACCAAAACAGTTGTTGTTTGGCTCTCCTTCAGCATTTGGCTCTGTGCCTCCCTCCCATCATAATCACAAAGTTGGGTGGTTCTCAACCCTTAGGACCAAGTACGTTGAGGACAAAGTCCTTCTTCAGAATAACACTTTGATTTTGAAATGATTGACCAAACAGCTTAAGTTCTTTCTGCCTTTTACTCTATTGATTTAAAACAAGATATCAAAGCCAAATTTTACAATTGTACAGCTTGAAAGATATATCTGCTAAAACCTTCAGGAATATGAACTGCCATTTTTTACCAAATTTTTAATAAGTTTTTTTTATAATACCAACATGGGTTGCATTTACTTTCAAAACTTAATAAACAGACTCTGGTGTTGCTGGCAGTGCTTCTAGTGCTTCAAGTGAAAAAGAAGAGAGAAGAAGAAATCAAAACTTTAATAAAAATTCTATTTCTTTGACTACTGATTAAACGTGAAAGAAAAAMCACAAGCTTAAGTGAGAATTTTCACTTTATATAACTTAGGTTTCACAAAATTTTCTTCATAAACCACCATGGCAAAGGCACTGTCTGTTCATATGTAAATCCCAGTTCTCTAAATGATGCTTTTTATAAGGGACCAAAATAGAAAAGCACCTGACAAGAAATGTTATCACATCTCAAATCTCATAGTGATGCTGTTTTGATAATGATTGTTTTTTGACAGTTCTGATATATTGAAGGGCTACATGTAAACACTGGTTTTTTGTTTTTTTTTTTTTTTTCCAATATTCATATGACTGACCAAATCCAAAGAGCTTTCTGTTACTTTTCAGAACAGATAAATATTTATGGGTAATGTTTGTGTCAATAACAAAATTAGTGTTGACTTTAGCAGGCACAACRCAAGAAGCTGGCAATAAGCAAAATGTAAAATGCACTGCAGGCAGTTTCATAATCAGCAATGAGATTATATGCAATTTGAAGCAAAAGTGTAATGAATATTAGTTTAAATATGTTGATAGCATTTTTGGCACGGGGACTGCAAGTAGCACCACAAATAGCCAAGGTTTTCAGGCTTGCTTTGGTCATGAATTTCATATACATTTTTTTCCTGAAGTCATTTSAATCATCAGTATTTCTAATATGCATCTATCATAAACTTTTGAAAATTCAGCCTGCTGGTTGGAAATGAGTACTCTCACATGGTGGAAAAAAAGGCAAAAGTGTCATTTTTTGCAGATGTAAATTAGTTTATTCTATCAATTCTTCTTGTTATTCTTACCAACGTAAGAATTTGCTTCAGACAAWTTTTGTGGATGAACATAAAAAGCCAGTCTAGCCTCATATGTTACTGAGGGATAATTTGGCCTGAAAGACACTGATCCTTTCTCTCGCTCTTAAGCAGGACATGAGCATATCTCTGGCASGTACTTATAGGTACATATAGTCTGTTTTTATCATTTCCACTGACTGAGATTTTGCAGCCTCCTCTTCTTTGTCACTGTAGGTTGACTATGGTCATAGTTAGAAATAATTGCCTACTTTGCATTCAATTTTTTTCTGATTTCAAAATACAACATTTAAGACTTTTTTTCCTCCTAACCTCAGTTCACGTGGCCATTATCCGATACTTGGTGTCTTCATAACAACCTTCTCTCTATGTCGTACCAGGAATGTCTTTCCCCTCTCTGGTTGCTCTTTCCTTGTTTTCCCTCTCTGCTCTAGACTACTTGCAGTAGAATCATAGAATGCTTAAGGTTGGAAGGGACCTCTAGAGGTCATCTAGTCCAACCCCCCTGCACACACAGGGTCTCCTAGAGCATGTGGCACAGGGTGGTGTCCAGATGGGTTTGGAAGATCTCCAGAGAAGGAGACTCCACAACCTCTCTTGGAATCCTGTTCCAGTGCTCTGTCACCCTCACTGCTAAGAAATATTCCCTTAAGTTCCTGTAGAACTCTTCCCTATATTTTGGGGCAGGCGCATCTACTCCCAGGATTTACAGAATGTTTCCTCTTCTTCTGAAGCTGATTGAAGGTTACACAGCTACCTAAGGATGCATGTAAGACTTGATTACCAGAGCCTTGAAGCCCACAATGCAGCCCACCATGTGCTCACTACACACTTGAAGCTTCCTGTCCTCCAAAGGCTGGAAGTGACCTGGGGACCTCCTGTGGCAGAGGCAGCCGTGAACTGGAATAATTATCTTACTCCACTTTCCAAATGTGAAGCCYCAACACTTATAAAATGATCCTGTGAGCTGAACGAAGCTTGTTCAGACAKCTGGTATAAATCTGAATTTGATCTTATGAGCGAAGAAAGCATCTCATATAGCCACCAATTGCAGAATATGGTCATTTTTGAGCCAGCTTTGAGTTGTCGATTTTTTTGTTGCTTAGCTACCGTAGTTCTATACTCAAAATATCTGATTAGATGGTGGACAAATCTGCAGAATAGCTGTGACAAATTACCAAAATCACAGCAAATGGTGGCAAATTTGCAAAATGTAGCCACTGGATGTAGAGAATTGAAAATAATCTTGAAAGAGTGAAATTGTTTTTACATGGTTATTTCTAAATCCAGGTTGTTATTTCCTCATCTGACAGTCCTTTCAAAGAAATAGATGCTGTTTATCTCCGTAATTAAAATGGCAACATTTCATTTGTGGTTTATCTGCACCTTCTMCTAATGATATAACGAAGTTGCCACACTCTTGCAGCACTTAATTTCATCAGTAATTTTCTTCTGATAGAGTTGAGGAAAAGTGATTACCTGCAAAAGCAAGTAGTGTATTTCAAACTGTCTCTTAGTGCAGGTGATATAAGTTGGTAGTAATAAACCCCAAGTTTTGGTGGTCCAGTAGTATAAAAGAGATTTTTAAAATYAGATTCTATTTTTTGTCATCTTTTTTGTAGGTTTTTGTCCTAAATATTCTGCTGTCTCCAAGGCGAGTAAAATTTTGACAATTTCTTTTGGCCAATTCTTTCTTTCTTAGCAACTAATTTCTTACCCTAATTCATACCTTGGCTCTACCATGCCTCCATTACATGTTCATTTGACTTTCCAGAATATAGTTTACTTCTTTGTTCTGTAGTCATCACTGTTAACATGACAGCTCTCACGGATTATTTTTGTACCATTTTCCAGGCACACTTCCTTCTACTATGCAAAGAAGAGAATTCTCCTCTACTAGGAGAGAGAGGAGTCCTTAGCGTAGGATAGGTGTCCTTGTCCTTCACATGCATCCGTAACAGGAATCCTTAATTTACACCTTGACTGTAGTTCAAAGGATGAGGTCTTCTGTGGGTCTTACTTTTATAAGCAATAGCTTTTGTTTGCTGTCTTGCTTTGTGGAATGGGTTTTTYCAGCAGCTTCTCAAAGAGCAATCATGTTGTTTGCTCCAGAGTGAGGATAAAACGCTTCCAAAATGGTATTTTCATTAAGTTGCAATTTTTAAAAAGACCACACTGTATTGGCTAAAACATCTTAAAGAGCTATAGATTATAGGTGCATTTCTGACATATTTTCATTTTTTAATTAGTTTATTGTTGAATAATGTCTGTTATTACATTGAGAAAACAAATTGTCCTCTCATTGAAGCCCAACTGACATGGATGTCAAGGCTGAATGCTGCATGCTTTAGACTTGATAAAGTGATATCAGCTGTGAATAAGATTATTATTTCCTATCTTTCCTACCTAAGACACAGTGTAAGCCACCTGGCAGGCATTCAAAGGATTAAAAAAAGAAAAATCTATTTTGTGAATTTTCAAATGGGTGGGTTGGAGTTTTATTTTTTTCCATGTGACTGATTCTTTGATAATACATAAAAGATAAACATAAATAAGTATAGGATAATGTTTGTTTTAAAGTAATTTCTKCTTTTAAAGAGTTTGTGATGTACAAAAGCATATTCCTGCTGGAACTATTGCTGTTGTTATAATTATTWTGTGATAAGCTAATACTAGCTTACTGTAATCTTTTGGTCTTACTAGTTAATGAACCATGGAGAGAATTATTATGAGCTTTGACTGCTCCTGATTTTCTGAAGGACCTGAAGGATCTGGAGAGGGGCATTTAATGGTATCTAAACGGCATTTTTTCCCACCAAAAGTGTTCTCAAAATGTGATCAAAGCACCACGTTACTCGGATCATGACAGATGTGCAGTAATCACTCTTGAGATGTTATGAACCCTGGCACTAGATACTAGTTTGTGTTCATGATGGGACAATTTGTCAATGAGTCCTAGGATCAAGCCTCTATGAAAACCAAGAAACTAAAACCCAGAAGCTTAGTGATGGTTGAATCTTTCCTGAATTTCTTCTAATATCTCTGTTCAGGGGGTTGAAGTCAAGTTGTGAAAAATCAACACAGTTTTAGTTATCTGAACCTAGGAGTTGCATCTTCAAGTCAGCCCATGGATTTGTCTGGTGGGGGGGAACTGCAGATTTCKCAAGACTCCAGGATAAAACAGTCTCCTAAAATGAGGCAGCTGGGCAGGCTCTCAAAYCACCTAACACCAGAAACTAGCCCCAGGCTAGTTCTTTTGAAGGTTTTGGGAACTCTGTTGCCCAGAGCTGCAGGGTCTCAGTGCTCTGAGGTGTTTTAGACCCAGAAAATTCCCACGAGCTGCATGAGTAAGCTGGGAGGAAAACAAGCACTTTAGCAAAAAATATAAGAATTGCATTTCCATAATTTATTTCACCTCCTTTAAATAAGCATTTTCCATTAGAGGGTGTTCTCACAAAAGTTTCTGACTCCTAATGCTTTACAGTTGTTTGTTAACACCTGTGCGTTGTTAGCTACTGGTGATGTGAAATTCCTCTTTTGCATTAATATCTTTTAAATTTCTATTGACATCTGTAATTTTACAGATGTCAGATTTTACAGATAGAGGAAGCTATCTGATTTAATTGAAAAGAAAATTCCATGCAATAAAGTCACATACAGAGAGGTTTGGTAGAGCCTAAAGGTCCAGAAAATAAACTTTTCTGAATTATATATATATATATATATATGTAGCATTCAGAAAAGTTTATTCATATATATATGAAAATACATCAGGGAGCAAAATCGCAACTGCTTCTCTCTCAAAAATGCTGTAAACATCTAAATCAGCTTGTAAACCTGATTTGCAGGGTAAAATGTATGTTTGGCCGCAAAAAAAGCATTAGCGTACATTCATATTTCGCCCATAGTACAGCATTTCMGCTTCCTGTCATTGACTGGCTTCACCAGTGATATTAATATTAAATTATTAAAGATGGAAAAGCTTGTGAGGCTTCGAATGTCTCCTTCCACCCATTGTGGTCCGTCTTTATGAAGTATCCTGAATATTTCTTCTCTGTTGTTGGCCGATCACTCTTATATTTATATTAACAATTGTTCTCAACAGGTTGAACATGTGAGACGCTATGAAAGCCGGAATTAAATATTTGCRTTTCGCTTTGTGGAGATAAAAGTCTTAATCTCCCCTCCTCAGCAGAATCGATATTAGAGGATTYGTCCCTGTGTGACCAAGTAATGTTCTCCTTGACTCCAGGTAACCTCGTCCAACGTTATGTTATTTTTCCCTGGAGATTTAAGATGCTAGATGGGTAAAATTATGAGTRTGGTGTTCATCAGTGTAGTTGCGGGGTCCTGGCAATGGTGGATCTGTGCCGCATTTAGGGCCATCTGGGGATGGGATCTGCTTGTGAACTCAAGGGAGTAGAGGAATATGTGGCAGCTTCACCCCACTTTTATCCCCCTTTGGGATTTGGTTAGAAATCCTTATCATGCCATTGATGTGATTTTTTTTTTTCTTTTTCCTAGAAAGTTTCCTGGAAGGAAAAGGGGCAAGGACACTCATACTGAGACTGATGCTTATTAAAAAGAACACTGTGYTTTGATTTAAATTGTACTTAGGTTGAAGTCTAGCATTGACTGCAGAAATATCCTCTCATAGAGATTTTTAAATCCTGTTTCTCACTGAAAGGTAACTTGAATCATATCACAGTGGGAGAAAAAAGATTTTCTCCATCATTCAGCCATCTCCATCTTGTCTTCTTTCCTTGTGTGTTATCTTTCTTTTTGTCTTTGTATGTGGATTATGCAGCCACTGAAAATTAATGGTGAGAGGAAAATCACACTTCCCTTGGATGCTCCCCTATAATTATTTTTATCCTAAGCACTGGTGGTTCAGGTGCAAAATATGCTAACTTTTAGAGAGTCATTATGGCACAGAAAATTGTTGGGTTTTTTTGTTTTGTTCCTTTTTCTTTTTTTTTTGTGATAATGCTTTTATATTTTGGCTCAGCTGCTAAGCTAAAGCAAATTAACAGGATTCCGGCRAAATCATCAAAATTAGGACTGTTTGCATGCTATGGTAAAGCCTTTCAGTCAGGACATCCAAACACTCGCAGGACTCTAGAATAGGGTCTGATGAAAGGCATAATAGCACTGCATTTGCAAAGCTGTGCAAACACAGCATACTGGACTGTCAATCCAAYGTGCTAATTTATTTTTTAAGTTTAGTACAGTCCTTCTTCCTGGAATTCACATGATGCCCTGCTAGTCCTCAAAATGCCATTAAAAAAAAATAAGAGTAGCCCTGAGGTTATTTTTCTCAAGGTGTGTTTGATATGTACACGGTATAGAGATATTTGGTCAAGTTAAAARTTACAATGAAACCCTCTAAGGATGGAAACATGGATAGATTTTTATTAAAGTTTTAAAGTTTTTAAAATTTCTTTTAAAGACAACAATTATATATACATATAGGAAGATATGTTATTTATAGTGTAAAATATATGTGTGTATATATACATACACATATATATACAAACACATAAAATCATGCTTGCATACCCTGTCTAAACAAGGACTCATGCCTTGTGCCAAAGCAAGGGTAATACYAACACTGTGTTTGATAGGGTATTGCCACTATATGGACAGATCACTTTAAATAAAGGGAAATAATTAGCTAATATTTTCCCAGGGATCTCAGTGGACCCATCATCAGGTAGCTATGTTTTCTTGTCCAAACTCCATGGTTTTTGCTTTGGCTTGCTGGGAGCTGCTCGCATAACTAAAGCTGCTTCTGTGTAGTGATGCCTATGCCATCTTAATTCACATCTCCAGTGCCGTCGAGCCCGACTTTCAAAGCAGCAAGAATTCAATAAAAGCTTCTTCTAATACTTCTAAATACATTTTACAGTGCCACACGACCACTGGCAAAGTAGTGGAAAGGCGAAAAATAGACCATGTAACTGCAAATCTTCTCTTTACCTGGAGTTTAGAGTCCCATAAGGCTTTATTAAGTTAGTTTTCTGGAACCAGAGAAGCCTGTTGGCTGTATTATGTTTTTCATCTTTGCAAAACCCCTCAAGTTCTTCAAAACAGACCTTATGTCTTTGCTAAATCTGATTAAATACATTAAAACAAGGACAGGGAGAGAGAGAGAGAAAGAGAGAGAGAGAGAAGGAGACTAAAATAAAGTTTTTAGTCATCCCTTAAGCAAGTTCTCAATAACCTGGATCATCATAAAGTGATCAGGAAGTTTGCAAATCCCTTTGGTTTATGGTGTAAATCCAAAACTCTCTATTTGATGTTTACAATGGGAAATGACACAGGATGCAGAGAAGACAAAAGTATTGAAACCTTTCTTCTCTTCAGTCTTTAATGGTGAGKTTGGCTTTGAGGCATTCCAAATCCCTAAGAGTAAATGGGAAAATATGCCAAACGAAAAGCTAAATGTTCACTCACATTTTCCTCATTTAATGAGAAACTGTAAGTCTCAAAGMTAAATAAATAGAAAGGGAATGTTCAAAAACCCCAAACTGTATTTCAAAGCTCAAAAACACCCACAATGTAGAAAAAAATCCAATCCCAAATATTTTGTGATTATATAAAGGACCTCTGGAGATCTTMTGGTCCAGCCCCCTTGCTCAAGCAGCATTGGCTCTAATAAGGATGGAGACTCCACGTTCTCTCTGGGCAACCTATTCCTGTGTTTGCCCAGCGTCACAGTGAAGAAATTTGTGAAATTTCCCATGTTTTCATCAGGGCCCATTGCTTCTCGTCCTGGCAGGTAACAAGCTGGCTGGGAAGTCAAGTCTTCCAGMAATAAAACTGTTAAATGTGAGCATATGGATAGAAGAGGACATGGAAATCTCTGTGCTTGCAAGGGAGCATTATAGGCCTCTTGGAAAAACTAAGAGAAAAATAGTAGGAGTGATGATCTTGACACTTTTAATGCCTTCCTAGTAGAAGTGGCTTAAAATTCTATCTAATAACTAACAAGAATGGAATAAAAATATTAATCTTTCTTGTGTTCTCAGAGTACAGTAAATACTGTGAGAACCTTGAATAAATCCCAGATGCTGTTTTGACTTTTACTATGATGAGATCAAAGTGATTGATTTGATTATATAGAATAGAGATTAGGCAATTGAAAGCACATCAAATTGAGGAAAAATAATTACTAATATTGTCTGGTTGGTAAGATTAAAAAAAAATGTATTTGGAAATCCCAGGCATTTTGAATCTTTTTTCTGAAGGTAATCTATTGCACAGGGGACTTTTCTAGCCTGTGTGGAGGTTTTAAGCTCTACATCAGTATTCTTTTTTTCTGCTCTGCCTACCTTTGAAAAGGTACCATCCATACCATCCATAAAGGATAATTGGTGGAATTATTCCTAAAAYAAAGCAATGGGGAAGCAACGGGGCAAACGTTAGAAAAGTTCTTGTAGCTACAGCTGCATGGCACTGGTTTTGCAGCATCACAGGAAGAAAGAAAATCCATTTATCATGCAATGAATCAGCCTGAACATTGTTGCATAGAAATATCCCGGCTCCCTGACACACACAATTTATTCAATAGAGCTACAAGCAACAGGGAAACCCTTGAAGCACGAAATCCCAGCAAAGGTGGAGAGTGAATTTGCATTATAACGGGTTGCCTCCCACCTCCCGCCGCGGGGTCCTGCAGGACGGCAGCGGCGCTTCCCCGAGCTCAACGCTGCAGTTTTAATCAGTGCAAAAGCCCTCCTGTTCGCTGCACAAATGAGCTGCCTCGAGAAGGACTTTGCCACCGYTCTCATGCCTGGATTTAATAAAGATCTTCAGAACTTACTGTGCTCCTGAAAACACCATTGYAAAATCAGGGTTATTACTGTGTATTATGAGTAGGTAGTTTGGCTTTATGAGAACTCGTGGGATTTGTCACCTGTTTTGCGTTCACCTCAATAATATATTTGGTGGGAGAGCTTAACAAAATGACATGGTGAGAATTCTGTTAAATATGCCAAAGTAAGAATACAAACACATCTGTAAGGATATATGCCTTATACCTTGAAAAAACATATTAACAATTACATGTGTTGCTTTCCTTAAGGACTCACAATTGTAGCTGTAGAAAAGCTACACTGAAAGAAATTCTTTCCTAAACCATATTTTTATAATGTGAAATTATTGCATTTTAAAAATAATTCCATTGCATATTTATCTTTGAGTAKAAGTTGATTTAATGTGGTTCTTCTKTTTTATTGTATGCAGAGAAATGTCCTTTTTTTAGTGACGATGAATCTGATGAAGATCTAACAAATCTAATCTGACCAGATTAGAATAGTTCTTCCCAAGTTTTATCTTCTGGTTTTAGCTCACATCAACATCAAAGCAGTTCTGGGGCAATATTAAATCATATTCCCTTAACCTGGAATGCTAATGTGGGAAAGCCGAGGCTGTTGGCAAACTTGTGCTTTCCCACTAAGATTCAGCTGATTTTGACTCCGTGAATGGCTGCTGGGAATTTGCCCTCAGAGATTTATTTGAAGTCTCAACAGCCTCGATAATGAGTTGTTTTATGGGGAAAGTCATGCTTAATGTATCGACGGTTTACTTAAGAGACTTTGTGGAAGCACCGTGTGCATTTAGCTACCTGCCTGGCAAACTGTCTACTTAGTGGGGAGAAAAATGTCCCGATTGTGCCTGAGGGGGCAGCTGCCCCTTTTTAGTGATGGGGAAAATCATCTGAGCCGAAGGAGTTGGAGCTACAGAGCAGCTCTGCTGTCCTCACTGCTGTGTCCTCATTTCTCTTCATCTGGAAAAGGCGGCTTTGCTTTGAACGCGCCTCTTGTCACGGCCTCCAGTCCACCCACCGCTGTGCTCAYTGCTTTCTTCCTCGAAGCTCCTGGAGAGGCATTGGCCTACATTAAAGAWAAGCTTTATTATAGAARAGCTTTTTTTTWWWAAAAAAAAGTAATAATAATTTCTAATATGCCCTTTCCAAGTCAAGGACAGTAGTTTTAAAAGTTAGAGGTACTGGTAAGCAGGTGGTAAGGAGGAGTTGGTACCTTTTCCAGCTTGGTCTGCAGTAAATCTGATATCATTTACATTGAAGAAAAATGCAGAAGATGCAGAATTTGTCCCAGTTCTCCTGCAAGTGGGGCTCTTCCCGAAGCCTAAAAAAGAAAGAAGAGAACCAAGCCTTAGCTTGTTTAATAAGCAGCCCTTAAAATCTCACTGCCTGCCATGGTAGCCTCAGAAACTGCATCGTAGCAAGCTGGAAAGCAGCAGAGAACCAGATCGCAGCTTCATCCCTTCCCCAGTTTTGGTGGATGTTTGAGGCCAGTTAGATATCAGATTGAGGGTTGATAAGGGTCCAGCATTTCTATTGAAGTGACTGCCATCCTGACAAAAGATGCTGAGGGAGGACTTTGCAGCCATGAGTATTTCTGGTCGTCTGTCAAACACGAAGTGTTAGAGAGGCTGTCTCCAAGTGAGTCAGAAGCGCTGTGGTTATGTTCATTTGACTGTTTTGCCAGCTCTCTTGCAATGATATTTTAACAGATGCTCCCACGGCAAATTTCTTCTAGTCAAAGCGTCAAAATACAAGAGAGAGCCTGGGGATCTATACTAATTTCTACTGCCTTTTCAAAAGCACAGTGATTTGGGGCAAGCAAGTGAAGGAGCTGTATGGCTAAGAATTGCCTCTCTCTGTTATGTGAAGAAAAAACTTTGATGCAATATGGGTCATTGCAGGGTTATACGCTTTGTTCTGCATTAAATGTCTGCTCTTTAAGGAAGAAAAATCAGTTTTTTATCTAGAGGGTGAGCAAAATTTAACAGAGGGATGAACAGTTGCCCAAACTTTTTTTTTTCCCCCCCCAATTTTGATAGAAAACCATGAAAGAAAGCACTCCTGCAGGTTTCTGTCCCCAAATGTGAAGGGACCTATAACGCAAATATAATGAACCCGAGTTATGTGAGTCAGTTCTCAGGGTTGTCACTCACATGTCTCTGGGTGTGCTGSAGATACAGTGAAATGGAGGCACCCCCCCAATACTCTTTATGAAGCAGAGTTAAAGGCAGAAGGTGTCAGCATTCTTCCATCCCCATYTGGGACAATTCCCAAATACTTCCCTCACTGGAAGCTTCCCTCTTTGGAAGCTTTCGGATTGCTGTCTTGGTGCAAGAGAGTGTGCCAGCATACATACATGTCCCTGTGTATCAAGGGCTTTTAAGAAAGTCAAGGCAGAGGTGAGTCATGAACTAATTCTCCCATTTTATTGAATGCAATCAGGACTTTTTCCTCTCCTCCTGACAAAGCTTGCTGCAGATCTAAATTATGATCCTATCTTTCTCCCATAGCTACAGGAAGATACTGTGAGACAGGCATTCCACAAGCAGGGAGAGAAGATGAAGAAATAGGAAATGAAAAATAGTGGAGGGAAAAAAAATATAAACACTTTATTGGAGACTAAAGTCTGTATTTTATTTTGTTTGCTATAGATAACATTACTTGGTGCTCAAGGGGTTAGATTTATCTCATTTATCTCCATTTTCTTTTGCAGATTTCTCAAACACCCATAAGTTTCTTCAAATATTGCTCTGAGACCACTCTTCACTTCTTGACTCTTCCTCTTCTGCCTCACTGGTGGTTTGGCCCTGGCTGTGTGTAAAGTTTTCCTAAGTTTCATCATGAAATCTTACCTACAGTGAAACACTTGCATAAATTATCATAGTCTCTATGGAGAGCTCACAACATGAGCGACTCAAGGGACCTGCAGCATCTTGGAAATCACCTCATTGACTTATCGGTTTTTCAAGCCAACTGTATTCCCTTTCTCATTGGTAATGATCTTACTTATGGATTCCAACTTAACTGTGAGTGCTCAGAGAAGGGCTCTTGTAGTCAGACCCCTGAAGACATCAAATCTGTACTGAGACAGGCAAAAAGTAAAATTAGAATGGCACAAATAACTAGAAAAGGAATCAAGAACTAAGCAGAAAATGTTACATCCCTGTATACGTCCAGGGAATGATGGTATTTTGAATTCCGAAAATGTAACTCAGGACTCCCAAAAATAAAGGATCTAGAAAACTTCCGTAGCTGATTCTGGGAGATGATCAAAAATCCGTTAGCAACTCCAAAGCAAGGAGGGAATAAGGTAAAATAAAGAGAAGGGTAATATATTTTGTAGAAATTAGGCTAAACACCTATAAAATAAGGCTTGGTGTGCAGAAGGCAAACAAGGAGCAATAATTATCTATTTACTAACATGGAACAAGAGAGCACTCAGTCAACTTGGTAGGTAATAGCAGGAGAATAATCTTCTAAGACCACATAAATTCAGTTCTTGGCTGTGGATTGGTACTGCAGTCGAAATTATAAATGGATTAGGAAAAATTATAAATGGATCAGAAAAAAAGGATTAGCAAGGTCCATTGATAGGGAGTCAAGACGTGTGCATTGAGCTGGAAATCTTTAAACTGATGACGTTCAGAAACTGTGTGAAGAATATTCAAAGGTAAGGGTCCCTATACTCATACAGGTATAACATAAGATGTTAATCATTGGTTGTTAGCTACAACTGCAAATAATAAATTATATGTTTCTTATATTCACTAGAACATAGATGCGTCCATAGGTTTGGCTGTCAGCTGCATGTCAGAATCTGAGTTTGCAGTCGGTGTGATGCGCTGTGATTTATAGTATCTCTTGACAATTTAAGGGAGATCCTGGCTCTTCCAAAAGCTGGAGTCATTGCCAGAATAAGAAAGGGTTTAAATGTCCACAGAACTAATTAGAATAAAATAGAATAGCTTTTATGGACTTTGCTCGTTGGAGCATCTAATTCTCCAAAGTGCATCTCAAAGTAATTGGGTAGATAGGAGCTGTGTAATGATGGTGTCAGCATATGGAGCTGCCRTCGAGCACTCAGCAGTGCTCGCATGAAGCTCCCCAGGCCACAGGTACTTGCACCGGGTCTGCGAAAGCCAGCCAGACTCCCYAAATGGCCTCATTTTTTCCCTCTGATTTGAAAAAAAAATGAGACTCTTTGCTTTCCCTTTGCTCTTTGGAGACGAAATTCAGCCTGACGTGTGTTTAATTGGGTGCTCTTGAACTTATGCTCCAATATAGCTCTATTCTGTGCTCAAACGTTTATTTAAATATGTGTAGTGTCTCATGGAAGGTGTAATGCTGAAGCTGCGGCCTGCACAGCATTTAGGAGGTGAGGACTCTGTGGCAAAAGCTGTGGTGACATTCAGTGTGATGAAGTGTGTCCTGTACATGTGAGCTGGTCCTCCTAATACTTCCCACTGCTTGGGAAAAGGTTGTACATCCATCATAGAGGTGGCTTCAAGGAGCCTGTGCAGGTGGTACCCCAAGAATTACCATGGGAGGAGAAGAACATCACCATGACCATCCATACACTCCTGGTTCTTCCAGCTGGCTCGGTGTCTTGGAGCACATTGCTTTGCTTCTTTCCCCTAGATGGGATGGCACTGTGTTTAAATTACAAGTTTTAAAGAGCRCTAATGAAAAATGCTCCAGGAAAAAGAGGTTGTTGTTACAATGTGCTATTTAATACACAATGGCCATGTTGTCTTTTATGAAAACAGGACATATATAGGAAATAACTATAGATAGACGACAAAATATAAGGGATTAAAAGCTGTTAAAGCTCAATATTTTTTCCGTGTCAGAAATAGGTCAGCTACACTGGTGATTAGTATGAGAGAAATGTATTTATTGACACCGAAAAATGAAGTATTGGCATTAATATTTATGTATTTGTAAAATATCACGACTGGAATACGTGACTGGAAATACACACCTAAGAAGCAGTGAGGCTTTCCATTACAAAATACACACTGTGGCATGACTCATAAAGTTGTGCAGCGAAGGAGTGGGAAGGCAATCAAGAGCAGTAACTATCAAAATTATGAAATGCCGAAACCTGTTCTGTGCAGGGAAGGGCTGGACTATCCGAGAAAAGACACCCAAATGAGTTTGTGCCTTTTTCTCCTTGCAGATCCAGAAACCTGATGGCAACTTCTTCCTCCCAGGAACTTTTGGCGTTGGCAACAGATGTGAAGCAAAGGCAGAAAGATGGTGAGTGGGGGGCAGAAAAGATATTTTGGGATCTCCGTGCAAATAGGCTGAATCAATACTGGAGGCAGTTTGGAGATACTTGGCATGAATCATAATTATATATTTAAGTCTAGCAATAGCATGRAATAAATTAACATGCTCAACTTGTCCCTTCTAAGCCAGGAACACTTAGTCCAGCAAAATGCCACTCACCTCTCCCCTGTCCCTTTTTCAAATAGGAAAATATACTTTTTCCAATAAAAGGAACAAGCAGGATGAAGTCTGCTTGTCTTTATAGCAAGTACAAATCCAGGTTTCATAAAAACCAATGTACTTGGTTTTTAACAGTTCAAAACAGGAAAAAAGTGTACGTATATTAAAAAAAAAAAGAAAAAAGAGTTCCTAATGTCATGTCCATAGGTTAGTGTTATAGCACCTACATCCATGCTGCTGTCAGAGCCTAAATCCTAGGGAAAAAAAAAGAAATGTTGCTGCATTATTTTGCTGCAGAGCATACTGGCTATTTAAGACCTGTCTTATATAAACTGGCAAACCTGGCAAGCCTCACTGATCATAACTATTGGAAGCAAGAACAGGAATCGTCCCACATTCGTTGCAATATCTCTACTGTCTGAAAAACAACTAAAGAAATAAACTGATGGYTATCCACAGTTTAGAAGTTATATTTGTGCAAGAATCCTTGTCAAAATGTTCGCTGGGCTGCATTGATGATATCCCAGAAGAAATGTCGAGCTTAATCCCATCAATCAATGTCTGGCTTGTTAAATTTTGTCACGTCTACACGCATTGTAGTAATTCCTACTGTTTGCAGCCGTGTTGTTTTTGCACAGCATTATTCTGCTTTTCCATTAGGATCTGCTCTTGTAGAACTTGCAGGAGGGATTTAAACTGATTTATACATGGGAATAAATATGTCTGGAATGATGTTTTAAGAGAAAAATCACTGCTTCTGCTTCCAGATTACCTGCAAAGAGTTAAATGTAGTGGAGACCATGGAGAATTAGAGGATCAAAAACATGTAGTTTGGATAGTTGGCCCCTGTGCAGAAGGAGTAACTTGGAGTTTGACTTCACTTTAGGGCTACATCAAGTTCCCTTCCACAGTCTTTTTCTTCCTTGCTTTTCTGCTATGTGGTTTCATTCCAGACATGTCAGAGGCTTTCAATTATGTATGCAGGCCTCTCAAACTGGGAAATCCCACCGCTCCTTCTCGTTAATTGTGAAATCCGCACGTGTGGAATTTCCAGCGCGGAATTCCAAATTGTCTGTCTGCTCTTTCCGCCTCCGTGATAAGCTCCGCAAACAAGAAGCTCATTTATCCCTCGCTCCCCAGCCCCAGGCTCCCTCACCGTCATCGCCTGGGTCTGGGGTCCTCAGCCCTTCTGTTCCGGAGCACTAATTGTCCCGACGCGTTAGCCTCGTTCCTCATATGTATTCTTCATCCTTCACTCCCRCTTGCTCTTTGGTACATTCACAAGATGCGAGGCTTTTTCCTCATTGTCCATAAGTGATTTCTACTGAAAATAATAAAACAATGACTAAATAATAAAAACTTAATAAACCCTTTACCCTAGTATCTAGCCCAGTGAGAATATTGCTTAGATCCCACCCTGCCAAAATACAACTTTTTAGGGGGAAATACTTTTTCTTAAGTATTTTCTTTCCACAATCTCACATTTTGATGAAAATGGGGACTKCTGCCACTTACTATATCGAGACACTTGCCTCAAAAATATGGGATTTTCCCCCACCTCCCTGCTATGTTCTCTGCCTGTGTATTTGAACTATTCCATTTTTATCTCTATTTAAAAGTCTCTTTTTTTTTGTCAGTAGACTTCATCCATTGTTAATGTACCTAACATCATCAGTATTTCATTAATGATTCTAACTCTGGACTAGGAAACTGTCTTATGCCCTTTGTGTGCAAGCGGCAGCCTTAAATTATTCTTCCTATACCCTTTTATTTAGCTTGCTGCAAAGGYAAACAGCAGCCAAGATCTTTCAGTATGGATAGCATCCAAAATTAAATCATTGAGGAGTAGGATGCATTAGTGTTGCAGGTACCTTGTTTAATTCCCCTCCCTAGTGCACATACCGTGTGATACAATTTTTAATTAAATGCTTTCACCTGCGTGTTGTGCAGAACTGCATGCTCCTTCGTTGCCATCAAAAACTTTTCTAAGAAGGTTACACCGTTATTTTTTGGTGTAGTCCAAAGGGGGCTTTTGCCCTTCTCTTAGCTCTTGAAATTATTGTAACACCTTTGCCTCAAATTTCCRTTCTTGTAGAAGGGATGCTTAAGACTTTGTCCCAGCTTTCACATGCTACTATAAAAGTTTGGCCAAATGATAAGCTGTTGTAAATGATTCCTCTGAGTGATGTCAAGTATGCAGGCTTACATTTCAACTGTAATCAGGAAAATGAAGAAAATGTGACGTTTTGAAGTTGCACACCCACTCTGCATCTAAAACGGGCTGTAATGCCTGAGGCCAATCTCAAAGATTTAAATTCGCTGTACAGATAATAAGTTGCTAAGTAGTTTAGTTACATGGTTCAAGACATCTCCTTTTGAACTGTATGGTGAGGTCAAATAATCTAGGGAGGAGGTGAAGAATGATGCAAGTATAATGCCTTATTTTCAACCAAAACCTTATGCAGTGTGTTAAGAGATATTTCTGTAACAAGATGCTTTACTTACATATTACAAATATTACATATATATTTGACATAAGTCTTTATGTTCCACTATATATGTATAGGCAATGAATAATACTATGTATATATACATATCTTTTATTCATATATGCATAAATATTCATTTATATATAAATAATGTATATATGCGTGAGAATGATGTTATGATAATACCTTTTCCTACTATAAAATGTGTTCTTCTGCCACTTACTATCAACATCTGTTCCTCTTGTACACTTCCCAACACAGAGTGGTGCCACGTAAGACGACTGTTTACATCAACCCTTGGAAAAGCTCKAGAGCACAAAAATAAGTCACTGGAAAGAAATGCTCTAGAGAAAAGAAAGCAGTTAAGTGGGAAGTATCAACCCTCTGAAAATGAGTGCCCAAATTGTGAAAATGCTTTTGGGAAAAATTATTCAGGCACCGAGAAACAGTGTGTTTGCTGGAAATGCAGAGTGATTTTTCACTAAATCTGTACATAGACAGATACGTGGCTGTTCCAGCTTCTCTTTCTAAAGTGTTACAAGGTGTACTGTCACAATAAACCAGAGGAAGCATGAGTTGTTTAATGGCACTTCAGGGACTGCCCTCGGTGAGTATAATTAGTTTTTAAAAAGTTATTTCCAACTTATTTCCTGACAGTCATTTATTTTAGACTTAGAAAATATTTCTTTCACCTTTCCCTTGAATCCAGCAGGTGGCAAAGCAGAACTTRCAAACACTCTAGGAAAACACAAAATTCAGAGAGCTCTCCAAAACCACCTCATTTTGATGTAGAAGAGGTTGAAAATGCATGTACTGTTTCCATGGATGGAGTAACTAAAATGCAAGTTCTTTGGGCTGATAATGCAGAAGTTAGTGGTGTTCTGGAAGAGAAATTTCAAACATTTATTTCTGTTAACTTTCTGTGACAGCTAATTTTGAAAATTGATGTACATCTACAGGTACTTTGAGCATAGAGTTTGCTGTGGCATGGTGAGACCTCTGSGTATCTCAGCGAAAAGATCGTATAAGGAATAATATAGAATAAAATAAACAGAGAAGCATCTGAAATAAATTTTGGAGAGTTTTCTCTCTACAGTGGTAAGAAAGGATTGGAGGAGAAAGAAAATGCATTCAGAATAACTCCATGTTTTGATCAAAATGAGAAGTGAAATTAAAGTTCATCTGGTTGATGAAATGCTAAGACAAACTGCCTTAGCATATGTTACTTGCCTCTTGCTTGGGTGACTTTTTTAATCTTTGATTTTAGTGCAACTACTGTATTTCCAATATTTATTTCCATATTCATTGCTGCTTCTGTACAGTTTCAGACTTGAGATGCATTTTAACACATAAAGTAGATAAWTAAGTTTGTGTATTTTAAGTAGATAAGGTTAAATACAAAAAGAGAATAAGGAAAGCTAAAAGTGGGAACAGTAACTGGGAAGAAAAAATAGCAAACAATGACATGAGGTTATTACTGTATGATGAACATCTTTTCTGTCCTATTTAATGTAAATACCCCTGATTACATGCCCTTTTATGAGATTTCTTCATATTCATTATAGTGATAATTATAGCTTTAGCTTATTTATTATTAATATAGCACCAACAATAACTTAACAGCTTGGAAAAAAAATTAATTACTGTCAAAAGGTTACAGCTGAAATAAGCACCATGAAGATAAGGAATATAAATATTAGGATGGGTACATAAAAGAAAAAATCATTGAATAACAACAATTGCTTTGTCTCTTTAGTAAGCTCAGTTGGTTCAGTTAACGTGTGTGTATTCTGCAAATTTAAACTATTAATGTATAATGTGATTGTGCAATGACCTTTATTGGGTATAGTGGGTTTTTACCATCATTATCCAGCATTTATTTTCCAGAGAGTTTTAGTAGCCTGTTACTTAAGGTGCAACAACTAGCAGTGGTGCTTATACTATGCATACTCCTTAGGTCCCTTTTCTATTTGGAGAAAATGTTCATAGAAAATTTCTGCAATCAAAGGACAAAGTGAACAAACGTACAAACGTAGCATTAGTGGCAACTTCATTACTTGGAAGCCTCTTACTTAAAAATGATATCTAGAGTTCAAAGTTGTTTAAGTCTATGGAGAAGTTATCCAACTGCCTCAACTGATATTGTTGGTCAGAATCAGCACAAGGACAGGAGGGGTTACAGGTAAATCTGTAAGACTGTATGTAATTGCTGTAATTTACAGTAATTGTGTGAAAGTCACCTAAGAATTGCAGCTAATTCCCAGGTAACTCATTTAAGAGCTTCGTAGGACAGTGTGTGTGTTATCCACTGTGTACCATAATGATGAGTTTCTAGTGCGGTTTCTAGAATAATGAAAAATTAGAGAGAATCAGTAGAACCTTTTCTGATTAAGATTCACATTGTCATTGTTTTACCAGTAATAGGACATTTGATTGCCCCCCCCCCTTTTTTTTTGCTTTGCTGTTTGTTTTTTTTTTTCCATTAGTTTACCTAGCACGTTATATTAGAAAGCCAGCTATTTACAGTTCTAACCTTTTTGTGTTGTGTATTTGATTTTTGTCTTTCCTTTTTTAAACAAACAAACAAACAAACAAACAAGTCCACAGGATGCCTTTGAGCAAAGCTCTCAGCAATGAGTTTGGCTGCATAGAGTTTACTGCATGGTACTTTGCCATCAGGCTGAAAAGGCCAGCAAGGATCCTTCCTCTGTTGCAAAGGCACAGGCGATTTTTCCTGGTGTCCTGAAATTAGAAAATAGTCTTTGAATAAGAGCGGTGGTAGAACTGCCAAGATGTCCAAGACAGTCCCTATCTCCAGATAGGTTACTAAGTTATTAACTGCTTGGGAAAGTAGATGAGGAACTTGGCATCCTCTGGGAGAAGAGACTGCAATTTCCCGATGGGAAGCTCTGTGCAGACCTACTCATTTGCTTTTCTGGCAATTTAGAGGTGTATAAACTCCTCTGGCTACAGGATATTTATAAATGTTCCAGGGTCACTGGCCTGCAGAAAGTGATCTCTCAGGTCATGCCTCCAAGACCCACAAGTGTTTCTGCTTGACCTAGAGGTCTGGACTCATCAATCAGCAACTGACTCCCAACCTTTGGCAGCCAAGCATTGGAGGACGAATGTGGTCAGCATTTAGCATACCTGTAAATCTGTGTGAGTACCTACATATTCCTCCTGAGTCTTTTTTTGCAGTTGATAGAGCTGGAGATAGAATTGTTGTTCTAGTTCTAGCTGGTAGAACTGGAGAAGACCATGAGCTCCAAAAGTCGTATTAATGCCCTCAATATTTTCTCTGATACAGCAGTKGCAGTGAACTATGTTGAGCTACTCTTAAAAGCCACTATTTTACATTTGCTGTTCATAACTTATACCATTTTCTTAGTTAATTTTCCAGCACAGCTCTTCTATAAGCTAAACTTTGTTCAAGAAAAAAATATGATATCCTAGATTACTGTAAGAAATACTATACCTTACAKTAAAATACAAAGCATTTTTTAAACTGTACCTTGGTTTCCTCAATTTAACAAAACTTTTTTTTTTTTTTGATGGAGTAAGCAAATTAAAATGAACCACAAAATGCCAGAAGTGAGATGAATTTCCAAGATGTTCAAACAAAAAAACTTCTAACAAAGTTGTGATTTATTCTGGAAAGCTGAGTTTCAAGAGGCTCCGGGTATTCAGCTCTTTTAAAATGATAACTGGGAGAAGTGACACATACTTCACGTCACCTTTATAAATAAAACATTCACAAATGTGGACACTTGAGAAGGAGGGAAAAAGAAAAAGAAAAAAAAAAAAAAAACAGAAAAAATGTAATTTGTGCCTAAACCGTTATCTTTCAGGCTGTACATCTTTATTTGCATAATGGCCTAATGCGTTAGCACGGCACCCTGTAAGAAATGAAAAGCCTTTCAGAAACATAGGGCTGTTCAGTGCAATATTCACTAGTGCTTCCTCTTTGAAGAGCAGCTGGGAGGCAGGGAGCTCCAAATGACAATTTCTGGCAGTTTCTGGCAGTTTCTTAGGCAGCACATCGTCTGACATGTTTTCGCTTCATCTATTCCCCTTAAAGCAACACCAGCTGAGCTAACCTCTTTTCGAAATATTTTAACATAAATCGTATTTTAACATGTCATCATATTGTCATGCTTAAGATAGGCAGGCAATAAATTGGAATATCTGCTGGAGACCTAATAACTCATACCTAATATAAATGATTTAGCAATCTGTGCTCTTCATTAAGGTATTTGCATCACAATGAAGGAGCTTGCTCGTCAGCCTTGGCCTTCCTTATTTCCAACTGGCCATAAAGTGGAAGTCCCAAATTCARCTGGTAGGATGAGCACAATGATGGCAAAACTTCATTAAAACTCAAAMCAGTATGTTCAAATGACTAAACCTTAGGTGAACTGAAGGCAACAACTGAGGGCACTTGCCAGTGAGTTTAAGAGGTTAYGACTCCTGGAATAGCAATGCATTACAGAAATTAGGCGCTCCCAGGGAGAAGGAGAACAATTTCAAATCGAATTCTAAATTTGCAGAATTTAGAGTTGCACTTCAAGTTTGGATACATCAAGACGAGTCCAGAAAAGTCCTAAAGAAAAKAGAATCTGCTGATGATCCTCTATGTGCACTACGGATCACGGTTTGTGCCTCGAATAGAGTGCATCTAATTCCCACTGCGCTTTGGATCTTTTCTCTCCCCCMGGCTGCTATTGCCTCAGCCAGTGCTGATGCTGCAACCTTGCCTTTTTCTTCTAGTAGTGCTTCTTATTAACCACKGTCATTCAGAAGAAGTTTCACTGTTTGATCCCTTTAGAAGATTGTGTCTTGTGCAATATGCCCTAGGTAACTCTTTGGTTTCTGCATTTTTACCAAARCAGAAACCATAAGATTGCCTGCACCTCTGTAAGTCTAACGATAGGGGCACTCCTTTCCTTGCCCCAATTTTGGCAGTCAGTAATGGGCAATGAAAAATATTAGGAGGAATCTCTAAAAATATCAGAACGTATTTAAATTAAAATAATGCTGGCTTTCTAAGCCTTTTAAAATGAAAGTACTCAAAGCAGAGAGAATAAAGAATTATCTCAGCTTTCGATTATTAGTCTAAGAAGATTAAACAGCTCAATTCCTTTCTTTTCTTTCCTAAACTGAGTTTATYTTCATTCATGCAGTAACCACAGAACAAGACAGACAGACTTCAAAGGCAAACGTTTGCATTTTAGGCTTCATCATTAATATTATTTTATACTTTTTACCAGTTTCCTTCCTTATCCCTCATTAATTAAACACATTTTCCCCAAATGCTAAAGAGGAATTCATAAAAKTTATGGTATGGGCACGAAGAAAAAAGTCTTACAATTTTTGGTGATCTTAAGAATTTACCCTGTTGGTTTTTTATACCCTGTTAAACTGGAATATTTGAAATGAAAATAATGGATGAAAAAGCAGTAACTGATTAGCTGCTTTAGAACAAAAGTTATTGTAATAGTTTGCTCTTTTTTCATATCACATTTAACAGCTTTTACGCTTGCTGACCCCTTCCTTTTAGTTGTTGAGAAGGAGCATTTTGCAATACAAAATGGAAGAAAAAGAGGGACTTAAATTAGGCAGTGAAAATGTAAGGCAATTTTCAGCATTTGATCCCTAGTATTTTGTGGGATGCTTATAGCTATTTMTGTTCGGCTGCATTCCTTTTTTTTATTTTTTTCCCTCCAAATACCCTCTGCCCACAATTGTACACAATTACCAAAAATGATAAATTTTTCTATTGCTGAATTGATGTCTATTTAAACTGCATTCTTCAAAGTCCAGTTTGGGACATTTTGGGTGTTTGAACCCTCTAAAGCAAGAATGCCGATATTTCGAACTCTAGGATGAGGAAGTGGTAAAAATCCAGAAAAATAAACTATGATAAAGTAAGTAAGTATGAATATTATTTTGAAAGGTTGGAATATTTTAGAATTAATAATGATTTTATTTTAATGCCTTGGAGCTAGTGATTCCTCCTTTTAATTGCATTAATTATAATAATTAATTAGTTATAAAACTAATCAAAGTTCTTCTAAGAAGCTACCCTGTCCTTTTACTCCCTAACAGATGGGTCAATCTCAAAAGGACAAAATCCCTTAATAACCTGTTGCTATGCTCTGACATACTCTGCTCCTCTTTCACGCCAATGTAAAAAAAGAATCAAATACTTATCAATGTATGATCGTGAGCATTTATATTTAAACAGCACTAGTTAAAAATCTTATGCATTTCTGCCACCAAKCATGTTAAATTTATAACCAGCATGCCTGGCTTGTGAACAATTGCTTCAACTCTATTTTTATTTGTTGCCCGTGCATGTTTTTGCCTCTCTAGAATATATTGATGACTGTATATACAGTTTTTGACAGTGAGGTTCACCAATGACATGCTAGCCACTCAATACAAGTATAGTACTGAACATTTCCACTGAATTTGCTGGGAACACCATGACATTACTACATGAAAAGAAAAAGAAAAATAATCAAATATTTAAATAGCGTTAGAGCATCACCTAATTATGCACTTAATATTTAAAAAGGGAATTTCAACTAACGAGCCATGACAAATGGAAATAAAATCCAAACCACTTTATACCTCCATCTAAAGGGCTCTGGAAAATGGCATAGAGGCCAATGTTTTAGGTCTCCTTTCTTAACACTTTCTCTAGCTGGTGACCAGATTCTTCCTGGAATAAAAAATGAATTGGGTACTCAGATTCTTCTACATCTCCAAAGGCATGTGAATTCAAAATCCATATGGTAACAAACTTGTATTCAGGACTTAATCCTTCTCCTATTTGTAACCATGCTTTAAGGTAAGCACTTTTAAGGTAGCATTTTTCCTTCCCTATACCAAACTGGTACTTGGAGGTTAATTACTCACTGACCACAGGTTCTGTAGTACAACCAAGATAAAAGTAATGAAACTGCAAATGAAGTCAGAAAATCTGCCAGTTCATCACTGGGACAACACCTTAGGCTCTTTCTCATTTCTTGCATTACCGCCTTGGCTAATGCTTCTGATTTAGTTCTTCCAAATGCAGTGATTGTGTCCTTTATCACAAACATATTTTAATGCAGATGAATCACCAATTCAACCAGAAATCTTCAGGTAGCCCTCTGGCATGATATCCTCATTTAAGGTGCCCATCTGCACCAAGAACATTAGCCTGGTTGCCCTGAAGAAATGTTTCTTGAGGAGCCAAGGAGACGAGTGAACATGGAAAGAAAACGAAGAGGTGGTGGGGAGAAAATGAAGGGTATAAACATCCCAACAGAGGTAGGAAAAAAATAAAGAACTGGTGAGAGGTGAGAGTGGAAATGGGTCATGAATTCCTATTCATTGTTGCACGGGTGTTCTAAAGGAGCTGATGCAAGGAGCTTTGGAGAGGCTTGTGAAAGTTGCACACCTGGAGCATGCACAAGGCACCTACACAGCTGTAGTAATACACAACATGAGCTTCTGRTTGTAGCTTTTGGTTGTGGGGCTTTGGTGTTTGGGGCTTTTGGTGTTTGGGGCCTTGGCTTTGGGGCTTTTGACCCTTAAGGTGCTCTGCTTTTGAAAAGTGAGGGGCAGTTCTCCTTTTCTCAAGCGACATGTAGCCTTTCCCTAAAATTTGAAGGTTGACCCATAATCAGCACAACACTCTGCTGTGAATCACTCACCTGAACACAAAGCTCAGAAACATTGCTTTTATAAGGGGGGAAAAAATGCTGAAAAGGTGTCCTAGCTGGGTAGCTGTCGCAAAAATTAGCAATGACTATTTCAAACAGACTGCCCAATTAGCTAGAAAAGGTCAATGGAGCTGTTATTTGAACCTTACTGAATAGACTTTACAGTGATAACATTTACTTTGCATTTTGTGTGCCCTTATTGTATGCTAGTTCCTTTTTTTTTTTTACCTAAGGTTTTTGAAAGAAAATGGCCTTTGCTGTTAAGGAATTGCAAATATAATTCCATATACTCCTGYATCTCCTAAGGATTACTCCTAGCCCTGTAAAGCAGTTAGTTAATTTGCCATCAGTGTAAGAAAAAATTTGACCAATTCTAAAAGTCAAAGTTTAATTTTTCTTGGAAGCCTTGTGAAAAGACACAATCAATACAGAAAAAAGAACAAATTCTTAATAGGTATAGATAGCATTAGCTGTATTATCTGCCTCCACAAAACTATCATAGCTTCCCAGAAGGATAACTGTATCTTCTCTTTGAGGGCAAATAGAGTTTACATCTATTTGCATGAGAGTAAGTAACAACACAAGGATAACATCGTTGGTTCCACATTAAAATATGTTTAATAATGCATTATAAAATGATTTTCATTGGAATAACTATTACTGTGTATTCATGAACAGTGCTAAAAGAGACTTAAAGCGTTCATGCCACAGAATATAGAAGGGAGAGTAGTTTATTAGTTTGAAATGCTGGTGTAAGCAGTCCATTTTCTCTCTTTTTAAAGGAAAATAATGTTTCCCTTTTATTTGAAAAAGATTTACTGTTTTTCTGTTTTATTATTCTGTTTTTTTCTCAAACCATTTCCCATCAAGTTGCATGCCAAGATGTACAAACTATGTCTGCACTAAAATATAWTTTTTTTAAAAAAGTAGTGTCAGAGGGAGGTGTTTCCTCTACATGACACACAACTTCGCTAGATAGAGGATCATGACCTAAAAGTTTGCAAGAATAGCCACTGAGGTCATATAAGCTGGGAGGCTCCAAGACTTTGTAGCCATTTATTGAAGTGGCAGGTATGAGTAATTGCCCAAACCTGTTTCCTACATCAGGGTAGGATTTATATTTATAGTAGGTAATGATGAGCACTTTTTACATCTYCAGTGAAAACAACTTTGCATCCTCAGTCAACACTTTTTCTGATACAGAGGTGTTACAAAGTTGTGCAGAAGAGAGAGAAATCTGTACTTTTTTTAGAAACTGTGTGTCTCTTTCTCTAGGTTCTGAATGAGTTTGAGTTTTTTCTTTCTTGACTATTTTTTTGATTAAATCAATAAATGAAGAAATGATTGTGTGCAAGACTTGCCTTCAGATTGAATTTCAGCCCTGAGRGCTGCRCTKCCATCCAAAGGGACCTAGACGCACTGGACAACTGGGTGGTGAGAAACCTCATGAAGTTCAACAAGGGCAAGCGCAGGGTCCTGCAGCTGGGCAGGAATAACCCCCAAACACCCGTACAGGCTGGGGACCGACCTCCTGGAGAGCAGCCCCGCAGAGAGGGACCTGGGCGTCATGGTGGACGACAAGTTGACCATGAGGCAGCAGTGTGCCCTCGTGGCCAAGAAGGCCAATGGGATCCTGGGGTGCATTAAGCAGAGCGTCTCCAGCAGGTGGAGGGAGGTGATTCTGCCCCTCTCCTCAGCCCTGGTGAGGCCGCACCTCGAGTCCTGTGTGCAGTTCTGGGCTCCCCAGTGCAGGAGGGACGTGGAGCTGCTAGAGAGAGTCCAGCGCAGGGCCACAAAGGTGATCAGGGGCCTGGAACATCTGCCCTATGAGGAAAGGCTGAGAGAGCTGGGCCTGTCCAGCCTGGAGAAGAGAAGACTGAGAGGGGATCTGATCAGTGTGTATAAGTACCTCAAGGGAGGGAGTGAGGAGGACRGGACTAGTCTCTTATCAGTGGTGGCCACTAACAGGAATGGAGGAAACAGCCATGAACTGAAGCACCAAAAGTTCCACAGGATCTTAAGGAAGAATTTCTTAACGGTGAGGGTGACAGAGCCCTGGACCAGGCTGCCCAGAGAGGTGGTGGAGTCTCCTTCTCTGGAGATCTTCAAAACCTGTTTGGACACCACCCTGTGCCACATGCTCTAGGAGACCCTGAGTAGAATGAGTGAGGCAAAAAATCCTGTAGACTCTTTACCCTTTTTAAAGTACTGAAAGTTCATAAACATTCTGATTCAGATGCAAACTTGAATCCAATGCCAAGCTAACTTTTTTTCCTCTTTCTTTTTACTCTTATTCTTACTTTTATGTTTATTCTCATATACCTTTTTTAATATCAAGAAGGACCAGCTTTTTGATTGCATTTCATCTCTCTGAAAATCTTAGTGCTTTCAATGCGACCAGTCATATCTAAATGGTATAAAATAGGACTATACTTGTAAAAAGAAAGAATTTTATTAAGGATGAAACATGGCCTCTTAGCATTGACAAAACTTCACAGAATTCACTCATGTTGACTCTATAAAACTGAAATAAATATTTGATTTTCTCTAGCATATGGGCAGTGAATAAAGCATCACTGTTYAGTACACAGTATTTCCACAAGTATGTTTCTCGGAAAATGAAGATTTAATTATTTGTTATTAAACTGAACWAGCTTTTATAAGAGAGCAAAAAAGAATTATTCATTATTTTATTATTAAGACTTAATGGACATACATGGTGGGGAAATGTTATGAGGTCAAGTGATTGGAATTAGATTATCTTTTTCAGATCATCAGTAATTATTTCTCTGACCATTTCTGCTGCCAAGATCAGTAAAGTTATTGCATTAGACTGGGACTCTGGTGAGTTCTCCAGAACTTCTWGGTTTATAACACTACAGTGCTAATAGTCATCTAATGAAATCATAACAACTTACTACAGCTGCTCACCAGATGCATTATGAAATTAGCCATTTGCGACATTTACTGTCTTCTAGTCCAACTTCATATTAAAATATATAGTAAAAGGTTTGTTATATCCTTTCCATTTCATTACGAGTCTTCTCTGAAATAACTCAAAGAGGTAGGAAATAGTTATTAGAAAGAAAGAGAAAAGGAACATCAAAGTTCTTGTTTCACAAAAGAAATATTAAGGCTGGAGCAATTTATATGTAAAGATTATTGATCTACTCTTTCAATTTCGATGATTCTAACTTAGGGAAATTCCAAAAGAAGGGAGTAGCTTTTTGCTTCAAATGTTCACAGACAATGTAGATTTTCTAGGAATAATGTTTTTTAAAATATATATATGCAAAATTTATAAGAAGAAAGACCAGCAGCAAAACCCTAATCTCATTTCTGTGAGGTAATGAATATATTTCAAAACAAAACAAACAAAAAAAMCCCAAACCTATAGCACAGTATCCACCAAAAATTGAAGATGTATATATCATTATTTTTCTGAGGAAAATTACATATAGACATGAAGTTTGGAATCTGATCCTGAATTTAGCTAATGGGACAACACACACAGAGTTCATCTGTTATGTAAAGAAAATTATATTCCTGTGAATCTTACCCCCATCTCTCAGAGAAAAAGGAAAAAGAAAAAAAAGAAAAAAAAAAAAAGGAAGAGATGCTGCAATTTCTGGATAGATAAGATTTGCCATTGCCAACTGAAAGCCTGGAAAGGCAGATATTAAATAGTACCAAATGAAAGTGGAAATTCATTTCTCTCCTGGCTTAACACTAATGTTTTTTGCCATGCCTAGATAATTAAGTGATATTCTCTGTGGCATAATTCCAATCATAATGGTTCTGATATCATATAAAAAACAGCAGTTATATAACTGATCATTAAAGGTACAAGTAAGTCAATATGGGAAAAATAAATTGATTTTTTTAAATGTAGAAAGTAAAGAAAAAAAGGATAGCATAAAGCATTTAATTTTAAGATATTATAGATTTCTTTTTTTCAGAATAACATAGTCATTTCTGGGATTTCAGTGGTTTGTGAACTGAAATAAGAAACAGAAATATAAACAGATACATTAATCATGCTAGTCATAAACTTGACTTATTTTGAAGGCGATCGGACCTACAGTCAACAGAATCTGCCAGAATCAGGCCAGTAGTTGATCACAATATTGGTGAACTCAACTGCTTGTTTTTTTCGACAGACTGTTCATGAACCTGGTACTGCCAGAGTTGGGCCTATAGATGATCATGCTATTTGTGAACTTAACTCCTTGTTTTGAAGGAAATCGAACCTACAGTTGGCAGACTATTCGTGAATCTGACACTGCCAGAGTCGGGCCTACAGTTAACCACACTACTTGTGAATTTGGCTCCTTGTTTTGAAGGCGATCGGACCTGCAGTTGATGGACTCTTTGTGAATATGGTGCTGCCAGTTGGGCCTGTATCTACCACAGTATTTGATATCCCTATTAGGAGATGAGTCCAGCTGCCTCCAGTSCCTCCAACTTCTTGGCCCTCTAACTGCCTGGAACACAAGGGGATTTATTTCCTACCAAATTTGCCCTGCCCCTCTCCCTTCAAACTGCAACAATTTATTAAACATAGATGGAAAAAGGAAGAAAAAGGAATCAAATATATACTGCATAACAATTTCTTTCATATGAAGATATGAAGTTTTAGGACAGGCTATTTCTTTTTCAATATTCCAATATTTCAAAGTCATCATGAAAAGAGGTTCTCAAGCATCAGGCCAAATTGGTGCTCATTTTTCAGACATGTGGTTGTGACCAATAGTATTTTTGTGGTATTTTGTGCTTGTTCTCTTCATCTTTTTTAATTTTTTCTCAATCTTTCAAGTCAAATGATTCATTATCATTTTGGATGGTAGGTAATTTTTTTTTTCAACCTATGCAAAGCAGCTAACATAACCGAGTAAATTGAGTAAAAAAATGAGTAAATACCTATGACTAGGTAGTGTTATCCTGAGACCTGAGAAGGAAAGTAGAGATGAACCAGGACAAAAATGTGACAGGTACTGATGCTGGCACAAGAGCCTGCTCAGGTATTTTAGAATTATTAGATTGTTAGTTATAGTAAAAGATTTTATATAGTGCTTTTATGACCTTATTGCTTCCTCTTCCGTAGGAAGATTATCGTAATAGACTTAAAATCTCACTGGCAGAATTAATTCCAGAACACCCTTACAGAAATGCCTCTCAAATTTTATAAAAGTCTGTTTAGCATAGGATTTTCAAGGTCTATAAAAAGCTTTGCAGTGGGGGCATCCACACAACCTCCTATTGATAAGGCTTAAGTGGAAATTATCAATGATGAAGTTAGTTTAAAAAGATCATCAGTCAGATCAAAGAGTGATCTACTAGGGGACAAAAAGGGGATTTTTGAGAAAAGGATTCCCCTAAAAAAAGAAAAAAAGAAAAAAAGAAAAATAAAAGCTATCTATGTAAAATAAAAAGCCTGTGGGGAACAGCCTTGGAGTGATTGGAGAGTACAGACATTGCCCCACCACCCACAGGGATTTCATGCAGTATTGAAGCACTCACATCTCCTGCTCCATGTGTACAAGGAGGGGAACCAACGCTTCAAATCCTCCTGGCTTGGTGGTGGACATGAGCAGAGGTGGATTTTGTGGATTCATTAGGGAATGGTCTTTAGAAATCAGTAGACAGTCAATAGATTTTGTAAGTGTCTAGAATTGTGGTTTATCTATTGTATTGCTGATATGAGCCCTACTGTTTAATTCACTGATTGCTGGTTAATTAGGCATTGCTAGTAAATCAATAAGCTTTTTGGATCTTGATCTGACTTACCAAACTTGAGCASTTTTTCCTGGCCACACTATAGCTAGTATAAGCTTCCATTATTACTATTCAAATACTTTTAAATTAAGATCCCCTATCCTCCCTCATAATTTTCAGAGATTTTTTTGTTATTATTCTACATTTTTTCACGGTGTTAAGAGGATATACATTTTCCTGATATAAAAAGGTGAACTCATATATGAGGGCAGCTCAGTTCACTTTTTCTGTGTTTTCTACTTTGCACTGTAAGTGCATTTTTTTCTAAACAGCGAAAAAAATCATAGGTGCATGGAGAGTATTTGGACTGTTCATTTAAGCCTTCAGTTACAACTTCTTTCTGTGGTTGTCTCAGTGGGGAAGGTATCCAGTGGACAAAGATCTACCAGTGTGGATCTGGGCCTTGGCCATAAATAATAATAATAAAAACCCTCAAACCCTACCTGAATTCCTATCACTAGTCTCCTAATTTAATGAGCAAAAGAGGGAGTGCAGTTTCCTGAAACCAGAGTTAACGTTTCTCTTTTATCTTACTAAAACAAACAAAAAAGTATATCCCTTCCCTTATATTCCTTTTCTGCAAAGTAAAACYAAAATCCATTAAATATAGGGTTAATCTTTATAGGCAGAATACATGCAGTATATTTTAACAGAGGTAAGAAACTTTTTTCTCATGCCTTTTCTCAAGACAGGAAAAGAATTCAACAAAACACATATTTGGAGTATCAGATAGACTATTTTGGCTCATTGCTCTTGTCATTTGTTGTTGACATTCATTTGCCTTACACATTCCTAGTTTTGTCTTACATTAATGAGGAGTACCCAGTGGAATAAATAGACCATGTTAGGGTATCTGAAGATGGTCTATGGAATTGGACCTTTCTTTTTTTCAGTATCGCATAATTCTGTCTGCAAATCATACTTTTTGCTTGGGAAATATTCAGAAGCAGTAGGATGAATTTCAAAGTTGTCTTCTGTTTGTGTTGCAAGGAASACATTTTAGATCTTATAAAACGGAGAGAAGCATAAATGTTAGGTGGCTGAGCACAATTTTTCCTCRTGCTCGACACTGAATTAGTTTGTGACCCTTGTTGCCTGCTGAGTGAGGGTTAAGGATGCAATCACTTGAAACATCTGTGATTGAGCTCAGCATGGAGAGCTCCACAGCACTGGAGAGAGAACTGATTTTTGCTGTTAAATATATACCACAGAAATGCCACACATCATTTTCCGTAATGGGCAACTATCTTGACTCGTCACTGAAATCTTAGGGTGGCTTCTAAAATTCTGTCAAACAGGATGCAATGTGCTGTGCTTCCTCATGTTGTGCAGCTAGCTGTGCTACAGTCACCACTCATGCCCCTTTTGTATTGCAGCTGAATGTGAGCACCACATTCCCAGTGACAGTATGTTGCCATAAGTTCTTCAGTGATGAGGAAAACAGATAGAAAGGTACACCTTGCGTAGATTTTAAATGGATATTCATGATAGAGTTAAAATTGATCTTCATCCTTTGATATTTATAAAGTTTAGCACKTATTTGTCCACACAGATATCTCTGAGATGGCACAGTTCTAATATACTTCCATACTTTGTTGAGTATTTATTCAAAATTTCAGTTCTAAAATTTGCAATCATTTTGAAAGATTATTTCTGTGATTAAATCTGGGGAATCGTTCAAAGACTTGATTTCCAAATTATCCAAATTATCATATATTGATTTCTGTATTTGTTTTTTGGTCCAGTGGTGTTTTGAAGACTTTACCCATGATAAAAATCTAGTTTTAGGAGGTTTCCCCCCATTTTGTTATGCATCTTAATTTCAGGTGCCATTACTTACTTTCATGATATACAGTATCTATAATAGCGAATAACTTAATGAGGAAACACTGGGAATATATTGATTCATGCATCAACTTAATAGTTGATTATTCCCTATTCTCTCTGCCTCCTGCTTTCAGGAGGAAGGGAAAATTGGATATTCATCACTGCTGAATATCTCATTGGTTGAATTTTACCTCACTGATGTAATTTTAGGGATATGTCAGTTAGAGATAAGCAATAGTAAGAGTTCATGTTAGAGCTTAAGGATGCCAAATAATCTTCAACAAAAGTTAAATAGTCAATACCAGTTGTTCAAGATTTGTGAGTTCAAATAATTTGACTCTGTGATAAAACACCTGAGACATTCTGGCTGGCTCAGTTTTAGTGGTGGTGTTACTCCTTTAAAGACCAAAAGATGTTTCCTGAAGGCCCAATTTCATAATTTGCTGATGATGTAGAACTCACCATCCTATAGGCACTGATGTTTTTATAAGGAATTGAAGGAAAATGAGGGATCACCACTCAGTTCACCACAAGGCTTAATGAATCATGTCTCTGCTTAAAGGTTACAAGTTCTGGCATAAGAATTCCCACCAGTGGAGTCACTTAGAAAATGAATTGAAGGACGTGCTTCAGTGAGTGACACGCTAGCATTTTCACTAGGCATAACCATTTGTTTAAATACTTCCAGTAGAAGCTGTTTTGGCATGCAAAATCTTACAGAAGATTCAAAAATATATCATAAAATGAAGGGAATGCTTTTTTTTCTTGCATATTAAAAATCAACTTTATGACTTTATATCCAAAAGCTGTTTGAAAATATTTTATTTTTAATGAGAGCATGACCTAAGCTTCTAAGCCACAAAAACTCAGGCTCTTTCTTAAYCTGATTACAAGGTGCAGTGGTTGTCCATCATAGGTTGTTTTCTTATTGAGCGTTTTGCCAGAATTGTGCTAGTATTTCTAAGACAGTTTTATACTTTCCTCTGAAAGGTTGTTTATTTTTTCTCTTCAGCGGAGCAGTCATCCATAAAATGGTAAACTTGGTAAATATTGTGTCTTTGGGACATCATGCTTGAAGAGCTTGTCAGCAGAATCAAGACTTCCACTCTTCGGATTGTTCCAGGTCACTGACTCAATCCACAAGGAAAAAACAAAAAAAAAAAACAAAACAAAAAAAAAAAATTGAGCATCGGTCAGGAGCCTGCTGTCATTATTTTTACAGTAAGTTTCACTGGCATGCTTGCTCAAGAACAATACTGAGAGAAGAACTGGTTTGGCACAGAACTGGTGTGCACATCAGGAATGATTTGACCAGACAGATCACAAGTGAAAGGAAGCATTGAGACATGTCATATTCCATACAAGTAATACACAATGGCAATTAAAAAATTCATATTGTGAGCTATTCATTGTGTAAGAAAATTAGTCTATGGAATTGATTTCAGGCTACTGAATTAAATAACTTATTGGAAATAAAGCTGTGGGAAATATGGGAACATGTAAAAGACATTTGGGCTGTTACAGCAAGCTACCAGCAAGCTTTCTATAGAAGGGAAAATATTGTCTGTTACTGAGAAGATGATAAGAAGGGAGAAGCAAATCCAAGATGAATTGAGGAGAGTCATGGGTGAAATATTCAGGTTTCTCCTGGCACATCAAAGCAGGCAGGAGACTGATCCAAATGCMTCACGTACGCAGCATATACTCCTCATCTGCCTCTTAAGGTAGGCATTTACACCAGAGTCATCACAGGACCATCTGACTACCTACACGTTAGGTTCGTAGACAGACTTTGAAAGAAGGAGAGGATTGCATCTGCTTTGGCCCTACTTGCTTTGACAGCATTATTCCATTTCATTGGTTTCACAGAGAGTCTTCTTCAAAGATCTGTATGCTTCTGGTGTTCTGCAGAGTGGATAAAAGGGACATTCCCCAGCAGATCTTTTTGAAGTTAAGGAAAGCAACATCAAAGCTGTGTCATCATTCTTTTGTTTCCTTCAGTCTCCTGACACTCAAGTAGAAATGGATGAATGACTCAAGTGCAAGCAGATGTTTTCTCTTCCTTGTTAGTCTATGCTTGTTCCCAACTTCTGAGAGCACTGTATGAAATAGTGTAATGTCTATTATTTTAAATGAAGAGGTGAAATGTGGCTTTTTATATATATATGTACATATATATCCAGAGCACATTTACTTGTCATTAAGACCAGCTGCAGAGCTTGCAGAGTCAAAGACTACCAAACTGGAACTGCCAAAGCTGATGATGAAAGGAAGGCTGCCTAAGTCTTGGATGTTGGCCAAAATGCATGATAATCATAGGGCTGCCCCAAGCTCTCTTCACTGGCAGTCTTCCTCMTGCTGTCTTTCCTCATGCCACACCATGCTCGGCTCATTTGCCCAGTTCACTGTAACCAAAAAGTCAGTGTGGGGTGTTACCTCTTTCTCTGAGCAAAGGTGCTAATCCAAATGTGACTGCAGACTCCTTCTCAAGATAAGTCTGCTGCTGATTTAAATACTGCCAACAGATAAAGTACAGATTTTTTAAAAACAGGTTTTTTAAAAAGCTGCAAATACAAATTAAGATTTTGTTCCAGGTCTCATTCCCTATATACTTAGTCCATTCCCACACTCCAAGACATCAGCTTTTGGCCAGTCTGTGAGGTGGCTGATCATTTAGTGGTTTGACCATTCTGAATTTTATTGCAGATATTATTTTATTTACTCAGCCATTATATCTGAATATCTACCAAACTTCGTCTTCCTTTTGAAGAYGCTTAGAATTTTTTATTTTCACAGAAAATGGATAAAACATATGCTAGAAAAAATCACTGGAAATAGTCAGGCTTTTCTAATGCTTTGGATGGTTGCTAGGAGCACATCTAAAAATTAATTTTGCTGTCTTGAAACAAGGTGCCCTTTGAATCCTTGCAAGTGTTTCCCTGAGCATCTCAGGGTTATTATGTCAAGAGGAGGCAAACACTTACATTCTTTGAGCAATCACTTCATATTTCTGCAAGGTTGTTATATCAGYAGTTGCCAATCCATTTCCAGCTTTTCTTGTGATGTAAAAGTAATGAGTGATATCTGCTCATTGCCATACGTGAGAGCACATTATGGTTTCTTTTCCTGGATTGCCTTTGCTGGAGGCCCAGCAGACACAGCAGATTAATGAACTGCTTGTTACTAGTCAAAACACTTTCCTAATGATACCATCTGGATGTCTGTTGGCATCAACTTGAGTCCTGCTGATGGGAGCTGGAGTTCAATCAATGATTAGTATCCGATAGTCTTCAAAAAGGGCGATTAATCAGCTGGATGGCTTGATCGCTTGGTTTTTATTCCATAGCTTTGTTAGGTCAGAAACTTAAGATAATAAAGACAGAAGACTTAGGTAATAAATGCTTTAAAAAAGTCATTGGAATGAAAATAGGCTTTTTAGGCTTTTCTGTTTCACCTAATAAACAGTGCCCTGACAATCTCTTTACTTGTTCTGCATAAATTGCAGTCCTATATAATTTCATCAATTTAAATCTACAGGCAGAGGGTCATTTATGCAATCATTCGGTCTTTTGTTTCCTAGGCAACAGCCTCGTCAAGAGATGAAATATGGCCACCCACTTTCTTATCCTCTATTATTTGTTCTCCTGTTAATCCATATAATTCATTAGTTTATTTCTCCTCCTCCTCCCTCCTTTTCACTCCATCATTTAGTTTAGGTGCATGTCGACCAGAACACTTATTTAGCCCTCCATCTGTACAGAAAATAGACAAGTAGGTAGATGAGAACATTTAAAACTTGACAAATTAATATCCTAAAGAGTGCACATAATCTACAGGTAGGTATTTTTCTTCTCGCTCTACCAGAAGAAAGAAAAAAGTCTTTGCAGAATTTTCCAACTTTACCAGTGAGTCAAGCAAAATAGGTGAAAATGCTGAGTTTACTTCTGTTTTTTCCTTTAAAAAAAAAAAACCTTATACCTCATTCTGACTAAATTTCAGTAGGCATTTTCACTAGAAAACAATAGGGAACTACATTCAACCAACAGGTATTCTGCCAGTGGAAATCTTTGTCTTGCTTAGCGAAATGATCTACTCTCAAAATTCAAATAAACATACAATTTGCTGCGTGATAGCAAGCGTGATTGTCAAATCTCCTGCACCATCTCTGTCAATCTTGGCGCCTTAGAAGAAGATCCTCCCCTGTMCTAGAAGTATCTCTGCAAGTTTGCACATGCAACTTTTTGTTCCTGATCAACATTTATAGCTTCAGCCATAAAACACTTTTTTTTTAACAATTCTCAGAACCCAAGATCATTTGTTCCTTTTCTGGCATGTTAGCGTCACAAGACCATGTTGATTTTTCCCTGATAAAACGTACAAATACCTAAAAAGTTGTGACAAGATTCARTTCATAATAGTAGAGCACCCTGTTTAGCAGTTGCATGAGTTGCAAGTTGTATGAGATTGTATTTAACTCTCTTTTTTTTTTTTTTTTTATTTTAAAGTGGCAAAAAAGATTTGCTCTTGTAGTTGGCCCTACTTCCTCTGGCAAACAAATTAAGCTCCTCAATGAAGCTTTGCTCAGCTCCCTCTTAATATAGGTCACAGAAAAGCACAGCAGTGGTATAACCTATGACGAATCAAACTTTTAGATTTTCCTGACTTTTAAAAATCTTTTTCATTTTGGGGTGCAATCCCAAAAACTTTAAATGTAAGCACATTAATTATGACATATGAAGAGCCCAACTGGTGTTCTCTAAATTCCTTTGGAGACAGTGAGTCACCCATCCTGCATTCAGCTTTAGCTCAGGGGAAATATAGAGAACATCAGTTGATATTGCTGTTGATGAATCCAGCTAATTACATTATTATACTATGCTTTGAAATGACTTTTAAAATCTAAACTAGCAACCCAGGAAGCAGAAAAGAACAGCCAAAGCAAATGTTCTCTCCCAATGATTTCATTTTTAATAATAAAATATGCTTTCAGAATATTTAAAGAACTCTCAAAGAACACAGAATCCTTACAAAAAAAAAAAAAAAAAAGGAAAATGAAATCTGTGATGAAATTGTTTGGCTGCCAGATGTGTTTTTATCTGCAAGTGCATGTGAGAAGAATTTCTACTTGGGTATATCAGATTTATATGATACTCAACCCCTGCTTCATACCTTTCATTTATCATCTGTGTTTAAGAAGTTTTTTTCCCTTTGAAATATAACATAGATTCTGCAGTATTTTTTCTACCTACTTTAAAACCACACAAGTTTTCACAGAGACTAATGATTAATGATAAGATGATTAATGAGTTTTAAAAATTGTATTTCATCCATCTGAAATACCCGCTGAAGAAAAAGTTTASTTTTTTGTTCTTTATTGCAATGTGCCCTTGTGGCCAAGAAGGACAGTGATATCGTGGGGTGTAACAGGCAAAATATTGCCAACAGGCTGAGGAAGGGAGCCCTTTCCCTCTTCTCAGGAGGCCTGGTGAGGTCACATCTGCAGTCCTGGGTCCAGTTCTGGGCTCGTCAAGACAAAAAAGACATGGAGCTACTGGAGAGAATGCAACACAGGGCTACTGAGATAATGAAGGKACTGGAGCATCTCTCGTCAATATGTATAAGTACCTGAGGGGGGGAATATAGGAAAGAGAGGGCCAAACTCTTCTCGGTAGTGGCCAGTGACAGGACAAGGGCTAATGAGTACAAGTTGAAACACAGGAAGTTCCATCTCCATGTGAGGAAGAGCTTCTTTCCTGCGAGGGTGACAGAGCCCTGGAACAGGCTGCCCAGAGAGGTTGTGGAGGCTCCTTCCCTGGAGATCTTCCAAACCCRCCTGGGTGCTCTGAGTGTCCCTGCAGAGCAGGAGGGATTGGACTAGATGAGCTCTAGAGGTCCCTTCCAATCYTAACCGTTCTGTGGTTCTGTGATATCTGAGGAAAGGCTGAGAGCTGTGYCTGYTTAGCCTGGAAAAGAGATGAATAAGGGGAGACTTTGTTGTTCTGTACAAATATCTGAAGGGAGGGTATCAAGAGGATGGGATCAGACTCTTCTCAGTGTTGCCCAGAGATGGGATGAGAAAAAAACTGGCAGAAACTGCAATCCAGGTAGCTCCATCTAAACATGAGGAAAACTTTATTGTGAGGGTAACATAGCACTGTAGCAGATTGTCCAGAGACATCATGGAGTCTTCATCCTTGGAGATACTCAAGAGCTTTTTGAATAAGGTGCTRTGCAACATGCTTGAGATGGCCCTAATTGAGAAGGGGTTTTGGACCAGGTGATCTCCAGAAGTCCCTTCCAACCTCAACCATTCTATGAATTCTGAGGGTCAATCGGTAGCAGAAGTTGCCAGACATGCCTGTTTACATGTGAGTTTTGGAGTGAGCTGATTTTTAAAAAGCATCAGTTGCCAATGATTACAAACATGCCGTTCACATAAAACRTAATGAACCTAATGAAACAACGGAATTTGCCTAATGATTCTTGAAAGAGTCATCAATAAACAAGAGCTGCTTTTAGGCTCCTGGCGTTCTAATTGCTTCTTCCTACCTTTGAAGTTTACCTTGCATTTTCTTTTTTAATTATTGCCAGGGTTTTAAGCCTCACCTCACAAAGACAGTTAAAATGTTATGGCAACTAAATGACACTGACATAGATGGTTTGTGTCAGCCAGAGAAAGGGAGAATACATAAAGTGTGAAGTGTACTCAATCCCCTTTCCCTCAGGAGAGTACTGACAAATGAAGAGGAAAATCGAAAACGTGATGGTGTATAGGGAAGAAACAGTCCATGCTTATCTCTAGGGTTGCAGACAGGAGACCAGGTTCTCCTGTTAAAGATGAAACTGCCCCATACAGGTACTGGTGGGGAGTTACCATGGGGAGTTCTCTGGCTTGAGAAATATCCTGCATTCATGGAGAGGTGCTCTTTTCACACAGGATGAAAATAATGCAGGTTATTTAAAAATAATATGAGATAAATCCATACTCACGTGGATGCTTCCCCATGGTAGGCTGTTGTATGATATTACTTTGCTGACAAGCGACTTCTCATACTGAAGAACTAAAAATATATTTTGCCAGGCTRTGGCAGAAGATTCCCTTTTTTCCCTGACACCTGTAATTCCAAACCTGACACAAACACTGAGGAGAGAAATCAGCGCTCTTTTATTTGCACTGGGTTTCATCCAAATGCAGCAATGGAGAACAGCATTAGGGAATAATTGAGGATGGGGCTTCCTGAACAGAATGGAGAACAGTATGGAGACTATCTTGAACCTCAGAGACTTTCTGTGTCACGGGACAGAGGAAGAGGCTTCCAAGGGATGCATGGAAATAAACAGTAAGARTGAAAGTTAGATGAGCAAAATCGTATTTGGCCTTGGAAAGAACATCACAAGAAACCACAACAAAGACGTTAAACACTTGTCTGAACTTTGTAAAAAGAGTCAAATATACTATAACTTAGAAATGCAAATATATAAATAAACTTCTAAGATTTCAATATAAGCTGTGTGAAGAGACTGAGGATRATGTCCAGGTATTACAGTCCTGATTGTTATTGAAAAATGTCCACAGTGATCAAAAGAAGAGTGTAGGAAGGTGCTAGGGGGAGGAACATCATCCCACTTTCTGGCACATTAAGCTCAAGCTGGTGGCTAGATGGAGAGACAGACCAACAAGATATGCTAGAACCAAATGAATGAGAGATGGGAGCAAGAGAAAGACAAACATCAGTCCTATACAGGAAAAAAAAAAAAAGGCAGAATAGTGTGAAGAGAAAGGAGGAATGGACTAAACAGAGTGCGAATGGAAACCAATGGCCTATGTCTTTCCAGGAAAAGGGTCCTAAAGATGTTTGAATGTTTCAATGAAATGTTTGAAGCAGCCTTTTATATTCTGTAATCTGCAGTGCATTTCTGTTTGACCAGGGGGATTTTGGAGACTTTTTCAGCTGTTCTCTGAAATGCATTTAAATCTTCCAGTTCCTCAAGAATTGCTTTCAAGTATTTTCTGCAAGGTTGTATTTTTTCTTTATTCACCACTTTTCACATACAGCTTTTGCTTCCTCCTCAGTAATATTTTTGTATCTCCAAGTCTGTCAACTTCAAAAGCAAACACTATAGGATTGGCCTGCCGAGAGACATTTTCCAATGCTTTTTGACTTTATTTTTTTTGTAGTGAAAACTTGCAGTTTGGCTGATAAGTCTGTAATTTTAAAGTTTGTCTTTAAAGCTGTAGGTCATCTTCCAATTTAATATCATAAGCTTTTCCTAAAATTCAAAAAAAACCTAATAATTTTCTGTCTTTTTTTCTGTAGCTGATCAAATTAATGTTAATTAATTGACATTGTTTAACATATAACAGATGCATTTTCCTCAACCCTATCTTCTGCCTTTTCTGTGTTTCAGTTTGAAAATAAGATATATAAAGTTTGTAGAGTCAGTAAAGGTGTCAAGATGTTTCCCCTTCTTTTGGGGCATACGAATTATTGTCAATTGTTCTCAAACATCCATTCAGGAACCTCTTTATAAAGTTTTTGTCCTCTTGTTTAAATAATTACATCTTAATAATTAGCATTGTAAAAACCCAGGTTCATGATGCTCATCCCTTGCGTTTTTACTCTCTTCATCAAACCCTTCCTTGTTCTTATGGATACTAGTTGATTCATGGTTTTCTTAACCATGTCTCTGATGTCTTGAAACCTTCTGTATTTATACATGACCGTCTTCCAAAGCTGCAAAATCTTTTTTAATCCTACTTAATATACTTGTCAAAATTCAGCTTTCCTGAAAATGCATCTTTTCATTTGTTTTCTTTATCAGAATGTAATTCTGAAGGTAATGTAAATTATCAGAATGTAATTTTYGTGTCTTAGGAAATCCAAGATTCATGCTAACTGCCTAACACCCAAGACCAGGTAGCTGAAACTTTAATCGCAATAACTAATTTGGAGGCAAGAAGCAATCTGGAGAAGGACATASAGTGTTGCTGGGTATCTTTAGTAAAGCGCAAGCGTTAGTTCAACAGAAGTCTTAAAGAACTTATAGTTGCCTACTAAGCAGCAGAGCAAATATTGCTRCACAACCAATTCCTTTCTCTTTGCTGTGGTCACTTCCTGCACAAGCAGGAGATATACAGGAGAATAYCTGAATGAGATGAACTTGACGTGGCATTTTTTGGTGGCCAGGTCATGTCAAATKTTGTGAGTGATTGATCCATAATAATAGAGTGTGTTAAATTAAAATTAAGAGGGAGTAAGTGTTCTGACTTTCTGGTGTATGTGCTGTTTCTAAGCCTTCTATGGGATTTAAATAAGGATATTACTTGCAGTTCCCATCAACCTTCAGAAAGCTACAACKTTTAACTATATAATGTTATTTTCATGCAAGTATACAAATTCTGCAATTATAATTTTTTAAAACAACAAATTTTACTGTAATATAATTTCAAAATGCAAATTCTATATTACAAAGCTATTAGCCACTCTCCACATCTAAATCAGAGCTTCTCTGTCCTAGTGAAATCAGCTGTGCCATYCTATGCTGATGATGCACAACATGTGTAGTGCAAGCACTTGTGAAAATTRTTTTTTACAATATCATTTCCACGTGCTGATATTAATGACGCTTTGCATTGTCATTAATGATGACTCTATAACTGTAAAACTTTTATTTAGTTGTTGTAAAATTACATGAATTCACAACAATTTGATTTAATAACTATCATGCTTTATAGAAGGATTAGCTCATTTAAACTGATTTTTTTATTGCTGCATGCTGTAATACAATGAAACTCAGTAAAATAGCTTCTCAAATAAATTCCTTGCTTTTTCCTACCAGATCTACTTACTTGACTGCCAGCACAGTCAAGATATGTATAGCATAAAAGATTAAGTAAGCATGAAGAAGAAAGGTCATTGATAAAGCACAACTTATAAGGAGCAGTTGTAGTGAATAATAAACATAACAATAATAATATTATCCAAACTATATGGTGCTTTACATTTGTAAATATGAGCAGCTCTTTTAGAAAAGTCATTCCTACTGACATTTTTACCCACTGGGAAAACAAAAGAGAGCTCACAATTCTTGACCAAATAACTCAGCAAGCCAGAGAAGAACCAGGACAGAAAACCCAGTCTACTCAGTCCTCCCATCTTCTCTGTCATGAAAAAGAACGTTTCTAATCCTTATTTTCCACTTATTTATTTGCATAGAGAAGGTAGGTTAAAAATAAAATCATAAAGTAATTTTTGCTCAGTTGGAATTGGTCCTTGGAAAAGGAAAGGTTTCTCCAGACAACAGAAAATAGAGATAYATAATAAAATAAATAATAATAAAAAACTCCAATAACAGCCATTGGATTCTATTTATAAATAGTGCTAACTTCAAGGCTCTCATATATGAGCCTGACAACTGGGCCAAGGCATTCTGAATTGCATATAGTCCCCTTGGACTATATACAATGGATGAGGGCTATAGATTTGCATGCCTGCAGCCCTTGCAACAGGCAGCATAACTGCGGTCTCAGAGGCAAGAAAATTCCTTGGCCACTGAGCTGTCTTAATTCCATATAAATGAGTTTCTTTAAGAAACATATCAGTCTATGAAGTTGTTGTCTTTTGAGGAAACACTTTGTTATACAATCTGCTGTAAAGGCAAGGGAATCCAAGAATTTCTTGGATATGAGCCATATCCATAAATATATGAGAACGAGAAAAGGAACTGTTTATCTCAGAAGGCAGAACAGATAAAAGAAACATTTGAAAGGATGGGACAGAGCTGCTAGGGATCCTGTTAGAAACATGAAGTAAAACAGTTTTAAAAATAGATCAAATTCTGGCCTTTTTTATGGTCTTGAATGACTTATTGCTCTTAAACTTTGTCAGAGATTTTGTAGACTCTATTAAGTGTAGCCTAGTTAGTATGTTTTTTGCTCTTACTATGAAAAAGATTTACTATATTGACCAGACAGCCAAGATTTGTATGATGTGAAGATTTGTATGGATTTGWCTTGGCCTGAGCTGGCCCTAGCTCGTGTTAACAGTTGTCCAGTGGTCAAGCAACTATGGCCTGACCTCTCTAAACTTTAGTTAGTAATAAATTTTTAACACTGACTGAGGTGTTCATTTTATCCCTGTAGCAAACTGAGTGTAATGTACCATAAAAAAACATAAGACATAAAAATTGCAACAGAAAGAGTAAAACTCTGTTCAAAATACATATACCTGGTTAAAAACTCTTAATGGCAAATTCATAACTTTCCTTTATCATAAAGTGTCATTTTCAGTCTATTTAGATCCCTACAGTACTSTGGTAATAGGTAGTTTGTTCAGGAACATCTTTATTCTGAACAGTACATATCTAAATTACCCCCAGGCTGTAAGCTGACTTAAATGCATAATTGATTCAAATGCTACATACTTAGACCAGAGGTGAATAGGATTTCATATTTCAAAGAAAGCTTTGGACTAGAGTATTTAGTCCAAATAGTAGTAGTACACTGGTAGATTATTAATTAAAAATTATTAAGCCTTATTTTATTCTCCAGTCAAAAAGAACAGTTGTTTAGTTAGCACAAAACATCAACAACAAAATGATTTTTTAAATTCAAAATCCYGTGGATATATTTTTTCTCTTGTATAAGGTTTAGAAGACAATGCTGTCACTATAACTCCAAAACCAGAGCCCTTACACGAACACTTACTCGCCTGAGGTCGCGATTACCATTGCGAAAATTTGTTCTTTTTATGAGAAAAAAAAATTTGATCTTTGGGGTTGTGGGTCTCTCTGACCAAATATATTTGTAGTTTTACTCTGGTTGGCCAGCCTGTCAGTAGGATTTTTAATCCTACTATGCAAATAACAATTTTCAAGAAATCGTCAAGAATTGTAAGGCTCATTTGTTTGTTTGTTTGTTTGTTTTTGTGTGTATATATTCATCTATCTGCGACAATGTGCTTTTGCTAGTTAACACTTTTTCTTTTTGCCCAGCAATATTCAGATCTATCAATACTTACAATCATCTGGATACAACAGAAGTGAACTGTTGCTATGGAAACACATTTCTTTCCTTTATTAAAGCAAGACCAGCTATGGAAACTCTAGTGTTGAGGGTACCTCAGTGTTTCCCATTGAAAGGCGTTTACCTTGTGCAACCCAAATAACTTCCAGCTAGGATTCTGATGATGAATTCTCATTCCTCATGAAGTTTGAAATAAAATAGAGAGGTGAAAAAGCAGGGACATCCACCTGTGTCTGACAAGTTTATAGGATAATATCTCTGTAGGGCCATCTTGCTTGCAAGGCCTAGAGCCCGCTGAACAGGTAATACAATTTGAAAACTCAGAATTACTGAGAATTCTCTCCACATATTTTCTCTTGTAGGAAACTGGCTTGCCATGGTAACATTTTATAACAAGAATGAAGGATTTCTCTCCAACTTGTCTCTTGAACTGGCAGTGGTGATGTATACATAAAAAAAATGCATCTCTGCTAATTTTATGTATTTCTCAAATGTTAGTCCAGCTTCAAACACCCAAACACCAGGAATGAAAACCTGTGTTTTATTTTAGTAGGAATAAATATGCTCGTATCTCTGTGGTGAACTCAGTAACTGCCATAAACTGCTGTAAACTATTCTTAGACTCATGATGGGATGACACATATAYGACATAAAATCATTCAATCCTGTGAGTGCTCACACTCATGCATCYGCAACGTCCTATGCCATGGGAGTCATAGGTGAAAATTACTCTTCTCATAAAGCAATCTATATTTGATATAAATTGAGGGGACAACCTTAAATTCTCACATGGCTTAATCGTAGTATATTTGAAAAAATATGGGTTTCTACAAAGGTAAAGTCCAGTCAATGACATAGCTTTTAAAAATTCAGTCCAATTTTAGGGTAGATAAACAACAAGATATTTAACCTAAGAAAAATTAGATAATTAACTTTAAAAGTGCTTTTTAACAATATGTTATATCAAAAAAATAATTTTTTCACTTAAATTTAGGAGGAAGAAAAATGTAAAATAACGAGATTAGTTTCATGCTAAGGCAGTTCTTAGGTCTAAAGCCTTAGCTCACAATTAACATAATTATTGCACAGTGATTGCACATAAACTAGCAGCCAAAAAATAATTATTCTATTTTTTTTCAGAAACTTATTCCTTTTTTTTTTTTCACAAATTTCACAACCTCATAGTTGTTTCAGCCAAGGCTGCCATCATCCTTCCCATCCTTAAATAAACATGCCTGAGCCCTGTATGTGAGCAACAGGTCCAGCAGAACAACTTCTTTATAGAGTTCATTGATCCCATATGTCAAGAAATTCCCCTTAGTACAAACTGCAGATCTCCTGTATTGCCTTCAAGCATCTATATTTCCCTCCCAGCAATTTTGGAGGGTATTTGAAGTTCCCCATAAGAACCAGGACCTGTAATCATGAGGCTTCTCCCAGAACATTTTGTTTTGTTTTGTTTTGTTTTGTTTTTCTGTTTGCCATGGATCTGAGTTGTTTTCCAACAGCCAGTTATTGAGCATTATCTTTTCCAACAACATTAAAGGATGATATGTATACTTATTTAAAAGCATCCAAACCCTCCAAGACTAAAGGATAAATAGAATCATAATTCATACATAAACAATACCTAAAATTATATTAATTCCATCACCATTTGTATTTACCTTTGGAATAGTCTTAATTTGCAGTACAGACTTCACTGTGAACAACCAAATTGTAAAGTGCATGTCGTGTATCAAATTTTAAAGTGACATCTCACTTCCACTTGAAGGTATGCGTACAGATGAAAATCACATAAAGGACTGGGTAGGGTTTTTTGTCAAATAAATCTTCCGGAAAAGGAACTGATTACAAATCAATTTTTAAAAAATTCACTGCATTTCATAAATCGTTTCCTAATGTTGAGTATGCATAGACTCTGCATATTCCAATAAACTAAACTGCAAACAGTATTTACGGAGGTACATGGAAATGGAATTTGGTTTATTTATACTGTTGTACAATGCACCAAGTTTTTAAAGTTAAAAATGCCAGTGTTAACTATTAGCTGTTAGTATGGTGCTTCAAATTACACTCTAAAGGCCAAATGCTTACAATTCAGTGAGTGTGGATCACCACAGATATCTATTCATTCTATCTATTATTCATTTTATTTGAAAAAAAAAAAAAAAGAAAAAAAAAGGTGTTGAGAAGCTTAGCCTTGGGCAGCCAGGTTAGAGGTTCTGCATCTRTGTGACTTAAGACTTAAGTTGCAGAAAAGGAGACAACAGGTAACGTTTGTCTCCATTCTAGTTTCCCAGTCAGCCTGTGAGAAAAGTCTTTGATGAGTCAGTTCAAGAACTGTCCAAGTCAAGGTGCATTTGTGCAGCTGCCCATGGTCTTTTGCTGTGCAAATGATATTAATATCACTACGTGATAAAAATGACTAATGTCTAAGTAATGGTRGCGAGCAGTTTCTCCTCCTCTAATGGATCACCCTCTTCACCCACTCTAAATAATGAAGCCAGAACGAGTCATGGAATATGCAAAGCTCAGCAGCAGCCCTTRTGCTGTACATGGGACTCTGGCATGCACAGCTGTTTAATTTTATGTTTTGTCAGAACAGTGTTTAGAGGGAGAGGATAAATTAGCCATAGCCATAGGGGAGAGAGAAGGTGCAAATGAGATTTATCCTATTCATTGGCACTAACGGCAATATATCATATACATAACAGGTTCAGTGATTCATTCATCTGGAATAACTGCTCTCTCTCTCTTCTTGAAATTTAAGACTTTGTTAGACTATCTTCTTTTCTTTTTCATTCYTGTCTAAAATGGACTTTAAATTATCTGAGGATTCTCTCACACAYAAGTGATGACACAAGTGATGACATGCAAACTTAGAACAATTCCTGGTCTTTTTCAGCAGAAAGTTCTTGAAAAAGAAAAATATGGCTGGCTTTTTGCAGTATTTAGCCTGTACAGAGACATTTATGCAGACAGAGGGATAAATATTATACTATTCTACTTTCTAATGCGTGGCTTATGACTGTGGCATCAGCTTGCACATTTCCTTCATAGAACAAAATCCAGCTGTGGATGTAAATACTTCCCTGTTTCACATTTGCAACTTACATCCTTCCTTCTTTCCCAGGTTTTGGAGCTTTTGTTATGGCAAAGAGGAGCAAARATCTCTGTGACTTCACACAGTTTGTACAAAATGAGGCCAAGGATTTTTCTCAGAGCTCTGTCTACCACTGCACTGTTAAAAGTCATAGATCTAAGCTATCAACTCTGAACAAGTAGCACTTTTGTTGCCCTAATACGAAATATTAGCTGATCTTCATATAAAATTGCTAATAGAAGTGAAAAGTTTAATTATCCATGACTGATGAAAAATCTTTTCTAACTAAGAATAACAGTTGTTGTTTTGATCTTGTCTACCAAAAGCGTGTRAACTCAAAACTGGTGCTAGCTATAAGCCTGAACAAAAACTCTTTCCTGTGGAAGGAGWTGTCCTCATGTATCACTTTTCTCAGCTTGTTTGGACACAGCTGAATGGATTGACTTCACTATGCTCTAATTAAGGGGAAAAAAAAAAAAGGTTGTTCCCATGCTCTCAACTRTCTCTCTCTAAGGACCTCATGACAAAATGCAGCTCTTTTTCAGTGACTGGACAATCTGTTGAAAAACACCTCATTTTTCCCCCTGTGTGCTTATTTTTGCCAGRGTTGGATTACTGAAGGTGAAAAGATTCTTAATGAGTCCAAGAGGAGYTGAAATGATCTCAACTGTATAGCCAAGGAAGCAAAAATATGGTTTCCTAATGGTTGGATTGTCCAGTTTTTGCTCTGCTCCACATTATTCCTTATTGCAGCCTCATTGGATTCCTATTTTTCAGTAGAATGCCCCTCCATATCAGTAAAGGTGTTGCTGTTTGGTCTTAGCARATATGTTGCATTTCTTCTCAATGTGAAATGTGCCATCGTACAGCTGTACAGATTTTCATGGGCAGATGAGAAATTTGACTGCAGCATCCCTAAGTGTTTCCATCCATGGAAAAAGAGCTCTGTCAWCTGGACTGATTTTGTGACTAATGCAAACGAGACTGATTTAAACATCAGGGAGTATCTCGTATGGAGAGAGCAATATTGGTTTTAGTTGTCAGAATAGAGCTCAGCAAGCTKTAGTCTGGCAGTGTATTAAATCCTGTTTAGTTATTTAATATAACCATAACTATCTTGTCCAGCTATTCAGTCATATTAACATAGACACATAGGAAAAATGAATAAGGTAGGAAGACAACAAAGGAAAYGGCAGAAAATAGATCACCATTCAGCTTGGGRGGAAAAAAAAAAGCTATTTGTTCTTCTGCAAAATCATTAAATTTTAGTAAAGGTCAACCTGTGTCAGCATCAGACAGTCCTAAATYATCTACAAGCACTCTGCAAGTTGTTCTGTCATATGCTTTTCTATTTCCCTTTCTTTCAGCAGAAGGATCAAACTGAGAAGAAAAGATGAAGATGATTTGGAGAACTTGTCTTTTCCATATAGTCTCTGGGGAAAAGCTTTCACTTGCATATTTTCTAGGAGATGAGAGAGGGCAGTGGGTAGCTGTGCAGCMCAGAACTGCAGTCACTGGGAGGCTACAGGGGTTTTCCCATTCCCTAGCAAACACTAAATTTCCTCCTGGTAGAGCCTCCTTTTATTCATTGCCTGCCACAAAAGACTTTAAAGATGGTATTTAGAGCTGCCCAATTCCTGAATAGACCAGAGAGGTGTAGAGGTGTGAGAGGTGGTTTTTTGGTTTGTTTTGGTTTGCTGGTTTTTGGTTTTTTTTT
>PTEX01000013.1:989155-1065283 GCA_003342815.1 Eudromia elegans
CTGCTCCTGAAGGACGACAGATGTGGCCGGGCACGGCACTGTCATGAATAATGCACCTCTGCAGAATCCCACCAGTGCCAGGATGTGCTGAAAGAACCTGCTCCTTGGAGATAAAACTTCTGCTGAGTCAGGGCAACCGCACAAGCTTTGTGCAAACCGCACAGTCTTTGGTCTTATGAAATGAACAAATAGGAGAAGTCACTATTGAAAACATGGAAATTAGAGTTCTGCTGTCGTGAGGAAGATACTGCAAAAGMATTCAGTTTGCTTTCATCCATATCAATCTGGATGGCAGCACTTGGGCAAATAGTGGATGCTTTTGAATATTCCACCTGCTGCCAGGGAAGGCAGGTACCTTCTCATGTTCCAAAAGAACTAAATCTTTATGTTTGKTTTTTTTGTATTTATTGAAATGAGGTAATAATTTTTCCATCCCTTGATCTGGCTGGATGCTTCGCTATTGAAATGTGAAGTGAACTGATATAAATATTTGACTGAAAATAAGTTGGAGAAAAAAAAAAAAAATCCATCCTGAACCAGTTGGAGAAAAAGGTTTTAGTGAGAAAAGCAAAGCTTTCTGAAAAAGAGAGCTCTCTCTTATAGTTATACACCTCAGTTCTGTGAAGGTCATCATGTCCCACTTATAAACTTTAACAGGAGACCTAACTGCTGGCTATTACCATAAGATCATCTAAAATGCAAATTCCTAACAATTTAACAGAAGCTCTATAAATTACCTGCTTTGAAGATGTCTTCTTCAAGCTACAATTAAAAGCATCCGAATTTGACTTCCCAAATCATGCAAAATAATGGAATATTTATAGAAGATACAGATAACTCCATGGACAAATACAGAAACAACTGTGCATGTAATAGCATCTCAAAAAAGGATTCGAGCATGTTAAACAGTGTTGGAATTAACTTAATATAGTAGAAACTTGTGCGTCAGTAAATTATTGCCTTCAGAATACATTCTTGTAATTTCTCGAGGAAAACTATGCTGCAGTTCAACGCAGGGATTATTGTTATTGCTGAGGATATGTGTTCATTTTTTTGAAGAACATCTATCTCATACATGTTTCATCTGTGCAATTGTGTTTGATACATGGTGAAGCAGAGAGATGTTTAAAAATGAAGAACTTCCTGCCTGATGTCCATGTGACTGATACTGGAGGACACTTTCAGGGGAGATTCCTCTTTCTTCTTCGCGTATTGTACTGAGAATATGAGGAATGCTATAATACTATAGCAAGTGAATACATCTTTAATTGCAAGAAGGTTCCTTTTCAACATGTAAGACTGATCCAGATATGTTTGTTGGTTTTTTCTTTGAAGGTTTATATGGTTTGAGGCAGCACAGCAGACATATTGCATGTGTAAATACAGTTTCTCTGGCAACAACGTCTCAGACCACAAACGCAGGCACCAGCTGAAACAGTATTTTTACACAGAAGTATGCACATTGAAGCCAGAGCTGAAATGCTTGTATAAATATTGCATAGGCATATCTACAAGAATAGTTGGAGACTTTGAAGAATGGGATATTTTCTCTTTCACTTCTAATGTGTGTAAAACAGCTTGATAAAAGTTTCACCTTTAAAATCTACAACCACCAGAGAGAGAGAAAAAAAAGGCATTATTTAATCCTTTATTGCTAACTTATTGTGGAAGTATTGCTTGAAAAGGAGGAATGTAGAGAAAAATAGGACCTAACAGAAGGTTTGGCATTTCAGAACCTTGCTTAGAGTGAGACCYATTTGCCACATTCAGGATGGTTTGCTTTGCATGGACTCTGCTCCTCCACAGTTCCCTGGGCAGCACAATCTGCCCTCCACACAGTGCAAAGAGCACTGGAAATTGGAGWGGAGTGAAGACACCGTGGCCAGATGCTGCTGCACTCGCTGTGGAGGTGGTGACCTGATGGTCCCATGAAGCTGATAAGTCACACAGAAGGTTCTTGAAGAGAATCCGTGAGGTTGAGCACCCTCTGCCATCATTTCAGGCAAGTAATTATTGCACATTTTTATATTAAAGTTAGCAAGGACCCTATACTGTAGTAGAGAATTTCCAGTGCTGACACCAAAACCTGCTTTGTAAATGCTATATTTGAATAAACCATGCTATTTGTGTACTTAGCTACTTATYTGACGGCGATAGGACCTACAGWCAACAGACTGTGAATCTGGYGCTTCCAGAGTCRGGCYTATAGTTGATCACGCTATTCGTGAACTYGACTCCAGTTTTGAAGGCAGTTGGACCTACAGTCAACAGGCTGTTCATGAATCCAGYGCTACCAGAGTTGGGCCTACAGCCAACCATACTATTCATGAACGTGACTGCTTGTTTGGAAGGTGATTGGACCTACAGTCAACACACTGTTGGTGAATCTGGTACTGCCAGAGTCAGGCCTACAGCTACCACAGTATTTGGTGTCCTTATTAAGAGATAAGTCCAGCCGCCCCAGGCCCTGTAACCTCCGAGGATCGGCTGGAACACAAGGGGATTCATCACTTACCAAACTAGGCCCCCCTTCACACTGCAGCACTTATATTTAAAAGTAAGGAGATGGAATTAAATAAATAAATAAATGGTACGAATATCCAGAAAGTACTTTTCTGTATTGAAGACATAAGTTTATAAAGTGCTTTCACAATCAAAGACATTGAAACTTCATCACTTCAGCCTTTTAGAACTAGAATAGCTCTGTGCTGATGGAGGGGAAGGTGAAAGGAACAAAACAGAAAACCTCAAATAGTTATTATCGTTTCCTACCGTAAGACATAATTTATTGACTTTTTATTGGAAGTTTATTGTTTGCTTGTTTGAGGAAGAGAAATTACTTAGCTCAGGGTTTCTCTGTCCAAGACCCTTAGGAGTCCAGGATACAGCTAAACCCTCGTACAGCTTAAATTTTCAGTATTTTTACATGTGTATGCTAAAAGATGTATGGTACAAGAGAGAAAACTGTGATTTGACTTGGGTAGTGCAAAGTAATACTGGTCAACTAGCTTTCCACATGGTTCGATGAAGGAAGTTTTTTCTTAAAATGCTCYCTTTTATTTCTAATATTTTATAAACTAAAGTCTTCTTAAAGAACATAAAAAAGTTTGTATTATTTTCCCACGACAATGGAGACTAATTTTTCACATTTAACATTTTGCAATATAATAAGACCATGTTTTCTAGGATATTAATAAAGTTCAGAAAGTACTTTATGACTTGGTATTTTTTGTTTAAGGATGATATTATGCACTTTGCTAAAGAAAGAGGAAGATTGTAAAGTGTGGGAGCAACTAGAGCTTTTAAATTGAAGAATAATTGCATCTTTTTCTGTTAACATTTTAGTTTGTAGCTTAAAAAATAGTTTCTAAGAATGTAATAGTAAAAATTTGAGGTGGTTGATTCACATTAACATTCAGCTTCTTGCTGGACACTGAAGGTTGGATACTGTCTTGCCATTTGGTTTTAGATCTTTCCGTGAAAGGTCTAAGAATATTAATATGGGCTCTGTTCGGTACTTTGGCCTCTTTGCCCCTCTGACATATTTGATAATGTCATCTCTTTAGGACTGGCATTGATCTTGAGTTTTGTTGCTGTTCTTTCACTTATGTCAAAGCCTGAGTATTAGTTAAGTATATTTTTTTTGACTTGTCTTAACAGATATGGAAAAAATGTATTCTTCAGATAAAAGCATTTTCATAAAGAGTTTTCACTCCACACTATTTTTCCTCTATTTTGGCATCTAACTTCTAATAATTTAATTCCAATGAATGTAATAATACTTACTGAAAGAAGATAGTGATCAAACTTTATATGGTTATGACCTGAGGAGGAATATCATAAGCTTGGTTAGGCAGAACATCTGAGGAGAACCTTGATGGCCTCTGAAAATCCCCCCAGATTTGATGTGAACTGGCTCAATCACTTTCTTACACACTATACACACTAGTGTATATATATACACTAGACACTAGTGTATATATATACACTAGTATAAAGAATATACACACTAGTAAAATAAATGTTGAAGAGATACTGCAAGGAATAGGTATCTTATTATACTCAATTAATCTATCAAAAGATTTCAATCAGCCTCTCATATCCAGAAACATCACAGTTTATTTCAGTTTGTTTTGCAAATAGCATGGGATATCTTCTCTTTGAGACTATGTGGCTGTGATAACAACCRTATTATTTTCAACAATGTGTACGTAATTTCTAGTCCAGTTCTCATGTTCATATGCTTAAAAATATCTATACTCTTGTTTCTCATCCATTTGTAGATGGGATTATTAGTGGAATTGGGACTATATATCTGATTATCCTACCTTTAAAACAACTTTCCATGTTGCAAATTTGCGTTCTTGCCATAATTTGGCATAAAAAAAAAAAATTGATGTTATATGCAACAGATGTAACTTTCTAAATGAGGAGAATGAAGATTTTCAGATAATTAAGTAGTAAAGCAACATTCAGAGAAGCATTGTACTCTGCTAGGAAAGAAACAAACAAAAATGTATATAGATGCATCCTTTTCTTGTCTCTCTATTATTTAAATAAAAGGTACTTGAAATAGCTGTTCCTATTCTTCTAGTCTCTAAGAGAATAATCTAAATGTATTTTTTACTAATTTCTGTTTCTTGAAATAGTGAGGTGCCCTCTTTTTTTTGCCTTTTGAAATTTCCTTTCCCTTCCCTCCCCCTTAGTATTTCAGCAGGTAGTTTGGGAACAAAGGCTTAGGCTAGAATCCTAATCACTGAGGGCCTGATCTGGGAAAACAAACAAACATATTCTGCTTATAAAGAAAACTCATCTMTGAAATTTGTCTTAAAACCTATTTTTTTCTAACAAAATTGGATTTGGCAAATCTGAATTTTCCAACAACAGAGCATGTGCTGACAGCTTCGGACCATATCCTGGTTGTAATAAGCAGAGAGAGGAGCCCTGTTATTATTACTTGTGTATAGTATGTCCTTTGCATCCCCAGGCTCAGGATCTTTCCAGTACTGGTGCCATCCTTTGGCTGGAAGAGATAGAAGATAAAACAGACATATTTACTGCACATTGACTATCTAGATAAGATAGAYAAAATGGAAAGGAATTGCATCACTGAAGAGCTCAATTTTGAGTCTGATTACATGATAAAATTCTGTGACACCCTTAATTTTCTATGGCATGTTTATGAGTTTGTGGGTGGGAGTGTCTGCCCAAAATGAATCCAGCTAATGTAGATAAAGTTTGATCAGTGTGTGACTGCATCAATTATAGGAGGTATATAACTACGAAACTGTAATTTGAGAGCATTAGTAATACAGCTTTGGAAAGAAAAAGATAAGAAATTTGATAGAATACTGCTTCTTGGCCTTCATATCAGGAATTGACTACAACAAGCTTGGGTTTGCCAGTGATGTTTCAAAAAACAGTAGCAGGTGCAACTTGTTGCAGAAGAGCATCTGAAACCTGCTCTGGGCTCAGCACATCTTACATTATGCCTCAGAGTTCTTTAAATGAAATTTCCTGTAATACCAGTTTCTTATAGCTGCACTCAGGTAACTTCAACCAGATGCTTGTTTTTGAACTGTAATTAACAGCACAATTACCTGAAGAAGTAATTTTTATAATGATTGCAGTCACTATACTTTCCTTCTCCCGAAGCACTAAGTGCCGTAATCATCACCTGTTCTCTCTCAGCCTTATTGCCCCACAGACTATTAACAACCGAGAGCATCATTTAACTAAAGCTTGGTTCTTTCTTAATGAATTGCTACTAACTGATTTCTTTATTCTAGCAAATGATGGTGCAGACAACACATCTGCCTGTCTGTACCGTAATATATCCTAGGTAAACATGCTCTGCAGACAAATTTTCTTTGCTCTTTTCTCTGAACTCCTTAAAAGAGTKGATATAAACTTAGAAACAAATAATGGTAGTAAGAAGTAAATATAGATGAGCTTTAGCAATTTGCCCAGCCTTATCAGTGATTTACTTTCACTGTAGCTGTGATTCAACGAACAAATGAAGATTCTCATCTCCGTTCTGGCAGTATTATCGTAGAAATACCTCCAGAAATGCACTGTTACAGCAAAAAWTAGAATGCTACTTAAGCCTACTTTTGAATATCGAACTGTGTTTCTGCTTGTAAGTAGCAATTATTATTRCATTATATGTCTCACCTGCGATCTTATGAGGACAAAACAGCTCTCAAGAGAGCATTTTTACAGTGTCCAGTGAAATTGAAGCCTGTTTGAAATGTTACTTACTTGGGTAACAAACCTATCCTTCCTCTTAGCTGTGCCTTCATAGTCAGGGCAGGTCCTCATGGGCAGCGCAGCTGAACCCAAGAACTGCAGCTTAGAAGCCCTCCCTACAGTTTATTGCATTTATGGTTCGGACTCGATGACCTWGGAGGCCTTTTCCAGCCATAATGATTCTATGATTAGGTTAGAGGTAGATTATCAGCCCTCTCTTCCAGAGTGCGCGTAGCTATTACCCAAAATAATGCTGTTGGATTATTCATTTAAGTACTTCTATGCCAATGTAATTGGCCCAAAACATATCAGATCAAATATTTGAATGTGGTTCACTGCGTTCCTGAGTTAACAAACACGACGCACAATCCTACTCTAGTGGCAGGGCTACATTTGATGTGTCTATAATGAGCTGGCCATCTTTAATTTTCTCTGGCATTGTTATACTAATTGGTCYTCTTATCCATTTAATCTTACTTTATAAACTTGTGAGCATGACTGATGTTTAATATACAAGCTAAAAGATTACTAAGAAAAATAATTATTAAAAACATAAGGGAATGAAAAAGCTCTTCCTCTGAGGGTCTATTTTTGGGGAAAAGTCTCATTTCAGTGTCATTTTGAGCTTTGGTTAGCAGTTGTCTCATGAATGCATGATTCCCAGAGGACACCATCAGAAGTAATTTAAGAGGCTGAAAGAAAGCTGAAGAATACAAACACCACATTGGCAAGGCAGGGAAAAAGTAGAGTTACATGTTTCACTGGAAAGACAKATTTAAAGAACAGAGCAAGTATAATGTTCAGCAGCTGCTCAGCTAAAATTGCTGTGGGTACTAGAAGTCAATCTGAAGYTAGTTAGGAAGGTTTGCTCCACTTGGCATTCAAAGTGATGCCTGCTAATAGGTGCAGCTAGGGCTACAGCTCTTCTGAATCCCCATTTGCTCAGGTCCTTCACTCCAGAGTGATCGAAGACACTTATTGCAGTGCTGGATAATAATAAGTTGTCCATCAGTTCACATTATTATTAGCCTTTTTTCCTCATGGTCATTTGTAATCCTGTGAAACACAACAGAATTCATTGAGGTACTTTCCTGTCAAGCTTCCTACCTTTGAGTTCACCTAGCTCATTAGCAGGCAAGTTATTAGTCATACTCTCATTATTCATGTTGTGAACAGCTTCCATTTCTGAGCATTCAGTGTAAAAGGATTTCAACAAAGAGTCACCACTACTATTTTAATAATGRAAATGAACAGAATTGTGATTAAAAGTGCTAATTCACCGTTCACTGCATTTTAATAACCTTTTTTTTGAGGGAAATCATGAGTTGGTCTAACTTAATAAATAAAGCTTATTACTTAAGAGTATGATCTGGAAAATGATATTCTGCTTTGAAAAAAAGAGATGCACAGAAATAATCAGAGTGGCATGAACACCTTGATTTCCATCTTCTGAATGTTCAGATCTATGATTCATATTTTTATCTGATGTAGTTTTGGTGTGCTTTCATGAAGAAAAGCTGATTTATTTAAATTGAGAATTTGRCAGAGAGTGATCAGGAACTGTGCTCTGCAGGTTGATGCGTTTGGAAACAGAGCTGGGGCTCAGTTTAYTCAAAAGCTTCTGAAGTATTTCTGGTGATTCATTAGTTATTATTATGATCTTAGCAATAGGCCTTTCAGCCTCTATTATAGTAGAGGCTCCCTGCTATTGTGCTCTTATAAACAATCTTCAACCTCTGCTGGTACGGCCTTTAGATCACCATGTCCTGTCATCTTCTCTGAATAACAACATCGTGTAATATTTGCTACAAAGAATGATGCAATAGTGCACAGCACAATCAGGGTTTGTCTGATATTTTAAGGTAAAAGAAATACCAACTGATGCCTCATATCTCAACAGTTTTTGTGCCTGTTCTGTATTGTCTGATCCTCTGTCCCATCCTCCTTTTAGGAGGAGAGGAACCTCAACATCCACGGCAGGATGTCCTGTTCAAGAGGAGAAGGTTCTCTTTTCTAGACTCTTGTTGCAGGAAATGGAACTGAAGAGATTCACCTACAGAAGTCTGTCTAGATGATGGCCCTCAAAYCATCCTGAGTCCCATCATATTCCTGACTTCCTCCATATTATATCTTTGCTGTTTAAGCTGTAGTTTGTGGAGCTATAGGGAGTCCTGGGGTAGGAAAAGCCATTATCTCCCCATGACAAAATCAAAAATTCATTCAATAAAGCAGCTCAGGTGGATAATTTCAAGACAAAAGAATGTATAGAGTTTCATATAGTTTCATAAGAAAATTAGTATCCTATGCAAAACAGCAAATGTAGGAGTCTGTCAGTATAGATGCAGTTTTTGCTATTGAGTATGTGTGAGAAAAAAAAAGACATTGATCGTATTAAAACATGGCAATTAATACTATCATTAAAATATAATTTAGAACATATTTTCAAATTTTCAAGGTAACAAGTACCTTAAATACCCTCTGAATTAACTTAAAAAGTCTTGAGCTGCTGAAGAAATGCTATCAAAATATTTCAAACTCATATTCCTCAGGCACTCTCAGATGCATTAGTAGATAGCTTCCTCACTCAGCATCTGTACTTATTTTATATAAGAGAGCCTTAAAAGGAAAAAAAAAAAATCTTGCTAATTAAATTGTTTGAAAATCTTTCTCCTGTACTCACAATATGTATGAAGCCAGATTAGCCTGATCGGAGATCTGGCTAAAGRTATTTGAAGATCAAAGATATTTGGCAATATCTTTTGACAGCCTCCATCCATTCTTCTTTTTTTTTTTCTTGCCCAGTGACTGTTTGTGAAATGAGTTCTCAGTGAGGAAATGCTCTACAGGCAGATAGATCGTTAGCACTACTTGGTTAAMCAACAAATACAGAACAATGTGTGCTTAGGTGATGAAAATGAGTAAGAATGTGAAAGGAACTGCAAGGTTTTCCAAGTTGCATTAGAGGCATTTAAAAAGTGATAGATAGAAGCTGCTCAGAAGGATATATGTTTATCTTCCAGAATTTTGTTTGGTTTCCAAAAAGTTGCTCTCACCAATGAGGTTTGGACCTCTCAGCATCTCCCTTGCCATCTAGCCAGGACTTCTCCTCATGTCTCCTTTCTGCACGTGAAAAGGTGTCCCTGGAGAAACTTGATGATTACATTAAATCCTGCATGGAAAGCTAAGGGCTTTGTGTCTTTCTGTGATTTCTCACCTTGGCAGGTCAAGTCCACTCGCAGCTCTAACCTCACCAGCCCTTATCACTGCCGAACCTCCAAGACGCAGAACAAACACCCAAATGCAAAGGGTGGGCGAGAGATAAACAAAAGGGAGATAACCTGATATGAGCAGAGGAGGAGAATCATAGGCCTGAATGCAAATGATGAGCACTGAATGTGCCACTGACCCGGGCAAATTTTCAAAGTGTCATCAGACTGAAATTGCAGTGAAGGGAGATGCTGAAAAATAGAATTAAGTTTGCAGCCTGAAAAACAGCCAGGGATCTAGAGGTACTTCAGGAACKTACAAGCACAGCTCAAGCACCTCTTAGGATTATTGTGCAAACTACATGATGAGGATGACACCAAGGTCAAATTTGTGTGTCATTTTGACATTCATTTTCTAAAATGTCTCATCARTTCTTCAGGATAGAAGTACGTTTTCTCGGGTAGTTATGGTGCAAACATGCGCTAGTTTCCAAAATTATGCTGTTGCATCCTAAGTAAAAGCAAAACAGAAATGCTTTGAAAAGTTGAGCTTTTTGGACATGGAGCATAGGCTGATGACCAGTATAGTCTTCCCTTTCACTTTTGACTTTATTTTATTTACATTAATCTATAAATCTATAAATCTATCTTCCAAATCAGTTATTACTCTATTATTTTTTCCAGCAAAAATCACACTAGTCAAAAAAGTCTTTTTTCCTAAAATTAGACATTTGAAAAGGGGAGACAAACATGCATATATCCCTCAATAAATAAAAAAAGTGGCCTTGTTTGTCCTGTTAGATAGGTAATTACAATGACAAAGTTATTTATATWTATATACAGGATATTGCCACAAACAATGTTAAGCCCAGGTGATTCAATCTTTTATGCAATCCTGCTTATGGGGMCCTGCTCTGTGTTTGGAGAGTCAGTTGACATCTTTATTGAAGCTGTCATAATGGTAGTACAGTCGAGTTTTAATTACCCATGACTGGGATTAACCACGTCCTGGCATCTCTCAGCACAGGGCTGCATCCCCGAGGACACTGCACTGTGCCCAGTCACGTCGGCACCTGCTTCAAATGTCCTGCTCTTTGCAGGACCCACCAGCATGTTTTTCCAAAGGTCTGTCCACTGAACAAGTTCATCTGTCCGTCTCCTTTAGCCAGCTTCTTTAGCATGATGCAGGAGGTGAGATGTGGATTTCAGGAGGTCATTCATGGTTCAGAGGAACCATGAATTTGTGTAAGTAGATGTGGAGATTTCGGAGGTACAAGTTACCAGGATCTGTTCCTAGCAAGGACTTAAATTGCTCCTTTTTATCACAAGATGAGAAAAAATTAATGAGAAGTGAACGTGTKGTGAAATATCTGAGTTCCCATTACTTCAGCAGCTGCTTTTTCAAGCTGAAACTTTTAATCTGTTCCTCCTGTTAACRCCGCACAGCTCCATCATTTATAGCATTTTCATTCTGAATTCTGCCATCTCTGAAACATTTTATAATGGCAGTGCTTAGGAAAACTGTAATTGAGCACTGGAGAAATTGCTTCTTTGAAAATTAGGTTTTGCAATAGCAAGGAAGGGAGCATAATGCACCTAAGCAATGAGAAGCTCTTTTTCTCCATCTTTMTTTATTTATTTATTTTCCTATGAACAAAATAGAACAACCAAAAAATCAAATCCAGGAAAATACTTAAGMTGTTTTCCTCAACATCTTGGGACTGCCTATGTCACCTCATTCGCTACATTCCCTAGTTTTCAAGCCGATGCAGAAAATACGTCCTGGAAAAGCCTCATAATATATAATAGACCATAGTCTCATGGCAAATTTTKAAGGCAGGTTGTAGATAAATAAATCATATTGTAAATAGCTTTTCGGAAGCCGATGGCTCTCAGAAAGTCCTTGAACCAAACAAAACCGAAATCTGCATTAAAAAATAATTTCTATGTGTTGATGGCATTTTTATCCCTATTAAATGCTACCATTAGGATTCTCTGTTTACATAACCATTTCCCTCTTGTTTTTATTTTTCCGTTTGCGTTTGTAGCAATGTAATTTTCCATTCGTTCTAATGTGAATTCCAGGAAATCTTCTGAAAAGRCCAGAAAAGTAATTCTGCTGATGCATATATATACACATAGATACACACATGTACATATACATATACATGTATAGATATATATATAGCCAAAACAGATTTGGTGAATTTAGTGTCACTTGTGCATCATTGGTTAAATATGCTGTATGCAGCAGTCTATATAAACATAGAGGCAAGGGAAGCAGCAAAGACCGATGGTCTTTGCATCAATAAATCAACAGGACCAAGAAATACCATGAAGAGGATACACTGTCCCCTTATGGAAGGGTTAGAAACATTTTTTTTCCACCAACAATGCAAAAAGTAAAATGAAAAAAAGTAAGTGGAAGCATTCCTTAAACTTTCACTTACAGGGAAAAATTCCATTTGACTTTTAGTATTTTGTAAGAGTGTATATTTACATTTTTGCATTGAAGATATTAGAGAAATAATCAACACTGGTTTGAGTTGAAAATAAAAAAGTCAATGATTTTGCTTCATCAAAATTGACAACTGGATTTATTTTTTTTGATGCACGCTGGTTAGAAAAGATGTCAGGGGATATTTATGAGGGAGGCTGAAGTGGTCTAAATAATCCTCTGGGTTAGGGCCTTCAGTGCACCAACAGGTCCAGTGAAGGTAGCCTTGTCTCCAGTCCTATCTCCAGGCTTGTCCCTGACCCTATCTCTGTGTTAATATAGGTATTTATGATCATAAAAAAAATCATAAAAAATGATGGATTTTAGATGAGGTGTGTCTCCATTTTGATGTTTAAACCTAGACTGTATGACAGAAAATTAAATGATGTAATCACTTTTAAAAGCTGGTAATAATGTTGCTTYGTACACTATTTGCTCACTCATATGAGAGGTCAAAAATTACAACAGCACTAAAAACAAGCACTAACTCCTAGAATACTAATTAAAATGTACCAACTCAATAGATCTTCRTTCATTTTCAAGAGGAAACTCATTAAGGCAAAATCTTCTGTACAAATTGCTCTTTCCAAACAGAACTGCTGGCAATTGTTAATGATGTTTTCCATGTGAATTATCATCTGYCAAACTGCAAAACTAAACAAATCGAATACATACCCCGCTAGATTATGTCTGGTCTCTGTTTGTTTATTTGGGACATCAGTTCATTTTTCAATTCAATCTTGTTTATACATATGTGGCTTTAGGATTTGGTGSCTATATAACATTTGTGTTGATGCCAGTGTTTGTGTTTATTTAAACAAAAGCCATTGTAAGCGGATGTATAGAAATGTGTACAAAATGGACTGCAGTTTACATACTGTTCATATTTTGGGCAAGAATGTCTTTATAACAAACGTGTTAACAAGCCAAGATAAAAAAGGCAATTAAGAATAAATAAAGCTTAAAATTAATAGAAAATGTAAAGCTTATTAAGTGTCAAATAGAAAGAACAGGATCTTAGCACATTCAGGACCAAATCCTGTGGGGCTCTGTCAGATTTCAAGAGAAAAGAATTAGATCCTTAAAATGTTATTCTGGCTCTAACAGACAGAGGCCCTGAATGACAGTGATTTTTTTTTTTTTTTTTATTTTTCAATCTACAATGTTCATGAAGATTGTGGAAAACTTAATTTTCCATACTGTTAAGCACTGTATCACCTTATTTTATTTTTTCAGTAAGGCAAGCTTAAAGCCTAGCCACCCTTTTCCCACCACCACTGGGTGGGATATATTTTGCAGCCAAATGGAGGAGATGCCTCTGGAGACCAAAACGTGTGTCAGCCTCTCAAAACAGCATTCAGACACGGCTGCCAAAAGAAGGGGCTACAAAGCAGAGCCATGGAGCCAAATCCCTCTTTCAAACAGATCCTGCTTATGATGTGCCATGATCAAAGAGACAGTTGGATCCCTCTCTTTTAAAACCAAAGGAATGGATCCCTAAGTCTCCCAATCCAACACTTGCAGGGATGGGGCTGAAACACCGTCTCAGAGCCGTGGAGCAGGAGGAGCAGCTCGGCTTGGTGCTATCCCAGATGCCGGATAATGCACCAGGCTCCTCACATGGCTGATTTATCATGTTTGGGGCAGTCCCGCCTACTATAAATATTGTCCTATAATACTTTAAATACTGAGAATCAAAGTCAAAATATCATTTGTTGCATTTTAATGAGGAATTCAAGTACRAATATTGGAAAGCAGGGTCAAAACATCATTTGTTTGATTTAAATGAGGAGTTTTAGTGGCTTTTCAGGTGTAGCCAGTAGTTCCTAGGAATTATTCCTTGTTAAGGACATGTGTCCTTAACTTGGGTCATTTAAGCTTTGTTTTTATTTTCTGAATGACTGGGTTCTTAAAAAACAAACAAACAAACAAACAAACAAACAAAAAAAACCAAACCAAAAAACCCACATGTTCTTACCTGTATTAAGATAGGTTTTAAGGTTGGGTCCTCAGGGCCTTCTTCTCTTTGGAAAATATATTTTTGACTTCTCAGGTTTGTAGGATTTCTCYGTCAAGAATCTCTATGGCATGTATTGTTTTATAGTTCTGTTATTTCRTCTTCAGCAGTATGCAAATAGTTCCTTGTTTTGATAAGTGGAACAAAATTTTACAGCAAAAATGTTYTGATTCAGATTGAATCTCCTTTTCATCTCCTTGTCATAATCTCTTTTTTCAGATTCCTTTGCAGAATATATTTTTGTATTACTTTTCTCAGGATTATTATTGCCATACTGTTGTTTGCTTTATGTTTAAGGGATCAGTTGTAAAAATAGCCTTTTTTCACTTCTTATTATGAGATGTTGTCACACTAATTTTGGTGTRTTTTGTCAATTTATATTCTGGACGGCTTGGGATTCTTCTGCCTTTAYGAAATGTCACATCCAGTTTTAACTATTATTCATGATGGTTTTATTAGACAAGCAAGTAATGAATTTAGCATGTGGTTGTCTACTGCTGGATAAGTTTAATGGCATCCTCTTTCCCACCAATTTATTACTGAGTAACTGCAAATAGTTGCAAAGTAAAGATGTTGCCTTCTGCTTTATATTTCCATTTTTCGTTAAGAGAAGCCAGATCTAAGAGCCCCAAAGAGCCCCAAATCCTCATGTCCAGCCCGTGCGGAGACTGAACATTTGTTCCCCTAAAGCACACATACATATAGACAGATATGTGTGCATACACACACATATACACRAGGCCAGCTGCATCATCAGCACAAACAATGCCACACTTAGGCTGACGTGAACGTCACCAATGGCTTCATCCTTTTCCTCTCTTACTGATCATAATGAAAGCCTGATAGTGGAAAATACACACACATACACATATATATATGTGTATGTATGTATGTGTTTATATGTCGCTTTGTAAATGGAAGACTCTTAATACAGGAATTAATAAACCAAGTTGGAAAAGACCTTCCAATCCAGCTCTCTGATGCAGCCTAGATTGACTAAACTTAAACCATTCCTGACAGGTATTTTAAAAGGTCGTTTGTGAGAAGGTTTCTACTAGGAACAAGAGGAGAGAGAAAATATTGAAGATTTTCATTGCATATTTTTTTAAGCTTTATAAAAGTTACTTGTCCTTTGTTTGTTATTTGTTTTGATTTTAAGTCATTTTGCCCATAATACATTTTTCTATTTTACTTTTAAAACTACTCCTTCTGTCTCTCCCTTAATGCTGATCTAGTTTATCAGCTGCTGTGCACTTTCAGCAAGACATATAAGTACATGCCTAACTGCTTATGTAGTTAAACATGTAGCATCAAGTCATCAATCTTTAAATCATCCATTAGGTAAAGTGTAACAAATTGCCCTCTTTATTCAGGGAAAGTAATTTTGCTGTATTAATCTTCATAAAGCTAATTCCTGAAACCCAATATAACAACTGGGTATAATATTTAATCCTCYGCAAATCTGAAGTACAATGCAGGAACAAGGTAAAATATGATGCAGAAGAATCTGCAGTTTATAGAGCTAATGCTKGTCTCATATTTGTTTTCCCCTAGTAATGATGCCCTATGCCCATCTTCCTGTCTTTTCACWTTTGGGTGGTAGATTTACTGCTTTCAAAGCCAGGGAAACTACCCATTCTGCATGTTTAGATCCACTGTCTATATTTTAAATAGATAGCAAAAATTCTGTTCTTTCCAAGAAATCTTATTGTAAGCCTGCTGTGCAAAATATTTCCACATAAGCCCTTGTCCAGTAAATAAATAATTCACGTATTCAGTTTTAAGCACACTACTGAGCTATCTATTGCTATATTAGCCAAATTTATAACACTTAAATGTCTCAGTTTATGTGCTGGAATACTTAAGTAGACATTTAAAACAGTGGGATAAACTTGATAGGTAATGAGTACTTCTAAAACTTACTGACTGCAGCATCACTGCTAAGCTTGGACCTACCAGTACTTTAGGGCTGAAGATGAGTTATTGTTTCTGGAGACCAAAAATCAAAATTGTAGTTTTTTCCTCTGATTTTGTTAAAATCAGTTGAAATCCTTGTTACTCTGGGTCTTGTGATATATTGAATAAAKACTAACCTGCAGACCCTAGGTCATGAGTGTGGGGAAGTACAACGAGATACCAATCCACAGGATGTACCTGAAAAAGGCCTTTCAGTCAGCTTAAAGTAGGATTTTTAAGATCAGTTTTAAATTTAACAAAAAAACCAATGCAAAGGAAGACCTGTAGGTATGGCTGCCACGCCAATAAGCAAATTTATTTTCAGTTAAGAATTTAGTAGCAGAAATTCTCTGAGTAAAATAGGTTCTTTTTGGTCTTCTAGCATTATCCCAAAAGTATTGAACAGTCTGTGTTGAGTATTATTATATTAAGTGTTTAAGTACTTATGAACAGACATCAAATTGTGTGTTACAGAGCAGGATATAAAATCAGAGCTGTTGACTCCCAGGCTGWTTAACTTATTCTTTAGATTATCCTCATTCAAAAATAATAATATATACCATTAAAATACCCAATATAATAATATATACCATAAAAAATATATACCATTATACACTATTAAAGTCAACAAAATGAATAATTATGAAATTYACTCACAAAGTCAGTGACCAAAATAGAGAACTGATTTCAGGGAAATCAGGAAAAAGCTCATAATAATTTTGTTAAGCACCTAAAACTACAGAAACTGTACTAACCATCATAGCTTATTAACAGCGTTGTCTATATCAAGGTGGTATGCAGGCTGGATTGTGACAGAAAGGCCAAGAGTTATAGATTTCTCTAGACAATCTTCATAAACCTGTTCAGCCAAGACGCATTATTATAGCATCTGATTTCTGAATAACGTGTACACATAAAAATGAATCAAGATAAACTATGGAGAAATGTATATATGCTGTGAGTCTGTATTCTGCTATGCAGAGCATGGATTACTTTGTCAAGTCAATATATCAGTTATGGCAGAAACATGTTTCAGTGTTGTAATTTTGTTATATCTGCTTAAAACACTCAGATTTCTTTATTCTTTAAAGTCAGCTAWTATGAGAAAAATGTCTTTTTCTTACACTTAGTATCTAACAGTTGCATTAATTTTAGTTTTTGCTTTGATATGTTTCCTTTTATTTGATGGGCAGAGAGACTGCATTTCGCCTTGGCTTTGATGTCAGGAAACTAAACCCAACCTGAAGTTGATTTTTGTGACAGTGAGAAGCTCAAATTGCCAAAGCTCTGCTTGAACCTGTTGTGTAGGTAAATAGAGGCCATGCATTTTCAGGGCTGACAGAATGGCCTGTTTCATATGCACTGCCATTTCCCTTCACTTTAATACCAGTCAATTCACCTTCATTTGGATAGTTATTAGCAAATAGCTAATAGATAAAGTAATACTAATATGAATAAAGAATTATTCAGGTGATGCAGCTGTGAAGTCCTTCCACCTGGGAAGACAGTGAGTGGCCTGAAGGTTGGGTTGTGTTCCATGCTCTTAACTTTCCATGCTCAGGCTTTTGCATCTGTATTCATAGAAAAGGACCCACTCAAATGAAAGAGCCACTCTCTTAGCTGGTAAAAAGAAGTGCTCATTGTGATCTTTCTCTCTTCTTTTTTTTGCTCTTTTAACATTTCTTTGCATTTTCAAGTGAATTGCTCCCTAGCTGTTTATTATACTATTAAAATAATCTAACGAGCGCATTATTAAGTAAATGTGRGCAAAAAGGCTCAACAAACAAAGAAAATACTGTATTTTGTTGGTAGGGAAGTTATGTTGGTAGGGAAATTATGTTGGYAGGGATTATTATCAGCAGTCTTTTTCTAATGGGTGCAGAGTTCAAGAAATAGCTGTTCTAGCTCTAGWGGTGCTTTGCACGTTTTGATCTTTCCTCTAAGATCTTTCCTTAGAAGATTCAAATACCAGTCCTCACTTTATCACTCAAGGAGGAAGTTTAATGAGCAGAACTTCTTAGGGCGAAGAGAACCTTGGTTCATGAATAGACCCATGAAACTTGTAATGCTGCTTCCAGAATAAGGACTGGTTTTATCATTTATCAGAAGCAGGCCTGATATTGCAAGGYCCGTGTATTGTAGCTTGCCTGATCACACCCTTCCATGTACTCAAATTCCCTGCTGGCTGGGACCAGAGGATTGCTGGAATTTAAAGTACTCATAACTTATAGCTATAGCATTAAATATCCTTCTCTTCAGAATTCGGACCTAGCAAGTGATGGAGCTAGCAATGGTGTCAGGAGTGACTATACCCTTAAGTTACGGTGTAAATAAAAGCTAGAATTGACACTGTAAAAACAATATATAATAAAATTGCCTGTGTTACCCAATACTGAGGTGCAGCTTGTGAGGGTAATCTGTGCTTCTTCTCTTGATGAGCACCCTATTCCCATGGCCCTTAGTAAAAGACACTGACCCCATCATCTATATCAAAGGAAAAGGGAAAAAAAGCACTTTCTGGAGAAATATTAGATTGAAAACTAGAAAAAAGGATGGAAAAGTACAAAGAGGGAATGCTACTGCTGTTACTTTCCTCAGCAAAACTGATGCTGGGCTACCACTCGAGAGAGTAGATGAGCAACCCGCACCGTTCTTGCAGGAAAACTGAGATTTCTAGGAAAACACATGGAAAGAGGAACAACTACCCCAGAGAGGAAAATGGAGGGGACCAGTGCCAACTCGTTTTATGAAGATTATCACAGTGAATCCATAAAACTAGGCAGGGTACCAGCCTGAAATTAAAATGCTAAGAGAAGATGGTGATTAAGAGTATTGTAATACTCGTGCTGGAATGATTTCAATGCCTGAAAAAGAAAGAGCCTTTCACAGCATTAAGGTAAAAYTAGGCAGGAGGAGCTGAGAATTCACAATGCAGATTTGGTGTTGCTACCAATTGGCACCAGTTCTTTCAGCATTAACATTAAATCTCTCTGAAGAAAACCCCGTAGAATACGTCAGTCAACATTTTTATTGAAAATCAATTAAAARAAGAATATGTGCAGGAATTAACTGAGCCCTCCCCGGTCTTTGTTTGCTTCACAAGGCAAAAGTGCCTTGATTTATGTTTGATTACACTGTTYGGGAAATGACTGTTTCTATTACGCCTCTGTAGTCCCTTGCAAACTGTAATCTTTATTGGCTGCTAGGAGTGCTGTAATGAACAGAGATGATAATTATTATTACTTTTTTGACCTCGCCTGTACCTTATTTTTGTTCTTTTRACACATCAAAACACACTTCTATTCAGAGGATTGGTGAAGGTATTTCATCTTTCCCTTGGACTGCTTGAAAAGCTTCAGGATGATAATTAATTGCAGTGGAAACACTATATGTGAGGCAAAAAAAAAAAAAAAAAAGTAGAAATAAAATTGAAGACAAAATGCTATGATTCCTACACCTCATTCTGGCTGTCTCTTCAGAATAAAAACATAGTTTAAGAAACCAGGCTCATAAGTGTGATGACAGTAAAGAGTGAGCCAGGAAATTTAGGATGTTTTTTGCACCTCCTCAATTTGTTAAGTAGAAGGAGCACAACAGACCTCATTTTAAAGCACTATTTTGTGTGCCTGAGAARAGTGAAGTGAAAGAATGGAGCATGTTCTTGCTAAAGGTTATATGTTAATAATAACATCTTAATTTGAGGTCCTTGTTTTCAGGTAGCACTGGTAAATATACCGTTTTGGACTTGCACCTAGCTAACTCTGAGGTATTTTTCATGTATACCAGCATTTCTCAGGCAGCATCTTTTGTATGTGTAAACCTGAGCAAATGATATTCTTTGTTCACTTAGTTCCTTTTATGTTCTAAATTGCTCTTCTTGAGAAATACTGTAAAATGCTTTTAAACACTAATTTCAAAATATCTACAGCAATGACCTTAATATGCATTTTCATCTTACTCTGGTATCTATTTGGGATYATTCTTACAAATTTTTACACCTTTTTTTTTCTTCCATTGATACATAGCTCCACATTGCATCTGATTTTGCTATAGATTGTGCCAGCTATGTATGACAGATACAGAGTATTTCACAAATATCAAGAATGAATTCTTCCTGTTTAAATAGTTTTGTGGGTGTGCCTGTGTGTTCATGCATACGAGCAGGTACATTATGAGAATATACCAGATTTCCCTAGGAACCTGCTCTTTCATTCTTTTATTTTGTTWTATCAAACTTACTCTATTGTTCCTGTGATACTTGATGCAGGGCTCAGGGTAAAAAAAAGATACAGGATACAGACAGTGCCCCAAGCAATCGAGATGAGAGGGCAGAGGGGAAAAATAAAAGTCAAGCAGACTAAGGACTGAAATTTCCAGCTGKTTCACAAGTAAATACGCTTCTCAATAGCTGGAAACATCATGAGCAGCAGTTGTTTAAGCACATAAGGACATAGGGGAAAGAGAAAGAAGAAAGAACCAAGCCAGAGTTGCCTGTTCTAGAAAGAGCCAGAGGGAATTTAATAGAGATTTTCCCTATGGATGTAGGTTAAAAACTGTACATGTATAGTATGTAATATCAYCATAATCTTTTTCATTCTTTCACTCATTCTTCAGCACAAAAAAATGGTTTTTTTTCTGGCATCCATGTCAGCACAAGACTGTGGTTTAATCCACTMCCCGCTGAAGGGAACAGGGAAAGCTTAAAATATCTACAGGAAAATAGCAAGAAAGTGAAGTCATTAATTGATTGCATTATTAGGAAGATCTCAGGACAAGTAGCCATTATCATAGATTTCCTTCTAACAGATCAGTGAAGACATTAAAGATRAAATGAGATAAATTTTAACTAGAAAACTTTTAAAACTTAACTACACGTTTTATTTAATTCGATGAATAGAGTCTAAAGTAAATTTCAGCTGTGATTATTCTTTTTTTTAATATCTGATACTTTTCATGTGTGAATTCACATAATGAATGAAGAGGAAAATCTTATGAGGATGAAATATTTTCTTCTAAAATGGGTTTCTGATAATAGACATCCATCTAATTCTCAGTAAAGCCATAGTCACATGTCAACRTCATATGATTCTAGGCCTGCAAATTTAAAAGAAGTTCAAAGTAAGCAAAATATTATTCTAATTAGACATAAGATTTCGAGRAAGCTCATCTTTTACTCCATTTTCCACTAAGACATTTCACCTCAAAGCCTTGAAGAAAACTATTCTTTTTAAAATGACAGAGAAAGCTGGTCAAAGGATTTTTGTTCTTAGGAACAAAAAACTGAATTCTATTGAAAGTTTATTCTGGCAGAAATGTTCAAGTAAGGAAAATACAACACATCAAAAAGGGTATCATACAGTTAAGTAGTTTTTGAAAACTTTTCTAAATAGGTAATGACCTCTCGCTCGTGGAGAAACCTTTGCAGCCAGCTAGGAAGACCTGCTTCCTTCCAACATGTAATCAGCTAAGTACAAAAGTATACGTAACTTTGAAGCTTCATGCTTCTCGAAAGCAGTCWGTAAAGGCCTTGACTTTTAAGGAAACTTAGAATAAATGAATCACCCTATCACTGCTTGTGTCTGGGAGTGAAAAAAGCTACCAAAGCAACCAATAAAATAAGCTCCMAAAAGCTCATCTCCAAAAGCCACATTAATGATGCCTCCAGAAATAGATTTTCCTAGTTATTTTGTGCAAAAATAGAATATTAGATCTTTACTGTAGAAGAGGTGCAACAACATTCTCTCAAGCCTTTTCCCAGGCCTATTTGGTTTGGCCACTTCATGGGGTGCATTTATAAACCCCTCATCTTCGGTGAAACCAATGAAAAACAAAAAGCTATCATAGTTCTATATTAACCATTAGATCATAATGCAGCTTTTCCCTTTTCTTTTGGTATCATCTTGTTATTAGGCCGTGTTGCATTTAAACTGTGCTCTTCAAGGCTCTGAGCTGAGTTACTGCTGCCTTCTGGCCTCCTGCTCCAAATGATTTAGAGGAAGGTAAAATTATTAGCAGTTACATCTGTGCTGCTTTGTCTCTTGCTCACAAATACAAGAGTAATCTAAACTGTTAGAGCACGGCAGATGTAGTCCAGGTCTCATTAAGCAGTGGATTAAGCTCATGGATACGTCTGCCCCATAACAATTACCTTTCCTTCTTGCACACATAATTTATCGCAAACAATTCTTGCAAACATTTGTTTATTTATTTTATTTATTTTCCAGTGGGTACCCAAGTAATTTTAACAGYTAGAGCTGAGCAGATGCAATCCAGGTCTCATTTTATATGAGCACAAATCARTGTCGATGACTGTTCCCAGATCTTTGAGCAGAAAAAGGCCACAAGAAGACAAACAAATATGAACCTCTACACTTAAATATGGATTGTTTGCATAGTATATGCTCTTTTATTTCATCAATATTGCTCTTTTCATGACCAGATCTATCAATGTAATATAATGCTTAATAGTCATGGTTAATGGACTCCAAATCAACCATGGGATGACCCTATGTGTAAGTAACAAGTAGAGAAGCATCTCTTATAATAATCAATATAATATAGCACTTAAGTTTCTAAACCTAATAGGAAAGCTGACATAAAATTATAAAGATAGTGACTCCTTCAGTTCTATAACTGAAGCATAGCRTAAAGTAGGCTGTGCAAAATATGTTATGTAATCCTATATAATAAAAAATAAAAACTCTTAGTAGTTGTTTTGTACCTAAAATCAAATTGCTCAAGGCAATATGTATATACTTTGTCTGAAGGTCAAACCTGATTTTGGGGGGTTTTGTTTTTAATTAAATTTGGCTTGGGGTTTTTATAATATTTGATTAMATTTACTGGAATCAAATATGCTTCCAAAGATGACTAATTTCATACCTGCAAAACTCCCTAACCATTAACCTTCTGACTTGCTGGTGTAATCTAGAGATCTATCATTCTGACATTRAAATTAGCATGCATCTCTCAAAATCAGCAAATTACAATGTACCACCCATCAAGATTTCAGAAAGTACTGTAAATCTCTGGCTAGTTCTTTACCCCACCTTTTGTATCTCTGACTGTGGAAGGCTTTTTGCATATATAGAGTGTCTCCATGTTAGAGTAAGAAACATTTGGAAAAGCCAAATACAAATATTTTTGGAGGTTTTTTTTTGGTTTGTTTTTTTTTTTTTGGCCAAGTGTTTTGGAAATCTACTTGAAGCAGGAAATAACTTTAATGTATCTGAATTTATTAGTATTTAGAACCTGGCATACTGGGATTAGAACATTTTAAGTATTCCCTTAAAGTAGTCGTGCTGATGTTCACAACATGTATTTTTGCCARCGGCTCCGCCAGAACCATACTAAAAGATCAGCACTGAAAGCAAACATGACATTTGCCAACTTTCCCCAGTGTAATTAGAAATAAAAATAAAGATAGCTTTCGAAAGGTATTTCTGTTTCTATAACTACAGACAAATACCTTGTATAYTTTTCAAAAGTGCTAGGCAGATAACTTTCAATAGAAATTCAATAAAGRCTTGTCATATATGACAGAATCACAGAATCTTTAGGGTTGGAAGGGGCCTCTAGAGATCATCTAGTCCACCACCCCCTGCTCCAGCAGGGACACCRAGAGCATGTCCCCTCATCCATCCATCCATCCAGTCACCYCATCGTAGAAGGCTATCAGGTTCGTCAAACACRACTTCCCCTTGGTGAATCCATGCTGACTAGTCCTGATCACCTTCTCCTCCTTGATATGCCTAGAGAGGGTCTCTAGGACGAGYTGCTCCATCACCTTTCCAGGGACGGAGGTGAGGCTGACGGGCCTGTAGTTTCTCGGCTCCTCTCTCTTGCCCTTTTTGAAGACYGGGGTGATGTTGGCTCTYTTCCAGTCCTCYGGTACCTCCTCCGCTCTCCACGMCCTCTCAAGGATGATGGAGAGCAGTTCAGTTATAACCCCCATTAGTTTCCTCAGCACCCTTGGGTGCATCCCATCCRGASCCATAGATTTATGGGTGTCCAGTTTGCCTAMATAATCCCTAACCCAATCCWCTTCGACAAGCRGAAAGTCCTCGTCTCTCTCRGTTATCTCCCTTGTATCTGGGTTCGTAGTTCATCGGGACCAGSCTTAGCAGTGAAGACAGAGGCAAAGAAGGCATTTAGTAACTCTGCCTTAAAGTCTAAAGGTCTTTGTGTCCCTAAGGGGAAATTGACAATCAGTCGCTATTTTCTAAATTGTTTGAGTCTTTGGAGAAAAGGTCTCTATTTCAACATAATGATTTGATACAACTAAGTATCCATACAGAGAAGAGGAACAATTTCAGGTAATGTTAGCAACTAAGAATATGCGTCGTGGTAAAGTCGAGCATTTTTTTCCTTCTTGGGTAGAAAATTTCTTTGAACTCTTGCGAACTGCTGTGGACTGGAAAGTGATTATGCTTCTTGCTGTCCCAGCTGCTGGCTGCTGCCATCTTGTGTATTTCTGTGATGTTATCTGGATGAACATGTCTTACAGACCACAAGGAATCTTAAGAGGTATAAAGTGGATTTAGGCYACACCAGACCGGGTACATTGTCTACGCATGGATAGCATAACTGATAGGACTGTAAAAGATCTGCATMATTTCTTCTCTCGTTAAGAACTTAATTTTGTATTTGTAATAATATCAGACCTGGTCCTCCCAGTTTGAAATCAATCATCCATTTGATTCTTTGGAATCCCAAAATCCTGACATATGCAGATGTGACTGTCACCGGTTGTTCAAGTGCCAGTTATTTGGCAATTTTCTGTTCTTCCCAAATAGAAAATTGCTAAACTGAGACACAGTAACAAGATAATGTTTGGGGAGACTATTGGCCTATTTAAGCATAGAGCAACAACTCRCATCAATCTCCAGTCAAACTAAATGTGCTTAATTAACTACTTTTAATACAGGCAAATATGTTTACTTGTTGGAAATCAGCTTATGCCACACAAGCAGTTGGAAACCACATTCCTGTTTCACAGAATAGACACGACAGATGTGTGTTAGTAGTTGGTGGTATAAATAGAAGCTCAAAGCCAATGAAACTGAATAATGCACAATAATCCTATATCTTGCAAAGAGCTTTTTAGAAGTAAAAGTCATAGCCAGTCTAGCTAAGGATCCACTTACCACAGAAAACTCTATTTATTTACCAATTTACTAGATCAGATTCCAAAAATAAGATTCCTTCTATAAATTTAAGACAACTCAAACTCAGATAGATCGGAATTCCCATATAGRGAAGGGAGTCATGATTACTGTAAGGAACTGAGGAAACAAGTTTATAGGTTGGCATCCATAAACTCTCCCCCAAACTTCTACTCACACAAAGAATGGTGTGAGATTCTCTTTTGAAAGGTTTTTCTTCTTGCTGTATAAATAATATGGCCAGAGCAAATGTGGATCCCATTGAGTTTATGGGGTCCATGTGCCCATAAAGCTATAATGCTAGATAAAAGTTTTTGCTATTTTTTAAAAATAATTCAAATTAAATGTGTAACTCAATTTCAAGTTCATACCCCAAACTTGTAAAGAGAAGTTCAGGAAACATATTCTATATTATCTATTAGTTCTGCTTTTAGAATAGATTGATGACAGGAAAGAAAAGGTTATAAATGTAATGCCTGTGACCCAAAAGGAAGGTTCTGTGTTTGAGGCTGAAATACCAAGATCAAGAAACTTCATYAGTATTTGTAAATATTTCACACACTGCTCTAATCTTGCAGAAGTTATGTACCCATGCTAAGTTTTCCATATCTATAAAACGAGAATAGCGTTTTGTGGACAATATGGGATGACAGCTGTCAAAGTGCTTAGAAAYACTCTAACAGAAAGAACTCTCCTCTATATGTAGAATATAGTATATATTCATAGGAAATTCAAATAACTGTTATGTGGTCAACTTTGAARCATATAAGGGTGAATATTTCTTTTCTTTTTGCAAAATGGAGCTTTTCTTTCAAAAGAAGCAATTATTCTACAGTTGCCATGAGCACTGACCCTTTTTTTGCCTGAATCTCAAAATAGTAGAGGAAAAYGCCTATACAGATTACCTAGTCCGGTCACCTTTCTCAAAGCAAGCGCAAGCTCAAAGCTCTAGAAATTGTCTAGGATATCTTGTCTATGTCTTGGATATCTCCAAGGATGAAGACTCCACAGCCTCTCTCTCCTCACCTTCYTGGCTTTTCCTTCCTAAAAGGCCTATGGTTCACTCACTGCAGCACTCCAGTTGTGTGTGTTATCCCATCATTTCTCTGTGATCCCTAATTCCTGCTGTTTGCTCCCCATTCTCATACAATAGTGTACAGGCAATTCATCCTGGAGCATCCAAGTGTGCTCATTTCCCAATATTCCCTGTTSCTTGATATTCCTTGTATATAATTTATCAGCAGAAAGTCTTCACCTTGTCTTTCTCTGCTTCTGTCTTCATAGGGGAATAGAAAGATAACTGAAAATAACTAYCTAGCTGTAAAATACTGATTTTCACATCTATGAGTGAACCTTTGCTCTTTCCTCCCTCTTTTGTGTTGACTTTGAACAACTACATGATAAAAACTGCAGGCCTCATTTTCAGACAGGCTTGCTGTTAACAGAATGTTCTTGACAGTAAAACACACCTCATTTTGCAAGGTGCAGCAGTGCTGCACCTTCCTGGATAGAAAGGACTGCACAAGGTTTTAGACGATGGTGATAAAGAATGATGGAGAAAAACATTTTAAAAAGGATTCGGGGAGCATTGAGAAGTGAGGAGATTAAACCTGTAATCTCACAGTAAGAGAAACTGCCATTCTTGAAAAACACCATTCAGAATGTTTTCCTTTTATTGAATGCCTTGCTGTGAATATAGACACTGCCTGGATTTGTGTGGAAAGAACTGGTTTGCTTTTGTGTGTGGTGTTCTGTGTAGAATTGAAGCTAGTGCCGCGGTGGGCCTGATCGAGCAAGAACTGTGTGCATTAAAAAGTTTGGGTCGGAAGGAGAGGTGAAAGGAAAAGGTGCTAAAAATGCATCATCTGAGAAGAAGTTAGCTGCTGACTCACTTAAGCTGGCAAAATAGGAATATGGGGAAACCCAAAGAAATGAGTATTTTTTTGCAGATGAAGCCAAAAGGTTGCAACATAGGAAYGAGGCTGAAGACAACCAGAACCAGGGTCAGGGCTTTGAGTGCATTTGGTCATTTTAATTGGGAGCTTGTTTGAGGGCCCTTGTGCAATTTTGGAGCCTGGCAGCCCCTCAGGATGAAGCCCTGTAGGCTCCAGTGTCATGTGCTGAAGACTCTTTGCTGCAAAAAAGCCTATGGAAAGGTCACCTGGATGTCAGGTTTTGTTCGTCTCCTCCCAAAGACGATCCAGGGGAATTCGCCTCTGCATGGAGCCAGGTCTTTCACTGATGTTTTTATTCTGCTCCAGGCTTTTTGTCTGGCAGAGAGGAGCAAAGCAGCCATGAAAATACATGCTAGAGATATGGAAAGATATATAAATATTTTCAGCTCCTACAATAAGGAGYACTATGGAAAACATTTCACACAAGGATAAAATTTTAGCAGAAAACCTAAAATGTAAATGTAAAGTAATCGATTTGTTTTGCAGTTACATGTATTATTAAGTATCTATTACCTGACTTGTTAGTCTCTCTGCTCAGAACGGATGAAGAAAACCTACAGTGAAATATGTAAACTGAAATGTCGCATCACAGTCCTCTATACAATTTACACTTTATGTTCTGCTGTTACTGCATACTCTGTGGTTATGATAATAATGCTGAAGAAAAGTTTAGCAAGACACAATAGGTGTATTTCAAAGTTGCATAAAGATAAATACAAAAGCAAATTAGTCAACGTGAAGAAAAGATTACAGAGCCTTGCTCAGAAATTTTATTGCATGCAATAAAACTGCTCCTGCATGGGGTATCAGGGAGATGCGTAAGAGGGGCTAGGGCTTCACACAGAGAAAGAATTTCTTTTTGACCTGTAATAAGCAAAATAAGAAAGTTAAAATTTTCCTTATAATATGACAGACTGGAAGAAGCAACTCTGAGGAGACAGCAAAAGTTTGCTTGTGTTATGGGTTGCAGTTGATAGGCAGTTACATCTTCAGTTACATCTTAAATGGAGTTAAACCCGTTGAAGATTATGAGTCTGTGTGGAAAGCAAAAGCATTGTAGCTAGAATAAAGATGAGAAGCTAGCTATGCCTGCGACCAAAAATTGAGAGCTACCTGCTGTGATAGCAGAACTAATTTTGTTCAGTAGTGTACATGACAGTGATTACAGTCAAGTTGAAAAGGAAAAAAAAAAAAGAAAAAGGAAAATAACCCAGATTCATTGTGATTCATCTCGGAGCTTAGAGTCACACAAAGGAGATGACATTTTTGCTCAAAAAAAATTCTCTCACAGAGTATCCCGGAGAGAATGAGAATCCTTGCAAAGTGAACAGCCCTTCACTTTCATTACTTTTGGTCTTGGTTATTAGCTAGAGGAAGCAGCAGGAAAAGAGCTGAGTTCCTGCAGAATGCAGATGCATGCCTCTTTACCGGGCACAGTATCACCTCCAGGTGATGCTCCACACCAAGAGCATCTCAATCCCTGCCTCTTTCTTTAGGTTGTCTGTCAAGTAGTCAATCTGCATACATGAAGGTACCTTATGTCACTCTGTGYCTATGAGCATCCTCTGTCATTCCACTCCTGCATCACTTAGGGTGGATACATCTGCACCGTACTCAGTCTTGGTACCAAAGATCCTGGCATTCTCTCTTAAAAATTACTTTTCCCGAAGGATATCAGCCTTTATTTTACTTTGTTTCCTCTGGAACATCCTGAACCATTACCGCTACAGTCCCTCAGAAGGAAAAAAAAAAAAAAGAAAATAATAATAATATTAATAATAAATCCTTAGGTCTAAAACAACAAAGAAATCATCTCCAAAATGCAAAATCTTAAAGGACTTTAAAAAAAAATCTACTCATTTTGGTGTTCACAGGCTGATGGACTTAGYCATATCTGGAGGTACTTCAGCTCTTCTGTGACCAGTACTCATGACTCAAGACTTGGAGTTTCTCATGACAGATATTTTAATGATTTTTTAGTGCAAGTAAAACCAGARTGGATGGGATAGACGTGGAAAGCACCAGAAGAACACAATTCATAAAAAATCCTTTAGTGGAGGCACAATATGTACAGAATAACTAAACAAGCTGCAATAGTTAGGTTTGAGTTTAAATAAAACAATATGTTATAAGGTACCATTACAACCAGTCACAATTTGTAGCTCACAAGTAATCCCTAAAATCTATATTTTATTTTGTTGCTTTTCAAAATATTAGCCAGAAGCATCAAGATGATAAATAAGTTAATTTAATATTACAACATTCTCTTTCTCACAAAAAAATGCAGTGGTTTTAGTTATTATATTTTCAATTACCCCTCTATTTTTAAAGCTATGTTGTATGTTARAAAAGCACAATATTAGTTGTGAATAAATGTAAAATGTGTTTTCTGAAGGTATAAGAATTTACACTGTGTTTCATAAAGAATGCATTAATTGCTCAGCTTGAACGTAAAATAAGAAATGCATCCATGATGTGAAATACAAATTGTCACCACAAGGTACACCCAACAGTTCTGTAAAAACTAATCTCTAAAAACTAATTCTAAAATAATTCTATAGATGATAATTCTAATTATCCTATAAATAATCATTCTAAAATAGTTGCATAAAAACTGATCTCAACAGCTCTATTCCCAGTATTATTCTAGTGAGTATGAATAGGTTAAKTGATAYAATGTGTTTTATGAGGACAGATTGCATGAATTCCTATGGGAAGGTTTGGATACTGMTKTGGACAAACTATCTTGCTTTAGTAAAACAATTRTCTTCAGTTAAACACCATATAAAATAATGCATTCCCAGAGCTAAGGTTAATTTAGTTACTAACCAATAACAAGGTAATTAGCAAGTGTGTTACATCAAAATGAGAAAACAGGYAAAATGACATGTGCTTTTCTTATCTGTGTCTGTAGCTGAAGACTGCTGTTTTATTCAAACACCTTTTTGTTTGCAGCCACCTTCAAAATTTTCCATGCAATCTGTCTTTAAGATGCAAAACAAAAGTGTTTTATCTGCTAAGCTGATGTTTAAGTGACACTTGAGACCTCCTATCTGAGCTGAGGATGAGCAACTTGTACCTGAAAGTCAAGGAAAACTAAAGCCAAATTGGTAAATCCTCTGAGATGAAGACTTCTTCAAATCATTAGCCTTCTTTTCCTCTATTGTATTTAATGACCACACTGGAAAYGATTAAATAAATTAAGTCCAGTAGCAGAAACAGTTGTAAATGAAGCCAGACTACACCACACACTATACAGATGTAGATTTTCTTTCAGATACTTCAGTATTCTTCAGGCTCAATGAACAGCMGGCTTCTTTTTCTGAAAATGCTTCTTAGTTATTCTAAGGATGAAGCCACATGTTTCTTGATGACACTTGTTTTTGCAGAAAGTCCCAGACACCACACAGGCTGCATGCAACATAAAACCAGGGCAGTCTGAGGCTTATTTCTCCATCCAGTATTGGAGAAATGACTCAAGAAGGGTAAAAGCATGCTGCAAATTCTAATGGCAACTACATCCAGCTTTTCAAAATATGTCATAGATCTGTCACATTCTCTCCATTCAATTTGGATGGAGAGTAGACTCAATGCTGACACCATTCGTATTGATTTAACATACAGGAAAATTTAGGAAAAAAATAAGACAATTTAGAAAMAAATGAAGTTAGAAATTAAAACATCAGATCTCACATCTGCCTCTGGTATAGGAAGCTAACCAATTTTGCTTCAATTAAAAGTTAAGGAGACCTGTCAGTGATGCAGATTAATAATTCTTGCAGGCAGCGATTCTCTCTCGTAAGGTCCTGTGAACCAACTACAAAGCACTAGAGCAAAGTTCTCCTTCCATTTCTAATAGATTAAAATGCAGAATAACAAAGGCAAAAGATAKCTTAATGCAGGGTAATTATATACTAACGAATTCCTACCAGTATCACTTAAAAAACACACACACACGAGTCCAGGTGCCTCATATGGAAGACCACAGCAACTCATTATCTGAGATGTGCTCTCAAAACTGAAGAGCGTAACTCTCTTCAGTTTTCTTAATAACATTAGGTGTAGTTTTGTAGCTAATCCCATTCAACCACTCAACTTCTTGACAAAGAAAGCAGAATAGCCACCAGTTTGGTACGGCTGTATGAAAGAAAAATAATTTCTAGGAAATACTTGCATGGCCAAAACTTCCTTAATAACAGGTTAATGCTGAAACTTCAACTTCAGTAATGACCTAGCCTGACAAGTTAACGAGAACTGTGCAAATCAGTGTTTGTGATGTAAACCCSTACCCAGTTCATGAAGATAACAGCAGATTGAAAAAGTGACATTTAGATATGTCTCTGTTTGTTTATTCATTTCTTTTAACAAACCGATTGCAATAAAATTATCACTCACATAGAAGAAAAAAAAAAGAAAAATTAAACACTCTTTACACACTTAACAGTATCTCAGATCTCAAAGTTCCCATGTTTATTAGAAGCACAAAGCAAAGTGAAGGTTTTGCTAATGGTAGTTTTCTTTGTAAAACTGATTTTGCCAGGTACTGAATCTCCCTGTGATTAGATAGTCCATCAGCCCGGTGGTTTGATAAAGCTGACCTACAAATTGACATTGCAGCTAACAGTTTGTATCAAATTATAGCTGCAGTAAACCAATCACACCTTAAAAAGGCAACTTCATTTTTTTTTCCATCATTTTTCAGAGATAAACTACAACGTGAAGTTATCAAGTGCTTTTTTGTAGAAAAATTCTTAATCCTGTGTCTTCATTATCTGTAAGGGATAGAGCATTAGTAGTAGATTTCTGCTGGCTTTAGGGAAAAACACATTTGTCAACAAGGCCGTTTACATCTTCAGGGCTTGAATTTCCAAGAGCTCGAGTGAATAGCTCCTCCCTTTGCTGCTAACTCTTACCAACATCATGCCTCTACTCTTGTGTTCTGAATTCCTTTATTTGTTTTCCCTAGGAAATGCCTAGATTAGCTTCATCTGTAAATTGATTATTATACAGGTTCAGAACATTGATTCAAAGATCCCACAGTTTGATCAGGTGTACCATGTCTCCTATCATAACAGGAGATAAGATACAATATACAGTTTGAGGAAAAGGAACGCCATAAAGAGCTAGCAGTACACCAAAAGGCATTCATAAGTAAAAATGGCTCAACTGTCTGCAAATGCAAGAGCAGAATAATACAGTATTCTTTCTCACTTGACATTATTTCTTATTGTTTTTTCAATTTGTCTGCATTTCCTCCATTTGCAGATTGGACCATTATTTTGGCCACTACCTTCCCATGTTGATTAAATCCACAGAGGGGACTGGAAATGTCCAGTTAGAAAGATAAAAAAAATGAACTTTTGACACTGATTATCACTTTATTTAGGTTTTACATTTACTTTTAGTCAATTAGAATGACATCTAAAATTATACACACAGAACTTTTAAATATTTTTATAACTAGCAGCATTTCTGTCTTTCCATTTGACACTTTTATGTATGGCAATCCTGCGAGTGCAGGGAGGTATGTTCCATGGTGGGAAAATACTTTTCTGTTTCATATATTTGTATCCTTGGTCTGGAAAACATTTGGAGGAATTTCATCTGTAGATAAAACTTGGGGGAAAAAAATGCAGAATACACCATGGAATAAAAGCATGTGCATGATGCTTTTTTTTCCTAAATTGATTTATTTGATAGAGATAGTAGAAAAATCATGTGATATTTCTCCAGTTGTGGCCCTGGTCAGTAGCATGTTAAATTTTGCCATATAATAACTCGGACTCACAGCGTGCAGCAGAGCAGAGGGGAGGAAACCGCTCGCTGTTACAGAACAGAAGGACATATCATTCTCTCACCTTGGGAACTCTGATTTCCAGGGCAGAAGAGCTGCTGAACGCATTGTGAAGGTGGCATTCGCAGTGTATTTACCAGACGCAGCTGAATATTCAGCCAGTGTGCCAGAGCAGAGCCTGAAATCTTCGCTTCTGGCTGCAGCCTTTCTGCAGTTCCCATTGAAATAAAAGCGTCTCACAAGAAAGGAGAAAAGCAAAGATACCAAAAGCATAATTAAAAGGGTAAAAATGGCACCAGTGACTATGTATAAGCWGAATTTATTGTCTTAGAAAAGAGGAGACTGTGGGTGACACTTGCTCAGATTCCTGTTGAGGGGGCACAAAGTTAGAGGGGAAGAAATTTACCAATATTAATAAAGTCAAAACCCTAAAGCCCGCTCACTCTCTTGCCACTACATAGTGAAATGAACAGTTCTCTACAGGACTCTGAGCAGACAGTGAGCACCTGCTTCTCTTCATGACAAAAACAGAGMTTTGTGATATGTTGCTGAAAAAAATGTTAATTGCATCAAGGTGCTTGTTTTCTTAAAAAAGCATGACTTGTACAGCAGACAGAGCTCAGTAAAATATTTACAATGACACATAACACATATGCCCTTGAGATACTTTAGCAAGTTTACAATAAAGTTCTTGCTGATATGGTTTGGGCATGTAGAATTGACAGACACACTTTTGTTTGAAAAGAGCATTTGAAATGGGAGTGATATAGCAGGGTATTGTTAATACCTATAGAGGATATTGCTGTACAAGAAATTAGTGAACAGGCTAGAGCTACAGTGTGATTATCACCCTCATTTCTTTGTGTTCTTGGGGAAGAATCAGCTAGCCTATGTTAGCAGTCAACCACCATGCAGGAAAAYTGGGAGTCAACAGGAAGAAGGACTTGGAATGAAGTGGGAAAAATAAAGATATAGCAAGAAGTGAGGACAGGCATTTCTGGACTTCTAATGCCACAAATTCAAGGTATTTACTTGATAGGACTGACAGTTAAAAAAAAAAATCTAACCAACACTCCTATGTCATAACTAAGGTGCTCATGAATACGGTGCTGCCAGAATAGGGCCTATGGCTGATCACACTAGTCGTGAACTTGACTCCTTGTTTTGGAGGCAATYRGACCTACAGTCRACAGACTGTTCGTGAATCCAGCGCTACCAGAGTCAGGCCTGTAGCTACCACRGTATTTGGTGTCCCTGTTAAGAGATGAGTCCAGGTATCCCTGAGGATCAGCTGAAACACAAGGGGATTACTCTCTTACCAAATTAGCTCTCCCTCCAAACTACAACAAAGGTGAAAACTAAGGGCCTGACTTAAAGGACACCCTGGCCTATGGRCAGGGGTGGGTGGAAGTTTCAGGTGAGTCTGGTCAGAGCTTTTAAGGCWTATTAGTTGCCTTTGGGTTCTGACAGACTGCAAATTCACTAGGGGAATTTCTTTATTTAACAGATAAATAAATCTGTTCAATAAACAGATTAATCTGTTTAATAAATCTTTCTGTAAAAAAAAAAAAAAAAAGATGATTTAAGTGTTAGGCACACAGAAGTGATTGTACTTGTACGCTCTTCAGGTTGCTCTAACCAACAGAGCAATTTAGCGGGTTTATGTTGAAATACTGATCTTTGATTGTACCTCAGTACTCTGCTTCAGTGGATGTGATTCATGCTATATGTTTGTGAAGGTGTGTCTCCAGGAATATACTTTTGAGTAACAACTGATATAGGTATATATATACTTATATATGCTAGCCTTTTTCCATGCAAAAAAAAAAAGAGAAAAAAAAAGGGTGGAGTGTTTATCATATTTCTCATCAGAATATAATCTGAATTTACCAGGCAAGGTAAAATGCTTTGCAGGGGCAGCATAYTTTGTTTCACAGTGTAGTTTAGGCAAGAAATGGCCTGCGTGCTGAGGCTCACTGCTGAGCTGACCACAGCTTACCCAGCAGTTAGAAACCCACAGGGAGTTGATTCTTCCCTGACCTTGCAGGAATTTTGGATGAAGGCATCGATCCAAGTGGGCCCAGTGAGTGTTTTAGATTCCTAACTTCATAGGTTTGGGCTGTTTCCAACTCTAGTTTGCACGGCCCTTGAGAGTATAACAACTTACACATTTATATATATAGAGAGAGACTTAAGACAGCAAAAGATTTAGAAAGAAGAAAACTTAATGCAACAAAAATATACACACCTGTGATTGTAGCTAAAGATGTCCAAGTTGAAAAACAAGGGTTTATTTTTACTATTGAATTTAGTTCGCTTTTGGTGAAACAGATGAAGAGCTATGGGGATACCTCCATTATCTTCCATTACTCTAGGTTTTAAAATGAAGACCTCACATCTCAAAGTGATTTTTCTTTTTGCAAGTCTAATGTATCTTGATTTGAGGAAATTTGCAAGTTGTCTTTTTCCTCTTGACTTTTTAGGTACTTCTTTTTTTTTTTTTTAAATTCCACATCATTTCATGACTGTGCACTCAGTTTACTTCTAGGATGATTACCGGATGAGCTAGTCATCCTCTCAGGTTCAGAGAGTTTTTTTGCATTGTTTTCCCTGTGGTTTAGAGTATGAGATCAAAGAAATAAYATGTGTCTGTAAATGAAAAATCCTTTATCACATTCAGCTCCTTGGCTTGTTTTATCAGTTCATTCCTGGGAACTCTCAAAGGTTGCCTCTYTGATGTAGAAAACCTTAGTTGCAATCCTTGTGGAAAAACGGGAGGATGGGGGCAAAAAGAAAGAAAGAAAAACAAAACAAAAAATACTTAAGCAGAAACAATTTTTGTCATTTCATCCATTATTGCTGTCAATGAGAAGCTTTTCTACAAAGTATGGTGTCAAGTTGGTGYTAAAACTGTTATCTTCATGTCTTCCATCTCCCCTTTACATGTTATTTTGWCTATTGAAATGTTTTTATCTGTGTAATTTATTTGCTGTTTAATATTAAAATCTGGCAAAATGTTTCTGTGCTTCTTGCAACCCTCTCTTCTTCTATATCTCTTCCTCTAAAACTCATCAACCAGTTAGGGTGTTTTTGTCTGTTTTTTGTTTATTTGTTTCTTAATGGATTTTTAATATCCAACTTGTCTCTAATCTTTCTAACAAAAATCACTGTTGAAAGTGTCTGGACAGTATCTTGCACATTAGTGATTGTGAGGTGGTGCAGTCTCTCTCTAGTGACACAAAAAACCCTCCCTTYTACCTGTTAAAGCAAGTCCTTCTCATCCAAGTCCTTCTTGGCCTTGCATTCCTGCTTATTCCTTCTACTGTTGTGGACCTACTTTAGGATCACTGTTTTACCTACCGTTTTAATATTTAAAAGATTATCATTGTTGAGAGGACATGCAAGTTATTTGATTTCCATGGTAGTATGCTTATAAATCACTCATTCMTTCTGACCATGTGATGTAGATCAGATGCCTTTAATTGCAAGTAAATTGAAATACATTAAGCATTTCAAAATTAATTTGTTGCAGAGTGGAATTGCGGAGTGTGTCTTGTTYGTTTGTTTTTGTTAACCTTTCAACAAAATAACATGGCTCTTTGAGCACGGAGTGGAGGGGTTTGGACTGGTATCTGGTCAAGGTCTTAACTGCACTAGCATTGCAGGCAAAGACTACGGTGCAGAGCTCCAGTCGTTGTGTATATGGCAGTGCTGTCAGTTTTGTTGCTGCTGAGATGAGTTTGGCAGCCTGTTTCCTGCTTTGTCATCACAAAGCAAGAGCGGATGGGAACAGTTAAAAAGATTGAAGTGTAGCATAAACTGGTTGCTCGCTGCTGTTTCAGATTAAATAGAGCTGAAGAGCTAAATGGAGATGTTCATTGCTACTGGTTAGAGTTCATAAGAGACRATAATCATAGAGGTGTAACAATAAAATACTTTCAAATATAATTGTTTCATCATTAAAACCATTTGATGTTAATTTGCTTATGGTTCCTGATAGAGTAATTATAGCTCTTTTTGCAGTTGCAGAGCTCAAAGCATTTGTAATTTCTTTTTTTTTTTAATGTGAGAGAWTTGCAGCAAACAGTGCATGGCATTTTTTTCCACATCACCCTCAGCACCTTCTAAGCAATGTCTCAATTCCAAAAGCCTCTGTGCTGGTAGCCCTGCCGTAAGTGGACAGAGATGATGTTGCTTCCTTAAGAGTTTATAACACTCATCTTTCTCTGGAATTTTTTTAGGAGACACATTGCTCCCTTCATTTCTAACCCAAAATATTTCACTACCTATATTTTGCTGTCTCCTTGTGGCCCTAAGTTTCTTGGCCAGCAGCAAAAGTAACTGTGTATCAGAGAGGAGAACTTGATGGAGMGAAACCTTCGCACTGTAATGGAACCTCAGTTAGGTCCTGTCTCTAACTGGTGAACAGCAATTGGAAAAGAGAGATAGAGGAAGGCGCAATATTGTCTCTTAGACTGCTCTGATTCAGCAACTAAAGAGTGCATGAGCAGGAAACTCAAATGCCTATAAGCACAACATATAAACAGTTGTTAWAAATACCATTGCCATATCATCTATATGACATTACACATAGTGTAGAGGTGAGATTTCATATAGGGCAGAGGTGGAGAGAATTATTAGGTCTTTCAATCCAGGCATGATGAGCAGTACCAGATGGTCATTGCAATTTCATCTTTGTTCTCCTTGCCTCTCACAGCAATCTAGACGAGTTTGCCATTGCACTCGTAATTTTTGCATAGTGACCTGCTGGCACTGTAMGTATTTTTGAGCAATGGTGGGTGCCATTTAAAGGTCAGTGCACAGTTATCAAAGCTTTTGTTAGCAAATGCTTATGTTAGWGTGAGAGTGTGTGCTTAGGGTCATTTCTGAGATCACTCGAAAATGTAATGTGGTGGTGAACGGGACTACCCTTTTATGTAGTAGTGTTTTTACAGATATTGCAAAATAGACAGACTAAGGATATTGCATCTTCAGTTCAAGAACAAATTAATGTTTTCTGTGAGTTAACATTGAAATCTATTATGGAAATTTTCAGMAAATATCTTTTTTCTTGTCTTTACAACAGCATTTGCAATGCTGGTTATGTCCATGCTGCCTGTTTGCCACAACACATGTGATCTGGGGGACTTGAAAAGCCAAGAGGCTGGATTTGTTCCTTAATTAAGCTTACCTTATTTATACTTTGTGTAGTTAATTCTTCATTTGCATCAAAGTTCCTATACTTCCTATATGCTTTRTATTGAAACTTCCTCTCAGCACAAAGACCTGGGCAAAACTCTTTTTCAGATGAAGACTTTTTATTATGAATATCTTCACCGATTCTTGGGCTATTTTTTTTCTGTTTTCTTGCTTTGTTCACAGCTGATTTTTCAGTATCTTTTATCTTAGTCTTTCCCATTAAGCATTAGCAAAGTGGTTGAAAGAGGAATCAAGTTTCTGAATGGACAGTTGATATTCACTTTAATGCATGTTTCAAAGACAAAGTGTMTGCAGAAGCAGAGTTTTCATTCATTCATCTTATTCAGACTTGGAGAAAAAAGTGCTTTGGAAACGTTGTTGTAGTATCTCCTTTTATTCTAAATTCTCAATTATGGTGTTTCCCATGAGGATATGTTTCACGTGGTCTGTTTTCCTCTGCTTTGCCTTGGTGGCTAATAGTGCCTCATCAGCCAGGATCTCATCTCTCCTCTGCCACACATAGGGCTTCAGACTGTCCTGTTACCATTCGCATATCCCACCTCCAAAGTACCTCATGCCCCATCTTCATCATCTACCTTTAAATAATGTCCTCCTCTTTGTATCCTTTACATGCTTTGTCAAGACTTTTAGTGTAATACATCTGTTCTTTTGTTACATATTTTTCAAGTTTATGAAAAGACTTGATAGYATTTGTATTTCTGGATTCTGAGGTGAGCTGTTTTTCTGACAGTTACTGAATTATTAAAGTCACCATCATAAACAAGAATATATTTTTGTCTTCTATGCAGGGATGTGTAACACTGTGAAGAATGAATGAATAGCATTTGGATGAGCTGAGCAAAATGGCTACGGCTTTTCCTTGCATCCATGGGGAGGGTAAAGTAGTTGAACAGGTCTCCTTGCCATTTGAGTTGYTGGTGTTATTCCCATTTCCCTGAATGTGACTAGATTGTCATYTTTTTAATATAGGGTCAGAGTTTAGACTTTTGAGCACCTCTTCCAACCTGTCTTCTTACAGTCACTTGTTTTCAACTTTCCCTCAAGGCTGATTCTAACATGACAGAGGGCTGTCGACTGAGGGAGCAAAACGTAATGACCTTCTGCTGCAACCAAAAGGAAAACAAGAGGAGAGGTGTTAAACAAACAAACRAAAAAGACTTTATGTTGCTGGAGATCTGAAGAGAAGTCGCTTTGCTTGTTTCTTTTTAGCAGATATTCCCTTGCCTTTTTTCACATTCATGGGAGATGCTGTTAATTCCTAGAGAGAATTTTCACTTTCCTGGACTGGAATTATTACATTATTTAATGTTGAATAAAATTATTAAGAGCAAAGGGGAGGGGGGAAAGGAAAAAAAAAGAAAGCTTTCACTAAATGTTTAAATAATGATGGTATACACCTACATTTTATCCTGAAAGATTTCAGATTGTGGGACATAGAATAGCCATYCTATTCATTCTAATGATCATTAAGAAAGCGGAGCAGAAATTTGTCTGTGACAATCAATACTCTTCATTTTTTAAAAATCTGCTAAGCATTTAAACAGCCMCTTGAAGTGTTAAGTATCTCTGTACTCCAGCATGTATCCATGGGCTTACTGTAGTGTATTCTAGAGGAAAATTTATTCAAAATCAGTCAGACTACAGTAATTTCTCCTATGATGGTGTATTTTGGACCGTATTTGTAATAAGTCTGTGGTGTCCTAATGAAMAAACTTCAATTTCACTCACTGAGTGAGGGACCTAGTGTTCACATCTCACTCATTATCTCCCTACTCTATTTTAGTTATGTATTTGTAGACATAGAAGAAAATGTATCTGTCTAATCCAGGTGTCTATCATTCCAGGTACAAATACCTGTTTTTCTGAAGAGCCTACTRAGATTTTGTCAACGTCTCTCCAATTACCATCTTAAAAATGCATTTCACTGAGACTCCCTTACTTTACCATTATGTTATGAAGACAAAATCCACTAGACAGAGATAACAGTGAATCAAACTGTTAGTGAGGTCTGTATAACCTTAGCAAAGGGATATAAATATATGGCCACGACCACATTTGCAGGCTTGGTGGTGCACAGATGTTTCTTGTCTCTTCTTAGGCTTCTCTAGCCTGGCTTCAAAGGAAATGAGGAGGAAATATGGTAATGAACAGTCACAGTCAGCAGTCAATGTCAGCAGTACAAGGGAAGAATTAGCATGATGCTCCCTAGTCATATACAACTTTTAAACCAGAGAGAGATTTTATACCTAATTACTTACTGATTTCACTGCAGTATGAATGGCATTAACTCACCATCTTGCTCTGAATGTATCTACGTGGAAAATGAAGGTGTGAGATACCCGCACCATCTCTCTTCTAGGCATCAGGGTAACAGTAGCAGCAAAGTTATGTTAATGGCTATTTGATCGTTATTTATGACATATTTCATAGCCTGTAGTCTGGGCATCTCTTTGCATTTTGGATGCAATGGTCTCTGAAACTCTTATTAATCCTAGATAAAGATATTTCATTTTCATTTTGATGGCAGCCCAGCAATGTCTAGGTTAGCTATAGGCATAGACAGAATTAAACAGGGAGGATGAGCAATGATGTACCCTAAAAAAAACCCCAAACCTTGAACCTTGGCATAATAATTGAAAACTGCAATGTCGGAGTATTTTTTGGCAAATACCTGTATTGCAATAGCATTTGTTTATGTATTTATTGCATCCKGAAACACTCAAATCAAAAATGAGGGTGACTGTTCTTTGTGTTCACGTTCAGTGGGCAGATGGCCAGATTTGCCTGGCCTGTTCCTATTCCTGGTGAGTTAGAAAGGGGCAGAAATAGGGCATAGTGGCTTGGTTTGAATTTGAAACATGGCAATTCCTAATCCTCCTTGTGGTATTTCAGTCGTTGAAATGCCCATAACCCTCCTAATTCCTCCTTGTGCCGGACTGATCATAACCACAGGTAGATTATATAGAGAGCAACCAGAAAGACTTTATTGTCGACAGTCTGATTACATCCAAGGAAACATATCATTGTTTTTTAATGCACGGATTTGTGAGCAAGACATATTTGTACAAAGCTTGCTCTCAGTACATTACTGTTTTCCCCTTGGCAGCCTGAGGCTCCTCAGGGCAGCAGAGCGCTGTCAGGCTTACACGGTAGAATTTATTTCTGCATTGTTAAAATGGGCTTTTCTTACTATAATAAATCTGTCCTCAAAAGAGAATCCTGCTATTGTATTGGTGACATGGATGTTGAAATAGGAGTTTGTATTCTAGTCTGTCATACCAATTAATTTGATYGCCATCAGGATGCAATGCTGCAGATACCAAATCTTTTGTTTATTGCTTCATAATTAGAGCTCAACAAAAGATAGAATCTTCTGTAGGGGAAAAAAAAAAAATCAAATGTTTTTGACCCCTCAAGAATCCCTCTTATATTTCTGTTCTGCAAATGGGAATACACTTGGCTATGTCTTTGGGGAAAGCAAATTCATGAAAAACAAATTAGTAGAGTCTGGGTAAGAAGACTACTGCAATTTATTCTTGGATGGACATTTTTTTTATCCTGTTGAATTTGCCTGCTCTGGAAATAAGCTTAGGATTCTTCTTTATCCTTTTGAGAAGWAAAAACTAACTGGGTTTTAATATCAAATGCAAGCAATCTGTTTTTTCAAACTTGTGTATAGAAAAGAAAGGACATATTGATACAGCAATCGTGCCTTTCACTGAATACAAACACGGATAACACTTATGAATTARTTTGTGAGTAGTTTTCATTTATTGTCTTATTCTTCTATTTCTGYTTGAAAGCAGTGGATATTGATTTAATGGTAACTAGTGTTGACAGAGATTTTTGAGTGTTTTAAAGCCAAACCAAACAAATCCTTGTTGATGCTGGTATTTAGTCTGCAGCGTCATCTCCAAACCGAGGTGGAGYTGGTATCGCAAACTCAAGTGCATTTCTGGCCTGCGTGTCCCATTCATTTAGCATGTCATGCTTYTTGGTATGGACAGCAAAAGGTGAAAGCTGGTGCATTTTCACAGATAAAATGGAAAAAAAAAAAAAAAAGTCATGTCCGATATTTTCATATGTCTGTGCTCAGCTGAGCACAGACAACAGAGATCAATAAGATCAGAGCAATTCAGATGTGAGCTTTTCCTTTGTGAACATCTACTGTAGCTGCTGCCTGAGAAACACAGATCTACTTGCATGYAGTCGATTATGTTGTTTTATTTTTTTAACCTCTATTGAGACATTTACCACATAGTTGAATTACCTTMTCTGATAGGTGGTACCCAATATGCACATTTTTACCTTGCTCCTCTTTATTTTCTCTGAAAAAATTTGGAAGTGACATTTTTTCATTAAAATGTTTACTTTTGTATCTTGTGGGTGAATGAGGCTTACTAAAAAAAAAAAATATTATTCATTATAATTTATTCATTACAGGTGCCTTCAAAGCGTCATCCAAGCCTATCTTATAATTCTAGAAACTCTAACCCTTCCTTTTGAYTTCATTGCTCCAAACTGATGTTAATGAACCCAGTGACTTCTGTCCTGATAGAAGCATGCACTTCATCTCTGGGTTTTGACTGGGTTCCTAATTTGTACTACTCTTGTTTAACCAGCCCACCTACCACGCCAAGGCTACCTTTGAACACTTTTCCCCCTGCGAACTTGTAATCCCAAATGGTGATGTCTCAAGGTAATTTTGGAAATAACTAGGATTTCTTTGTCAATGATGTGCTTCAAACGAACAAAAAAGAGGCTATAATAATGAAACACTATAATAATGAGACACTAGGGTTCTCTGCCAAACTGAAGCAGCTTTAACTTCACTAAGCCAAAACTCAAGCTTTGGAAGCAGGGAATATAGTCACAGAGCTCCTTCTTCTGCAACCCCAATCAGCCTTTCACCTGCTTCGAAGTTTCTGCATTGGAACTGAATTCATGTGTTTTAAATAACTCCCTAGGTAGGTRGGAGGAAACCTTTCAATAGTGTGTGCATTCTGATACACTCCGAGTAGCAACAAGAGAAGGTAATTCTTGTCTTAGTCAATCTGTATGTGGAAAAATCAAGTAGGAATTATCCTGCCTTCCTTGGAAAAGTTGCTTCTTCCCCTACAGAGTTACACACAATATTTAGTAGTGTAATGGAGATACTCTGGTGTTTCCAGGGCACTTTTTTTTTTTTTTTTAGCAATTTGTGTATGATGCCTCCTGCAGTGAAGGACGGGGGATTTCAGATTGGGAATTGTCAGGCTAAGCATCTCCAAAATGCTTTATTGAACATATTTGCAGGATCCTAATCTGTACTYGGGAGAAAAAAATTACTCTTTGGCTGATTATCTTGTGTTCTCATAGCATATAACCATTTTCCCCAAGTCATGTGAGCGTTAAAGTCTAATACAACAGATATAATTGCCATCATTCTGCTGTTTTTAACAGAAAAGTCAAGCTATCTATCATCCTTTACCACAGGTAAAGTTTATTTCATACATTCCAGCCTTCTATTTTGCTTTGTATATGGATGTTTTTACTTGCATGTGCAGTGCTTGCTAGCCTCAGAAATGTTACGAGGATTCATCTGTAACTGTTTACTGTTTACATACAGTTCCAATGGGAAGGGGTTGAAGGGGAGTTAGGTTTTCCAAAGCCTTGTTTGCCCAGYGTGTGCAGGTTGTTCTCATGCTGTTATTAGGTTCTCATTGCTCTGCAGCTGCTGCATTGGAGAGTCTTTCTAGACAAGGATGCTTGTCTGAGGTGCCTATCACTGCCCTTTCCAACTAGCCAGGGGAGAAGACTTCTTTCTCTTATTTCTTTTTTTTTCCTCCAAAAGAAACTTTCAATGGTGCAGAGTTCCCTAAAGTTACTTTTTGGGAAAAAATACCCCACTAAAAAAAATTCTTTGGGTATCAACATGTTTTTTGTGCTACATGCCACCAGGATTTCTCCATACAGGTAAGAACTGTGTTATGTGACATGAGGGTCACAGAAATATTCACTGGAGAGTAACATATAAGCTTAATTTCATGTTACAGATGAYGAACAGTTCTAAGACTTTCATCATATGTGAACAGCTTGTACACTTTGTCCTAAAGCCATGCAAAGGTTAATGGTTAAACATTTTGTCCACCTCAGTATTCAAGTTTGAAAACTTTATTTTTCCTGTGATCAGACCAGAAAAAGCGTGTCCTTTTCCTGAAAAATAAAGAAGAGCCTCTCCTTCTGTTATATGCCCTGGCAAWCTTCCACAAGAGCTCATTCCTCACGTATAAAAATCAGCTCAGGCAATGAATGCCACTTCTGGCAGCTAAGAGCTGCAATAACATTCGCCTTCAGGATGCTTGATTCAATCAAAGTCCTAACTTTCTTAAAGTCAGTCATGTCTTCAATCACGTTTGCATGAAGCAGACTGTGATTGCTCTAAATCTCCAATGCTTTCCCTCTAAATAATGAAAATAGTAAAATTAATTTAGTATGTTTTTCTTCTCTCCTTGTTTTTTTTCCTGTCTTTATAAATGCAACTGAGCGTTAAGAAAAATACTTTGTCTCACATAGTGTTGCCCTCTATAAATCTGTAAGTGCTTTCTAAGGATATAAGTTTTATTATCTTTTTTCTTTTCCTAAGGAAGCAAAACCGTAGCAGAGGAAAAGCATCTATAGAAGAGCACAGAGGCAGGAGTCACATCAGACATCAGAAGAATTCAGGTTTTTCCATCCTTTTTTTTTTTCTTTTTTTCTTCTTTTTTCTTTTCTTTCTTTTTTTATTTTTCCATCTAGTTAACATCACTGAGTGGGAGAAARCAAATGGTCTAACATTCTTAACATAATCTACACCCCAATCTGAATAAAACTTAACTTCAAATTCAATCAATCTTAAACCAATATAACATGACAATTTAGCGAGTGAATCATTCTCATGCAACAAAGAGGAGGTTCAGATGACCAGGAGGAAATTGTAATCCTCTGATAGGTCCAGTTTGCTCTGAGGTGCTGTTTAATTTTGAATTGCTTATTAAGACATAAGGTCCAATATATCACTGTCCWACGTATTCACTGTTTCTGGAGCTGSCGAGGAGCCCTTCAGAAGCTGTTCTGGTATGTAGGTACATAGGTACATACATAGGTATGTATTCTGATTTTTTTTTTTCTAATAGATATTAAGATATGGATAACAAAACAATTTCTCTACAGGGTSCAGCTCTAACATCTTATAATGGAAAGATGATTTCATGGATTATGATACAAGTGATTTATGTTTCCCTCTTCTTAATTTATCAATAAAGCTTTGTATTCGGGCTGTACCTTTTAAGCATATTTTTACTTATTATTCTTCATATTCTTCTTTTGTATGAGGATTCTGACAGGATGAATATACTGAGTCTGTATAAAGTCCCAGGAAGCCTAATGTTTGGTGTTAGCTACCGCTGTCAGTGAGGGGATATTATGTGACAGAACTAGAATATTTATGATAATTTGCAATAAATCTCCATTAAGCATGTAACAGGAAAGAAAAAGAAAGTCAATATCTCTGACTACTTATATTATCTTGAAAAGTTAAGATTTTAAATATAAATTGACCAAAAAAGTATAGATACTCAAGAGAGTTCCTTACTTGTGTAGGAAGGAACTCAGATTTTGAATGAGGTCTTGAAAGATTCTTGGGATTTGACATCTCCAAGGCTTTTGCATGAAAATCTTTACAGAAAATCTTTAATATAATGCCTGGAACAACCATATGGTAGTGGTGGTCTGCAGAAGTTTCAGTGCATGCTGTGTATTGATGTGTGGAGCTGTTAATCCATCTTCATGAAGCCAAATGCACCCTAGGAGATCTGAAAGATATATGTTCTTCTTCTCATGACTGAGGTTGGAGTATGCTCTGATTAAGTTTTGTTACTGGTGTTACCTGAGATTCATTACTGGTGGTGGTAAAGGACTGCAGAACTAATGTACAGCTGGCAGCACAACCAGCTGATTGCCTTTTGCATGCGGTAAACAAGGTGGTGTCCAATGTGTTAATACTTTTATTCCTGTAATTGCTGGATTAACGAGTAAGGCGTTAATGTCAAGTTCTAACAATAGCCTCTATTCTTTTATTCATCTATCATGAATTCCTTATGAAAGGAACATTGGGAAATGGGATAATAATCTTTACTTCATCTCTTGCCTTTCTTTATTAGGACTGAAAAATATTCAGGACAAAGTGTGTTGCTTACTGTGTGACCATCCCATAGCACAATGTGCTCTGGCCTYCGTTAAGGATGCTTCAGTTACTATAACACAAGAAATGTCAGTGATWTCTAGTGCGTGAGACAATTCATTGTGAAATGGCACCTTTTAAATGCTTTGCCTTACTTAATATTCATGTACAAGTAAGATACTTTCAACTGAATGAAATGCAACCAGTTCTGATACATTTAATTTCCATCTTCCTTCTCCCTTTTATTACACCTCCCTTTCTAAAAATAGACCAATATATGACAAAAAAAAAAAAAAAAAAAAAAGCTTGTATTGTGTAAGGAGATTTTTGTCTTTGTCTTTCAGTTTAATAGAATCATTTGCTATGTATGTAAGATACCATTTCAATCAGTTATATTCATAGTTTAGAAAACAAACTGACAAATATGTTGAGGAAATATTGCCTTCTGTCACTCATCTCAGAATAAAAGATAAAAAAATGACATTAAATTGATATACTTTCTCTGCCCATTCTTCCYTTTTTAAGAGGGGGAAAGATACTGTACCTAATCTCCACTCTCTGAAAAGAGGTTAAATCAAAATATTTCTGAGTATATAAGGGAAGAGAAAGATCAAATGATGTATATTGCCATTTTAGCATTAAAAGGGGAAGACATAGGATGTGGTGGGAAAGCAGAATAAATGTTCTGGTCTTCTGTCTAAAGGAAAAGGGTCAAAGTCTGATGTCTTATAAATGTTATGATAATTAGCTTGCTTGGTAGAAAGAAGTGCTCAGTYACTACCTGGATACATGATTGAAATGCTATTCTTATTAATTATTTAAGCTTCAAATGTAGAACAATGTTGAGAGAAGTGGGAGCAGACTGTTGCTCCRCTTACCACACTAAGGTCACATATTGTGTGCTCCTGATTAAATGTCAGACACTGCTGCTGCTAATTGCCTTCCCCATGCAAAAAAAGAGCTCTTCTAGATTAGTGAACACTGCACCCGACTGTACTTTGTAAGAGACAAAGACCAAAAATATGGAGGAAACAAGCTACTTGACTGCCTCATGTAGATCTTTCTCCCTAGATTTTAAAAATATGAGCTTAAGTTCCTATTAAAAAAGTACCAGTGAGGGGAATAGGGAAACAAAACACATCTGCTCACCTTTTCTAACAGAGTGGTCTTGCAAGTCATTATTTCTTCTTTGCAGATGAAATAATTGCACTCATTTATAGAAGTTCAATTTTACATGGAAAAAGAAGGAGAAAAGAATGCCTACATGAAGCTGCTGCTTTTTTCAGGCCAAGCAGACTTATATAGTGCAAAATTATTGAAATCACCTTAACCAAAAATCCTATTAGAGTAAGCTAAATGTATGTGGATGGATAAAAAAGAAATCTTGCAATCTTTTTAAGAATTAGGACATTAAGGAATTCTAAGAAAATGTTCAAGTAATTCATTAGGCCAAACAATCAATCAGGGTGAAGATGGTACTGAGATTTAGTTTGAATAGAGGATATCCTGATTTCCCAAGTACTACTTATCTTTTTACGTAGGGGCAAGTATAAGTTAAGCTAATTGTACATCGTTGATGTTTTGTTCCTTTTGAAAAATAGAATTGTGTCTCGTATATAATTAGCTGGTGAACTAATGCACCTGTACTACCTTTGAATATATATATATATATACACATTATTATTTCAGGATCAAAATTCTCACTTGGCAGTAATTTTTTTTCTCAAAAGATACAGTTTCATGTGGAAATATATTTGGAAGGCTGACACACAACTGCATAGTATTTAAGAAAGTACTTTGGATTTAAGCAGGAATAATATGGTGAACCTGTGTCAGTATTATCATAAGGAAAAAAAATGCTAATAGTTACATAAAAGTATAACTAATAAGATTATGTGAAACAACAYGTAAGCAGTTCTTGCACATAGAATAAGCAGATTACAATGAAATGCTTTCACGGTTTGGGACAGTGACCTTTGAGAAGGATCAAGTCCAATCAAGTCCAGCAGAAAGCAGTAAGAACAGTGTTTGGTAAAGAAAATCCAGTGGAAAATGAATTATCTGAGGTTACTTAGCCTAGAGGAATTTGGGGAGGTAATATACCAACAGTACCCAAATAGATACAAGACTCCTGGAAAGAATGGAATAACCTCTGTATCTTTGATGGATGAAGAAAGTCATGAATCTAAATTTTAAAATTTAGAAAGATTCATCTTAGGCATTAGAAAAGACTTAATGATGAGGAAGAAKGATGAGAATGTTGGTAAAGTAGCAGTAAAGTGATGTTCTTTATGCAAATGGACAAATCAAAAAATATTTTGAAAGAAATAAAATCCACATGACATGCCTCTTTGGTGGAGTCCTTCCAGATGAAAGCAGGCCAAGTCATTTGTCTTCTGCTGTTTATCATATTTTCTGTTGTGTTTGCTAATTATCCARGAAACTTGTTGATGGAGAGTTGGGGTTTGCTGTCTCCCAGCTCACCACTTCTACATTATTGTGCAGCCAAGTGACCATCATTGAGGCATGATGCCCTTCATTTCCATGGAAACTGTTAAGACATTGGAATTTCACTACAGGAAGCAGAGAATTTACATGAAAACAAAAGTCTTTGTCAAATATGAATATTTATAGCGCTAGGCAACTCTCACAAAGTGTAATGGAAGGCTTTTTCAGAAGCTGTCAGCTCTACTGTAGCTGTATTTCTACTGAGATGAGCAGAATTCCAGCAGACTTTTGTGGAAGCTGATGAGGCAGCCTGGAACATTTTGATAACCTCCCATTAGCGTCTTTGAGATCTGAATTGCTTATTGAGTAAAAACAGCTGTGGAACTTAAGAGTCTCTTATTTGTCGCTTGCCCAGTTGCAGTCTTCTCAGCATGGTTAGGTCTGAAAAATATATATCCAAAAAGTCTAATAAATAAGTGGTTCTCACTCGTAGCATCCATGAAAGCACTATTAATTTRTAGTTAGTTTGTTGAAGAATTCTGGTTTTAGATAACTTCATTTTTGCAATATATTTATATATATATATTTATTTTAATTACAGACATTAATCTGTGCCTTACTGCAAGCTATTTTGGTGAATTTGGGTTTGATTTCAATTTGTCAGGTATGTGTGTGTATGCAGTAGTATACAACTATTTTCTGGCTTAAATTTATTGACATAGTACATAAAATGGTGTTTACAGAAGACACTTGCTAGCAGAAAAGAAAAATACTCACAAGATGTTCCTGTGATTGTTTGTATTGGATTTTACAGAGCTAGCACCTTAATATATGTCTATTGACTTGTTCTCTTTAACTACACTTAGGGTTAATTGACTTTGCTTCATATACTTTGCTCTTTTCTTTGGTGATGATAAAGTACCCCATTGGTTTTATGTTAGGGGGATGACAATAAATTACTAATGATTTTTTTTTTTGCTAGGCAGGATATCATTGCTGTGCTATGTTACTAAAATTCAGTTCTCGCTATCACCTGCTCCTTAACATTGCACAGATTAACTCATACAAAAGGCGCGTGTTAAAAATATTAGAGAAGTCTYTGCCCTAGGCTAAAGATGTGTTATCAGCCCTGAAATCCTAGACAGAGCTAGGTAAGCTACCTCACATCCAGGTTTGAACCTTAGGGAGGAAGACTTGCCTATCTTGTATGTASCAACATGTTCCTTCACACCTTTCTGTTGCTCCAGTCAAGCATATAATAAACAGTGTTCTGGCTAGCTGAAACCTGTTTTTTCAGGTGATCATTTTGACAAGTTATTTTCCTGTTGAAGCCTATAAAGGACTTCTATAGTTTGAGGTAATAGAGAAAAAAACCCTTGTGTTCTGTTGCTACACATAATGCGCTGTTTTGGGTGTTGTGTTTTTTCACCACTTAAGTCTGAGGACGAATCCTTTTTCTCTTCTTCTCCTTGCTTTTACTACTTCCTTCTTGCTTTTACTTCTCCCTTCTCCTTTATCTTTTCCCTGAAACAAMCAGATTTTTTTCTCCTACATTTTCTCTTGCTTCATACTGCAAGGGCACATCTGAGCAATTTCAATATAAGCTGTCCATGAAAAGATGTCATTTCTACAAGAGATCATACTTCCATATTCACTAACTAAAAAAGGTGCAAAGGCTAGAGAGAATAAGAAAGGGCATATATCTCCCCACACCACAGTCTTTTTAAAAAATAATTATGTGATCCTGCAAGGATAGGTGTAGAAATAATTAGTGGAAAGATGATTTTTTTAACTGTATATTAATTATCTAGGAAATTAAATTGGAATAGTGCATGCAGTTCTATTGGTCACATTGCTATATGGTTGTTGACATCTCGGAAAAACCATTTAAATGAAGATCAAATAGCCTAAGATCTGGGATATGGTTTGTGCCATAAGTCATAAGGAAAAGCGGCTTAGCTCAGGTAGTTTTAAATCAAATCAGGATCAAAGGAGTTCATTAAATTTATTAGCAGCACTAATTAACTGCCAATAAGTGAACTCTCAGGATCAGTATCAACAAAACAGCAGGTAAACCAGAATATTAGATACTTATGAAATTTTGATACAGCCTAAATATTTATCAGCATTGCTTTATCAGCATAATTAATCAACATAACGAGTCCTCAGAACCTCTCTCTCCCCATCTCTCACACACACAGGGTTTCATGCCTTCTCCCTCCTCAAGGCCACAYGGGCCAACAGCACTGGTCCTCATCCTTGCATGCCCTGTGTGGGTGCTCCAGTGTTGTGAGTACCCATTACCAAATAAAGCTCCCATCCTGCTCCTCATTTAAAACACATCACTTACAACATTATCTTACTGCTTATGCTGTACTTACTTGCCTTATGCCTGTACTATTGCCCTTATTATGTTCTTMATTTCTATGGCGCTCAAGTTTAAATGTTGCTTATGGACACTGCCACTTCCCTCATGTTCTCCCATTATTTCTCATGGCCTCTTTAATCATATTACTTTCTCGTATCACAGGTATTTTAGGTATAGCCTTTCCCCATTGTATATTTAAGAACATTGTAGGCCAAAACATTTGACTGTTCTGTGATATTAATGGTTTTAATCAACACTGGTAGAGTTTTTTTCCAGATCCGTTCTGTTGCCTCTGCTCCTAGTTTCAGAGCATCACATGCTTCATAACCTCAGATAGAAAGAATAGGTTGTTTTTTAATAACACACAGCCCAGGGCCTCCTACAACCTCCCCCATCTGTACCCAAGACATTAATGCTTTCATCCTACTGAGCTCTTGTATTATATAACATTTTTGTAACCAATCTGCACAGAATTGCTTAATGTTGCAGTGTCAGTAAACATTTCTTGTGCAAATTTTGGTTTTCAGGCTTGCACTTCTCCTTGATACTCATTACCTTTTAATGCAAGGCCAGTGTGAATATCAAGTGCATGTCTACTCCTTAGATGGTTCTGAAGTCATTAGTGGAGTGTTGATAGCTTTTGAATTTAATGTATTTTCCGTGGCTTKGTCAAATCTTACCATGAAAAAACTGGCCAGGTATGGTATGGCCCAGCTCTGRGTGTTTGTAGAACACAATACAATGAAAGAAGGACTACGTGAAGTCAACAAGCTTTAACATCCCATCTATGGGAGCATGAGTGGACAGCTATGACAAAATTAGCTGAGCTAATGGTTAATGTCCCAGAGCCTTAAGAACTCATTCATAGGCTGCTTTTCTTTCTTTTGTTTTTTGTCTTGTAGTTTTTTGAGAAGCATGTCTCTAGCTAAAATTATTTTCTAAAAGCCCTGGCAAATTGAGATTCTGTTGTTCCTTTTAGAACAACAGCCTCAGCATGTTTGGTTAATATGTGTATTATTATTAAGATATGCTTAACATTATGTCATTATGTTTGGAAAACTGTTACCCAGTTTTTTGAAATCTGCCTGCCATTGAGCATCCACATCTGCTACAATCACCTTTTCTTTTAAGATGATTTCTTGCTGCTTCGGGTAAGCAGTGAACAACCTGGGTTGCGGTAAGGTTGGCTGCCTTCTTTTTCTTGACTTGTTTCCTAATCTTCCTAATGTACCTTTTTAGGTGAAAGATCAGGACAAAACCAGTTTTTGTGACCTTTTGATGTTCTCMCATCTTGAAATTCTTTTATGGGATCTCTAATTCCAGATAGCCATTTCTTTTTTTGCCATGGATTTAATGCTGATCTGCTTCTTCTCCATCCAAGATGAAGCCTAACATAAAGATAACTCTCAACTGTTTCTTGGCCATGAGTGTAGAATATGCGAATATCAAGTACTGTGGCCGAAAGACTTGCTGAGTCCCAGTTCAGTGGAAAACAGTTTGGGGGTTATATATGGTAAAAAAGCAAATAATACTCCAGAATAATACTCCAGAATTTCATAAGMGAGCACAAGCTCTTCCTCTCTGTAAGATCGCTTTCAGTGACCTAGTTTACTGTCTTTTGCAACTTTTTGTACGCAATGGGTATTTGAAACCTCATGTTATTTGGTGATAGAATGTTTTCCTCTGTTGTTTCTACAGTATCTAAGGGATTTCAGTTGGTTTGATGATGTGTAGTTGGCTGGATGTTACAGTAGATAAATTAATAGTAAGGAAAGAAGGAAAGAGAAGGAAGGAAAAAAAAGAGGGAAAAAAATCCTTCTTTTGCAAAGTTGCTGGTACAAACCTTTCTTTTAATCATCTAGCAATAAAGTTTATTCACTTATGCTATGTTAAACAGGTTTTGTTTGTCCTTCCTTAAAGCCCCAAAATTCAATCAATTCTAAAAGCAAGCAAACCCTCAAGTTCATCCCAGGCAGATGACTTCTCACCTCAATCAGGCCAGAAGTGGTAAATACTAAAACAAATTGTGTCACTCAGACCTACCCTTAGTCTAGGTCATCAACCAATACTTATCACTGCTCTCTTCTTCTCCCTGCCTTCTTACTTTCAGTTTGGGATGTTCTTTTTGAATGAGTGTGAAAATTATGCTGTATCCTTTCAAAGACTTTGATAAAGAATCTCTCCTCTAGACCTGAAGAAAGCAGGAGAATCCATGTATATTCTGGAGGATCAAGGCATCTGCATTTCTACCACACTACAACTCCTTACTTGCACAATTATATTGCATTAAAAGTAAGGAAAAGGGTGACCTTAGGCATTTTGACAGTTAAAACATTTGCTTCCTTGCTGCATTTCCTCCTGTGAGTCTAAAGAAAAAATATATATAATTTTATAAGCTAATGAATCATCCATCCCCCCCACAAAAAAAAAAAAAAAGAGGTGGAACATTGAACAAATCAAGAAAATGTGCTAACATTTTCATTTCAGTGTTTCTTAAATAGAAGTCTTTGAGTCATTGTTGCATTTTTTTCTTTTTCTATTAAAAAAGTTCCCAGTTTAATAAAGGGAAAAATTAACATGCCATGGGAACGGAACATACTTTATTTTGACATAAATATTTTGGTTCAGACAAAATATATATTYGCCTCTTCCAGTTAGCAAGCCTTCTACCCCCTATATCATGGTCCATTTTTCTCTTTATTGGAAGCAAATGTATACACAATATTTAGTTTTTATTTCTGAATTCCAAGATGAAAAAAAAAAAACCCCTAATCAATTAATTCTAATGAATAGCAAAGGTCAGGATTCCATATGCCAATTCTGTTGCTTGGAATCAAATAGTTGGGTAAAGTGCAAAATGTTCCTTTTAACAAGGAACAGAGGAAAACATCCAATTATTGTTATGTTGTCCTTTCACCCACTGATTGAGGTCCATCTTTCTTGAGGTCTCTAATTCAAACCTTCATGCTGACCTGTTTGTGGGTTATTTGAATTCTCGTCCAGACGATGAATATTGGATGGTAGCAACTTCATTAAAAGAGTATTATGGTTTCAAAGTCGACCACACAGAGCTTAAGGACTACCAAGTTTAAGGTTATGTCATCTTTACATGATGTGTTTAATTGTGTACTGCTTTACAGAGCCTACACTGAGTGCAGCGAGGACACTGAGCAAATCTGAGGGCAAAAAGCAATGTGTTATCTTGTGATTAAGGCAAATGTTTGAATAAAATGATTCTATTTCAGGCTTTGCACCAGTCTTCTTATGTGACACTATTAGACCCCATCAAAATGTGAAACCAGGAGAAAAAAAATGAATGAAAAAACAGGCCTTCCTCAACCCAAGATATTATTCTTAGCAAAGTCAAAATGGGTTTGATTTTTTTAATTTTTTTTTTTTTTTTTTTGGTGTTAAGAAAATGAATTATGAAGGAAGAGGAATATCTGACAGGCCAATATATGTCATTTCTCTGTAGTTAGGCTGATTATTCTTCTGTCCTAGGGATAACATGTAACAGTGCTTGTATGGTGTACATTGCATCTAAGGGATAAAATGGTCCTATCAGCTAAACTGGAAGAAAAGATATCTTTAAGGCTTTATCATTATCTTAAGGTATCTCTGGAGAGAATGAGACATGTTCTTTTGGAAGTAAGGTAGATTAGTTGCAAGCAGACCCAAAGAAGCAAGAACCTGAGGAAAAGATGAAATGGCCGTGTACAAAGGGATTATTATGAGGAAACGCTGAAGAATAAACAGCAGAGCAAAACTACCTCATCCTGACTCCAAAAGTGGAGCTGTTTTCTGCCATAGGAATGTCTCTCTGCAGCTGGCTATGAATGAGCTGTCTCAAAAGACAGTGCAAGTCTTCCAGGTCCCGGAACAGAAGCTCCTGGGGCTTTGTGACCACAATACTGTCCTGTCTCACCAAACAGGGTGATCACAAAAACTCTTCCTTTACAGAGCATGGCAAGGCCACTGAAGGCCACTGAAGTCTACGGGCCAAGCTCAAGTGCAGAGAAGGGGGGTTCACAAATCCCATCTGATTCTCCTGTACATATGGTCACTGAAGATTGTGACTGTGGCAGCACCTCTTTTCTAAGTGACTTAGATTTTTATTACAGATTTTTTTTATTTTAATTTAATTTATTTATTTTTGTTGGAAACTGCTTGCACACACCCTGGCATTCCAAGGAAGATACAATTGCCTTTTTAGTGATAAAATTAGTCCTACTCTGCGCTATACAGTGCTGCTGGCATGTAGAGGAGTGTGCCTACCAGGTTTTGAGCTTGGGCAGAGCTGTGCTCTTGCTTCCGAGAGTGGTGGGATTTCCCTGTCCTGTCCAGCTCGATGGCCATGGGAGAGAGCAGGAAAAGAGAGGAGAGGGATGCAGAGCTGTTGCTCCTTAAGCTGCTGGCTGCCTCTGCCATGGGCTGCAGCAGAGAAGGGCAGTGATTCCTCGATCAATCTACTCCGATTCCAGAGCCTGCAAGCTCTGAGCGGGACCAATTGCTGATCCCTGCAGTCCTTTCCTGATGGGTCGCTCCTCCAGATCTGCATCCTCAACCAGAAAAAGAGAGAAAGGGCAGTGTGACACGATGCCATGTATCTCCAATTTCATGCTGGGCGTGCATTTACTAGGCTAAGAAACAGCTCCTTCCACGCGCCATTTCTCTTCATACAATAATCACCCATCCCCTTTGCTTTGTGAGCAGCTGTTCATCAAATTCCAAGTGGTTTCCTTCCATTTCCTGCCCATCTTCTCTCTCTCCCTCTGTCTCAGTGCAGTTATTGTCCTTGACTTTCTCCCTTTCCTATCTGTTCCTTTCCCCATACTGTCAATGAGTTGAACAACCTGCTTGCACAGACCAGAAGTCTTCACAAGGAGCTCATAAAGTTCATCCACTCCCCACCCCTTACAGTGAGATGTTTAGGAAGCAGTTGAGGCTCTGGGTTGCAAGTCCACCACCATTTCCCAACCCCTTTAGATTTGTGTGGGATGAGACCCAGGGGTGGAGGCATCTTTGAGCTTTCTCTCTGTGAGTTTTTATTTTCTTGTTTGTTATACTCCTCAAACTCAACCATAGCACTTCTTTGGGGAGGTTGGAGGTGAGCAGGAAACACCACTAGCATATCTCCTTTGGGGTGGTCTCTCCTTGTCATGGACAGTTCAGGCACGTCTCTCTGTTGGATCTCAATCTGTAAAAAAAAATCCCACTGAAATTAAAGGACATTAGGCTGGGACTCCTGGTTCACAGAAGGCCATTACGGGGGAGGAAAGGACCATTAGTTGAAGAGCTAGTGAAAACACGAGCCTCCGTTTGCTTTTCTAACCAGTCTAGTCTGAATATGGGAAACTGTCTCGTATTTCCTTCACAGCTGGTCGGTTTCTCTTAATTTTCCTTGGATTTTTCTAAGTGTACTTTTTCAAATGTACAGTGTTTTCTAATGACTTTATAATTGATTTGCCTTGATTTACTGCGTACTGTGCTGATGTGCCATGATAGGCAATCCAAATGGGCCAACTGCAAGTTACTGCTGTGTGGGCAAGAGTAAAAACAAGATGAAAAGCATAAAAATGTTCATGTCAGCATAGTTGATAGAGAGGAACCATTTTCCCCTTTGGTCTGATGTTTACATTCTACAAGACTAAGACACACCATTATCTTCCCTTTAATTCTTGCTTGTTGCTGTTTAGCTGTTGTCCTTTTATTTGAATCAGTAAGCAGCTCTGAAGAGGAAATATAGTTTTTGTCTGTAGACAAATGCCTATGCAGGGGAGCAGTGAAGCTCAGCTTAGTTGTTATTTTAAGCAGCTCATTTTTGCTGCCTGACCTATATGACTGAGCTAAGGTCATAGGAAAGTGCATCTTTTTCCCAGCTTAGATGATGTGCTTCATGTGTTGGGCTGATGCTACTAATTTTGATTTCTGATACTGGAGAAAGAGATAAAAAGGCACCTTAATTCTGCTAGCCCTTGCTAAATCCCTCAGAGGAATTTTGTAAGCTTTCTCTGTAAGCCCCGTTGTCCTTCGGCTTCATCTTCAGGACTAAGGATATCAACCACCCTGTGAAGGGCAGTGGCACGCGGGTGTTCTTCACTGGCAGGAAGAACGGAGCTGGTTGTGAGCTCTAATCTGCTCTTAGTTTATCCACTGCCATTAAGTTGACTATTGCATCCTTCATAATGCTGCTCCCCATTTATTTTGCTTATATACTGCAAATAGCGGGTGTGCTGCTGTGCAGAGGGACCTGGAAAAGGTGGAGAACAGGGGTGACAGGGGGTCCTGCTTTGAGAGGAAGGTTGGACTAAAAGTCCTCTAGATTAGTCTGTGCTCCTGTCCCACTGATTGGCCTTGAATTTGGTCATCAGATTTTTCTGATTTTTCTGTCAGACTGTTAGATATTCTAGTTATATGGCTGTTCATAGTATCTTAGAAAGGAGATATTTATGGCCCACACCTTTTGTGGACCTGATCCCGTGAACATGCCCGAATGTGCTCCGAGCTCTGCATTGCACGTGTAGTCCTCATGTGGCCCCCTGCTTCTGAGCACTGGAAGGCTGCCCCTTAAGTACACACTTCGTAGGAGGTGTGTTCACTTTGCCTTGCAACCGTAATTGCCATAATTTGCCTCCCCTCGCTGGTGCCAGACGTCAGGTTAGTGGCCCTGGCCCCACCGAAGGGACCAAGCCTGGTGGTGAGGGGCGGGTGGGGATGGCTGCAGGACAGCAGAAGGGGGACACGTTTGTGCTAGCGAAGGAGGCTGGGCTGGTGACTGCTTTTGGCCACAGGCAGGGGAAGGGAGCAGAGCACAGGCTCTGTGAGATCAGCCCGTCCGGGAGGGGCTGGCGCTAGTGCCCCTCACGGCTACTCCTTTTGGTCACTGTCCATCCCACAAAGGGAAGGACCCCCCTCAAAAAGGTCACCCTGGTGACTCCTGCATGAGGCCTCCTTCGGACCCTGCCCAGCAGCTGCGAGTGACCGTGGAAGGCCAAGGAGACCTGGAGCGAGGAGAGCAGCAGTGTGTTACTGCACTGAGAGCACCTCGCTTTGCCGAGTGTGGTCTGCCCTGCTCGCCCAGCCGATGATTCATCGGGAAAACAAGCTTTGGCTGTTGCTCTCAACTAATAAGGTCATTCCTTTAGCTCTTACCGACAGAGATTTGAGGCTGAAGTCCCTGGGGTCTGCTCTGGCCTGCGCTTCCAAGCAGGAGTGTTATAGTGGCCGGAAGCATTTCTCATTCCTGCAATTTCCCTTAAAAATAGCAGGGCTGCTAAGAAGGCAGCGAAGGAGAGAGGAGAAAAGATGACAGCTTTGTCACTTTTGCTTCCGCGATAAAGCTGGTGAATTTGCTTGGAGGAAGCCAAGGCAACCTAGGGCCTCCTGAGGGCGAGCTTTCAAGAGGCCTTTCCCACTAGCTGTGGGTTCTGCTGCCCTTCCGCAGGGCAGGGGCGTCCTGCGCCCGCACGGAGGTGGCGATGCGGGATGCGGGATGCGGCCTTCGCTCACGAGGCTGCTCCCTGAATCCAGAACGCGCCTTGTCATCAACAGGAGAAAATCCTGTTCCTGTCCTCTGTTCCCGGAATTTAAATGATGCTTTCAGCAGTGCCTCTTTTGACAAAACCACTTTCATGTCGTAATAGCAAATACCGAAGATTTTATTTCTCTGTTATCTGATATAATACATTTTAACTTTATAATAATGTGGAACAGCAGTTGCAGCTTCAATTCCAGTATGAATGGTACTTGTATTGTATTACCAATGATTGTGCCGTGCCTTGACACATCTCTCTACAGCTCGTCTGCAAACTGAAGTATTTTCTTGTCCCTTCATAAGGCTTGGGGAAGATCACAGTCTAATGGGAATTCTAGGGAGAAATGTTCAGGACACCTATCTGGGATTTTTGGACTGCGTTTTAGTACAAATTTTCAGGTAACTGGGAGCAGGGTGAAGCCTCTGCATTTCCATGTCTCTGAAAGCCTTGCAACCAGGTAGTAACACTGAGCTATAGATTTTAGCTGACTCAGGGAGAGCCATTTGAATTTTTCATGCTCTGTATCTCCCAGGTAATTGCAGTTTAAGGATTTGCTTTAATGTTAATTTTCCTGTGTGTGTGTTTAAAGTTGAGCCTGAAGCTCTGCAAGAGAGAGCTTTATCTCACTCAGCTAAATGTCAGTAAAAAACTGACCCTACCATTTTTTCATTATATCTATGACAAAGGACTCTTACTTTAAAAATAAATAAATAAATAAATAAATAAATTTTTAAAAAGTTTTAAGTTTACTGAAGAAGAACAAAATGAGATTCTGCTTTATGTCTTTGACAGAGCCGGGAAAACTTTCAATGTCTGGGCTCCGTTATCTGACCCAGATCCCGTCCAGCTTGTCGGTTCATTTGCCTCTCCTTTGTCATTTAGCTTGATGCCGTTTTTCCAAAACACCTCTCAAGACCAGTCTGACTATCTGCAGACACTAGGATTGACAGGATCTTTATTAAAGTGAAATGAAGCTAAACAATGGAAGTTGGGGACTGAGTGGCATTTAAAGTGAGGGTAGGGACTCCCAGGTTCTTCTCCCAGCTGCATCCACAACGTTCTTTATGGTCACTGGACAAGCTGTTTACACCATCGAGGTACAACTTCAGAGTGCCTGCATGCCTCACAGCTCGTGCTAGTAAAACGGTCTGGAAAATATTTTTTCTTCTACATATAATTCTGACTTTGGTAGTTAAACAGAAAACAAGCCCAATTTCTGTCCAGACCTCTAAATTTGTAGCTAAAGCTGCAGCTTGCTGAAAACTGAAATTTCTGACCAGGAACCGTCACAGTGATGTTTCTGAAACATTACTTCCAAACCCAGAGAAGTGGGATTTCAGTGCCTCGTGCCCGTACAAGAGTGAGTCCTGTCCAGCCGAGTCCCCCTTTTGCTCCAGAGTCCTGCCACTTGCTTCACTGGCATTTCCTGCAAGACGTAGTCTGGGGATGACATTGATCAACTTCCATGAGGAACTGTGGAGGAACACCTTTTGGGAAAGGTAAAGCAATAAAAAATATTAATTATCGTCACAGCCATTCACCATGTCCATGGTGAATAATGTTATTGAGCCTTTGAGCTTTTTTGAGGCAGCCCCGTTTGCTTTGAGATGGCTCTAGCCTTCAGAGCCTAAGGACCTTCAGAGACTGATGGTCCTTAGGACAGCGCGGTTCCACATGGCACCTTCTTGTAGGGAGCCTGGCAAAGCTGTGGGGCAGGGTCTTTTGCTTGCACCTTCACTGCTGTTCTGCTGGTGTTGCAGTAGCTTCTGCAGTGTGCTCCAGCAAAGGGGTTTTGCTGTGTGGATAAGTGAGTTTATCAGCTGGCTCCTTGGAAGGAATAATGCCAAAAAGTCAAGTGTTGGTGAGGTGGTAGAAATGACTCTTGAGGAGAGATGTGGAAGAGGCACTGGGGTAGCTCTGCTAACGGGAACCAGCTGAGATGGTCCCTCGCGTCTGGAACTGCGAGTGGGTCTGTTGGAAGGGGCAGAATGAAGAGGAGGAGGACAAGGAAAAAGAAGCTAATTTAGATTAGGGATTCAAAGCAGATGAGACTCTCCTGGAATGGCAAGAAAAACAAGTTTAAAAGCAAGACAAAGTGAAAGAAGGCTAATAAGTCAATGATATAGATCTTATTGCAGAAATATGCAGCTAAAGAATTGAGTTACAGTAACGATTTATTAAAATGAGCTGGGAAGCATCCCAGTTCGCAGCAGCTTTTTATAGAGGAGGCAGCCCACGTCTTTCCTATCCAATTAGCAGAGAGATTTGTGGACACAGGATATGGATAGTGGAAGCCCTGGGATGAATGGAAGTGTATCCGTAAATCATGTTTTTTCAAAAGAGGGAGAACGCTGTCCTGGCTCGTCTCAGCTGCTCCCCTCTCTGTCTGAGTGTCTCTATATTTTCAGTCCAGAGCTCAAGTGATTGCCCCTCAAACAGCTGCCCGGCCTTCGGTTCTTTTGATGCTTTGAAGTTCATCAATATTCATAAGGAGCGGAGAGAAGGGCTAATTAGCCGCAGAGCCAGCCGGATGACTCACAGTCAGCACCAGCCCCGGCAGCAGGGCCACATCCTTTGCCTTTTGGCATCCCCTGCCATCCCGCGGTAGGAAAAGGGCTGCGACACAAGCTATGGGAGGCCTCCTGAGGAGCACGTGGGGCCGGGCATGGACCTTGGCCAGCCCTAGTGACTCCAAATGAGAGCGCAGGAAAAGCTGGGCACGCTTGAAAGGCAAAGGCCAAAGGCTTTGAAGAGTGTCCTAATATTGCCCAGCTCATTGCCAAGGGAAATCTTTCATAGTTCTTTGGAGAGACTATGCATTTCTACCAGCTAATTGGACCTTTTCATTTTTTCATTTTTAACTAGAAAATGAGTTTTTTAACCTGTTCATGGCTTTGCCAAGGTGCTAACTGATGCAACCAATTCTCATTCAGGTCATTCCTACCCTGTAAAGTGGCTTCCTGAGCAGCAATCTTACATCTCTACTCCCTTTAGGTTTTGCTGGAGTTGCGTGTTGGGGGTGTGCGTATGTGCACGGGGGCACTTTGTGTAGCAGTGTGTTGGGATGGCGTTTTGCCCAAGAGCGTAAATCCCCTTCCAAAAGCCGTCCTGTCACACGGCGAGTGGAGGGGCAGACACTGGGAATCTGCAGATGTCTCCTGCCCTGGGAATCCAGGGGTAGAAACACCTCACAGGGCTCCACAAGGCAGATGACCAACATGGAGTTAATACTGTGCCCCACTGGCAGAGCTGAGAGCAGGATGGACACTTCATTATTCCTATACTCCCAATCATTCTTTTTCTGGATGCCCTTCGTGTGAACCAAGTTAAGGCATTTCTTCTGTGCGGTCAGTGGCACTACACAAAGCCTGATTTGATCTCTGGAGCTTCCACTGATGTTCAGCCATCTCAGGTAGATGCTGTAGGGGCCCCAGAGTCTTATATTTTTCATTACATAAAGGTTTATCTCACTGGTTTGAAACTCTGCATGGAACAGCAATCTCATTCCCCCCTTGCAAATCTTCTTCTAATCTGACCTTTCTTTTCTGCAAATGCAGAGAGAGAAAGAGAGACATGGAAACCCCAATGGTTCAGTACACCCTTTTCTCAACTCTGATATTTAGAAACCTCATGTTGCAAAGGGCAGGTGAACCTTCTGCTTTTCTTTTTGTCTTGTCAGACACATTTGCCACTAACCCAGCATTTGTTATCAGTCTAGGATGGAAATACAACCTAATGTCACTGGGATTTGCCTGATTTCATGTGTGAGCTTGGCTTGCTTTTGGGTTCAGGCACTCAAGCTGATCCAGCCTGGCTCAGCAGATGCTTCTGTGCGCCTCTTCTGTGTTTAGCTTTGGAAATGAGGCACGAAACCATGAGCTTTCTGTGCGGTCCTGACTTGTGTCTTTGTTTTTCTTGTTAGAGAATAGTCTACAGGTCTTCAGCTTTAGCATTTTTGAAGATGATGCAACGTAGAATACCAGGTTCCACCTGACAAATGGTCGTGGGACTCTGTGAACTGCCCTCTCCTCCAGGAACCCAACACTGCGAATCAAACTCAGATTAGTCATGGGCTTTTCTGTAATGCAGTTCTTCCGCCTGTATTTTTTCGGGAGCTCAGAACAGTAGTTCTTTATAGTCTTTCCTAAATTGAATCTTGGTGGAAAAGAGATGTACACATTTGAGAGTAAGCATGGAAGGGCTCTTTTTCTTTTTTTTTTTTTTCCTTAGGGAGTTTTTTGAGGAGACAAGAGACAAGATTTTGCTTTAAGTTTCTAGTCTGAAAATCTCAACAGTTTCTGAGAAAAAAAAAAAAAGCCACACAAGTGGTCAAGCGAGGTTTGCAAGAACAAATGGAAACATGCGTGTACTTCGAGTCCCCGCTTGGTGCTCAGGCCCACTAATGCACCTGGTGGGTTTTGCCTCTCTCAGACGTGATCGCCTTAGTAGTCAGCTGCAACGTGGAGTGGAGGGAAAACTGTTCCTGTCGTGGCTGACCCGAGGCTGGCAGGGTTCTCTGGTGTTTGTGGCTCACGTTCTTACAGTGATTTTTTTCTGCTACTGCAACTATTGCGTTTCAGTGATCCAAGCTCAGCAAATGAAGGTCAGTCATGGGAGGAGAACAGAGGGCTGGGAAGACATCTGAAGGTTTGAACTTCTGGCTCATGATAACCTGTGGAAATGCGCCGCCACGTTGTCTGCAGTGAGGGAAGGTGAGCAGCTTTGCTACCCATGGGATTGCTTGCTTTTGACACACAGTTACTTAATGACACCATCTTAATTTAGTGTTTACTCTGAGTCTTGCTGGGGGAAGTAGAGCATAGGAAACACAAGATGGTGCTTTGCAGTGGCAGGGCTTCACCTATGGCATCATTTTTCATACTTGCCATGTTAAACTACAGCATCCACATGGGATGCACCATAATAGCAAAACACCGTTTAAAATGATGGTGTATTTTATAAAAGCTCCCAGTTTCTCTCATAATATTTGCAGATAATCTCAGCTCGGCAATTTGTCAAGTCATTATTCTCCATCTGTGATCTCCGGGGATAACCAAACAGCCTTTTGAGTTCATTTTTATCAGCATTGGAGAGCTCATCACTAACCTGCTGAAAAAACAAAGCGCCAGCATTAAAAGCAATATAAAGGCAATACACTCTTATTCCAGCACCACTGAAACCTGTGTAATAACTGCTGATTAAAATGCTAAGGTCTTCCTTTTAGAAAGACAGGCCATCTATCTCCCTTTGTATGACACTATCCACACATCTTTATAATGATTTACCCTTTAGGGTTAGTGACCAGGGCTTGTTTTACTGGCATGAGGAAATTTAACCATGAAATCCATGAAACCATATCAGCTGCATTAGGCATTTGCTTGTACCAAATACACTACCTCAGACCTTTGCCTGTATATGCACTTAGCTCTCCAAATGACAGGTTCTTGAGCACATTTTTAAATCTCTCTTTTTTTTTTCCTAAATGGCCTGAATTTTAGCAAACATGGACACACATTCTTACTGCACAGACCATGTAGGAGCTACTCCATAAATTCTGCAAATTTCCCCTTATACAAGAGATTGAGGAAGGTTAAGTGCCAGTGAAAGGGGGATGCCTGTCCCTGCACTTTATAACTTCAGAGTACAGAGTTACCTTGGATTATAATGACATTTAAGCAGCACTTGGCATGTTGCGCATTAGCATCGAGCACCTAAAAGAAGATATCTAAGCCTTGTACTTGCTTTTCATATTTGTTTTACTAGGTCTTGTGATCCCAGCACCTTATTCCTGGACTGCAGTATTAAAAGTGGACACTAGAGAGCTCCTTTTACTAAAGGCATTTCGCCAGTGAGACGGCAGAATCCCTGGGAGGCGCATTCCAAACATTCCTCTTTCTTTTATACAGAGCAATTTTACTTGGTTTGCATTTTCATACTAAAAAAAAAATATATTCTCAAGGGAAAACTGTCTTGCCACAGAGAGCAATGGCTGCAGCTGTAACGTCACATCTCCTTCCCCCAACAAGCAAGAGATTTTGCAGGAGTTGCAGCTTGGGAACTAATTACACCATTTCGGAGATAACAAAAAGTAAATCAAACGCTGCCAGTTCGGAAATTATAATGAAGTTACCTCCTGAATAACAAACACACTCAAAAAGTGATTTATTACGGCTGTTACTGTATTAATAATAGTAATAGTCCATGTCATGCACCTATGCAGAGTGCATGTTTTTGTCTGAATTGATGGGGTTTAGCCCCAGATGCTGGCTGAATTCTAAGCAGCTCTCTGCAGTCACGCTGCTGATAACCTTAAGGCTTACAACATACAAGCGATTGCTAAACACTACTCTATTAGCAAGTGGAATAACAGGATGACGACTGGGTCTACTTTTTTCATTAGCTGTGTTTGACCTGTTCCTCCAGCTGCCTTTATCCTATCAATCATTTATTCAAAAACAAAACAACAAAATCTCCTATGCTGTCACTGTAAGGACATTTGCACCCCCGCTTTTCAGACTCTGATACGAGCCCGGTTCTGCTGTCAGATGCTGTGATGTGAAGTCCTATCACACTCCTGATTAGGTTTTTTCTTCTCCTGCAGGGTTGATTTATTGAAAACTATGTCCCAAGGTCAATAGTGGCACAGCCCAGGACGCTGGTGCCTCTTAAGAAAAATTCACAATCCTATCTCAAAATCCCTGAGTGCCAAGCCTGGGAAAGCCTCTGTGAGCAATCCCTGAAAGATGGGGGAGACCTTGTTCCAGCCTCTCCCGGTGGCAGGGCTCAGCTGGGGCAGAGAAACCTGCCGTGCAGTAAGGGCAGCTATTCCCAGAGGGACCCGTGCGCTGATGCCCTTCCTCCTCCTGCAGCCCACCCTGGTGAGCTCCGGGACGGGGAGCATCCGCAGCTCTTCCCTCTGCCCGGCAGCTGCGCTTGCCCTGAGGCTGGCTGAGCGGCTGGAGCTCTGCGTGGAGCCCTGCACGTGTCTCCTGTGGGATTTCCTTGGTAACCCCGGCCAGCGCTCGCAGCCTTCCTGGAGTTCCGTTGCTTCAGGTTTATTGGGTGATGAAGCTCCTGCTTTCGTTCTTTGCCTCCTTCCCCCTGCCCAGACGGGCACGGAGTGTCTCCTCAATTAGGTCCCAGAACCAGGAGGTGACACTGGCAGCGGAAAGCCCGATGCTGGTGACAGGCCTGCTCTGCTCTCTCCAGCCCGTGGTGTTTACAAATGCACTGCTGGGAGATGGACAGTGAGGATTTGCCCCCAGCAAGGCGCGACCCGGGAGGTCAGCGCGGGATGGGAGAGACTCCCTTCCAGTTCATCGGAGGTTCTCGTCCCCTACGAACCGTTCTGCGTGAGTCCCGGCCGTGTCATTCCGTGACCCGTACGCCGGCTCACACGTGTGCAGAGCAAGTCCCCAGCTCTCTTCCTCAGTGACCTTGAACATCCAGAACATGCTTTCCTACCTATGGGAGCAGAGGGCTCCTCATGACAAAATCTGCAAAAAAAAAAAAATCCAGTTGCTGAGCTGCAGCTAACAAAATTAGAAGGTGTGGTGAAGTCAGGCCTGGCATGTCCCTCACAGTGTCCTCCTGGGCAAGCGCCAGAAGAGGAGGTTAGATGGGTGGACAGTGAGGTGGATTAGGAACTAGCTGAATGACAGGGCTCAGAGGGTGATAATCAGCGGTGCAGAGTCCAGCTGGAGGCCTGTGGTTAGTGGTGTCCCCCAGGGGTCAGTCCTTGGTCTGGTCCTGTTCAGTTTACTCATTAACGACCTGGATGAAGGGATGGAGTGCTCCCTCAGCAAGTTTGCTGATGATACCAAACTGGGAGGAATAGCTGACAGCCCTGAGGTCTGCGCTGCCATCCAGAGGGACCTGGACAGACTGGACAGCTGGGCGGCGAGTAACCTCATGAAGTTCAACAAGGGCAAGTGTAGGGTCCTGCACCTGGGGAGGAATAACCCTAGACATGCCTACAGGCTGGGGACCGACCTCCTGGAGAGCAGCCCTGCAGAGAGGGACCTGGGCGTCATGGTGGACGACAAGTTGACCATGAGGCAGCAGTGTGCCCTCGTGGCCAAGAAGGCCAATGGGATCCTGGGGTGCATTAAGCAGAGCGCCTGCAGCAGGTCGAGGGAGGTGATTCTGCCCCTCTACTCAGCCCTGGTGAGGCCGCACCTCGAGTCCTGTGTGCAGTTCTGGGCTCCCCAGTGCAGGAGGGATGTGGAGCTGCTAGAGAGAGTCCAGCGCAGGGCCACGAAGATGATTAGGGGCCTGGAACATCTGCCCTATGAGGAAAGGCTGAGAGAGCCGGGCCTGTTCAGCCTGGAGAAGAGAAGGCTGAGAGGGGACCTGATCAGTGTGTATAAATACGTCAAGGGAGGGAGTGAGGAAGATGGGGCTGGCCTCTTCTCAGTGGTAGTCAGCAATAGGACTAGAGGAAATGGCCGCAAATTGAGGCACCAAAAGTTCCACAGGAACTTGAGAAAGAATTTCTTAACAGTGATGGTGACAGAGCCCTGGAACAGGCTGCCCAGAGAGGTGGTGGAGTCTCCTTCTCTGGAGATCTTCCAAACCCGCCCAGACATCACCCTGTGCCACATGCTCTAGGGGACCCTGCGTGTGCAGGGGGATTGGACTAGATGACCGCTGGAGGTCCCTTCCAACCTTAAGCATTCTGTGATTCTATGATTCTATGTCTGTCATAAAATCCCATTTATCCGAAAATTGCATTTTATTGTTTCCAGCCTTGGGAACTCGTATTACAGCCTAGACAAACCTATTGCTGCTCTGTCATTCATCAGTCAGCTTTATGCTATGACAGGAGTCTGAAAAGTTAGAAGCCAGTTAGACAAATTAAAAAATGTAATGAGATTCTCTGGCTGCATCTTGCAAAAGAGAAAGAAGGGCCCCCCCTCGGGACATCTTCTTTTCATAGGGATGATGTGAGGCCCCCCCCAAAAGGCAGCAAGAGTGAGGTGACCACTGGAGAGAGAGGCTTGCAAAATTTTACAAAGGAAATTAAAATGTGATTCCTGTTAAGCCACCCCTTACAAGCCGTTCTTCTCACATCAACATTTCAGACCACGTGATATTCAGAAGAATTAAAACACTAGCTGTGGCTGTGAACTATTTTTTTTTTCCCTAATTCTATTTCACTTAACTGTCCAGAGAGCAAATCTTTTGGGAGATATCCAAGACCTCAACATCTGAGGAACTCTTTGTACTAACTGAATATAATAGCTCTGCCAATTTAGCTGACACATGTGGTTATTTCAGTGACAAAGTGCCCTGGGACCTTCTAATCCCCTTTCTCAAAAAGAATCCCCCACTATTGCTCTACTCATCTCCCCCAAATACCTTGGAATGTGAATTTACGAAAAATAGCTCATTTAATATCGTTTTTATAAATCTTTATTTAAAGGATCGTGATCCATAGGCTATTCTTTTCACCAAGATATAACCTACTGTCAGGTCTGACTAATAACAGTTTATAGACCGGGAGTGAGTTTAAATGGTCTCAGTGACACGAATACAAACTCAGCAGCTCAGCTCACTGCAGCTTAGATGGGATTAATTTCCCACGGCAGACGTCAGCCCCATGCCAAGAAGGCTAGCCCTGGTCTTCATGATTTATCTGTTCTTCACAACCGCGAAACTTTGTAAATACAGAGATAACTGGGGATCCAAATTACAAAGGGTGGGACTCTGTGAGACTCATCTAAAGGCAGAGCTTTTCAGAGCCAGCTCAGTGCATGCTCCTGTGTTCTTTTATCGAATTTTCCTTGGTCTGTTTAAGCAGCAGTGGTACAAGTGACACTCACTCCCACGTAATTAATACTTTTTTCTCCAACTTTTCCCAAGAGAGAATTAAGAGTACAGAGGAGAGTTGCAGTTTGCTGGGTTATTTTTGTTATTTTTTCGTTTGTTTGTACTGCAGAAATTGACCCTTTTGCATGCAGAAGCTTTGGGTCTCATGGAGGATCATTTGTTAGTCTCCATGCAGCTTCCAGGAAAGCTCTGTCTCAGTGTATATAGCCTCTAATCTACAGGAAAAAATAAGAGATTTGTGGAACTCCAGACTAGACAAATCTCAGTAATGTGGGCTTGAAATTGTTAAACAATAGGAATTCGAAAGTTACAAATTCCTACCAACTGAGAAGAAAGCTTGAGAGGAGCCAAGCAGAAGTCAGCTGCGGCACATGGGTGGAGCGTGAGTGGGCATAAGAAAACACGACAGACTCCTCTTCCTGGAGATGGGACTGTTCCCAGGCTCTGTAGTGAGGCAGCCCTATGGTTCCTCTTAGCAGGAGGAACTGAAACCCATCAGCTTCTACGTGTGTACTTGTTTCAGGGGAAAATGAGAAAAAGCACACCGATATCTTCCTATACCTTTGCAGGTAGACCAAAGGGTTTGAACTCACGAGGACAAAAAGGTATATATTGTTAGTAAATACCGTTCATAACTCCAAGGTTGCCAGCAGCGGGTAGCAGTTCAGCTTGCCATGTTGTTAGTAACGAGGTAGGAAAGCTCCATGAGAACCTGTGTAAGGCTGAGGGCTTCTCCAGGTGCCATCAGCACCTGCCCTTCTCACAGAGCTGCTTCTGCCTTTCCTCCTCCTGCTTCCCCACCAGAGTAATCCTGTTCACTTGCCATTCAGAACAGCCTCAACATTTCTATGGGAAATCCCTACAGTATTGTGGCATGTTTTTCCTGTTCACCACAGGCTTGGGAGAGTGCAGATGAGTGCTGAAGAGCACGGACCACTGGACAAGGGAGATCCAATTTCTCCTTCCTTCAGTTCACTCTGACACACGGTCTACGGAAAGAACGGAGAGGGAAGGGATCGTTGGAAGGTATTCCAATAATTCTTGTCTGCCTCTTTCCCCTCTCACCTCCTGAACTTGACACTGAACTGCAGGGCTGTTTTGCTTAATAGAATTTGATTTCTTATGTGCTGTAATTTCTTTCTTGAACCAACGACCAGACCAATTCACATTCCCGTGGGACGGGTTAGGGTTCTGATGCACGTTATTTGTTTCATTTGAAGAGCTGTACCGAAAGCTTTATTGCTTTGGGTTTGACTGATCTATTGGCTGCCTTTGGATCTCAATCACCTTGTGAAAACAGCGTGGTGATGACTGAGGTGAAAAGCAGTCCTGCACGAGAGCTTCCCAGCTAGTGGACAGGGCTGTTTTAATTGTGCCTGACAACTCACCTTTGCTAAACGTAGCCAGAGCTGCTCTATGCACCTTGGTTTAAGAGCTCTGTGAGAACAGGCAGCGTCCAGAGTAGCTGCTTGATATGTGGTTTTATCAGGAGTGTTTGTTCAATATCATTACTGCAAAGCTGAGCATGGTAAAATAAAACTGTATCTGCTTGCAGAAGTAAAATCCCAAAAGTCACCTGTGAAGGAATATGTCATTTTGCTTTCTTGGTAGCTTTTTATGGAAACTTTCACCTTCAAATTACAGTGAGTCCATATGGCTTGTTCTGCACTATAGATTTTAATATTTTTACTGAAATTTATTCTGGCTGTTGCTAATCACAGTGATATGAATAATATTGTCATGCAGAGAACAGTCTGGACTGAACTTGGTGCAGATTTATACATTTATTTTTACATCTTAAATCCAAACATTAAAAAATTGAAGAAAGACAAGAAAGATAATTCTATCTAGTGGCTTCTACTTCACCATGATGAAATTGGGCTTGCTTGGTAATCAGTGCATAATGTAGAGATTTTTTGATTTTACCTGATTATCTGATTTTATCAGACAATTTGCAGAGATTTCAGTTCAATGGAAACTAGGCATGATAGAAAGATGTTATCAACCAATCAGTCACTCTTAGGACACAGCTACTCTTGAGTTCCAGCTTAGAGATGCCCACAAAGAAACCCCAGCTGAATATGAATAAAGCACAAACTGGGTGTCTTTAACCTCTCTGCTTATTTCAACATAAAAGCTTCCAAGAGCTGATTATGCTGAGGAATACGCAGCCAATTAATTCTGAAGTCTGAACATGGAGTAAAATTAAGCTGATCCAGATCAATCCTCAGATAAAAAATGCCTACCTTCCTCCACTGAATCAGATTCTTCTTCAGGATCCAAAGGCTCCACACTAACATATTGACCAGAGAGCTGTGTCTGAAGTCAGTCTTTCTTTAGTTATACTCGACTCTATCGTCCTTAATAAGTTCACCAGGAAGCTTTATAGCCATGGTGCAACTTTCATGTGTCCTTGCATCGTCTTGTAGGGAACATAAGGTGTCTGAAACCACAGGTGCCTAACAAAACCTCAGCAATTCCCAAGAACAGTGTGGGTCTTGGATAGCACTTGTGCTTTTGGAACACCTCCTACTGGTGTCCAGTCCCCTGATATTCATTTCTCAGGAAAGCTGTCCTTTTAAAACAACTTCTCTCCATCAAGGGCCTCCACACCAAACAGAGTCACATTCATTTGGGCTGCACATACTCAGAAATATCATTCCAGGCACAATAAAAATGCATTCCAGGCCTACGTATTGCAAGTGAAAAAAAAATGCTGGGCCATCTAAGAGTCCTTGATTTGTTGAGACATGAAGAGAGGCTGTTCTGAGTTGAGCCTTTTCCTTTTTCATTTTCGTGGTTCTGAGCCAGTATCTGATTTCCATGAAGTTATAAAAATTCAACTTAGACTGCGTTATACCTGATCAACATTAAATAGATGCATGAAGTAAGTGACGACTCTTATGACTCAGGCCCTACATGCTGCATTTAACCTTGCTCTGACATTGTTCAAAAGATCTTTCAGGCAAGAGGGCAGCTCAGAACTCATTTGACTTTGGACAATTTCCACAGTGCTTTTTCCCCTTTTCTTCATGATGCTTTGCACACCCAAATCAAATACACACAAATGCATAGGGAAGATATTAATCCCTTCAGCTGACGATTGAATCCGCTAGGGTGGAATACTTCAGTAGGCTACGTCATACCCTACATTTATTTTGTATACAAAGAATTCCATTATTCTCATCACCGGGAATTTTACCTCCTTTTTTTCCCTCTGACCTTTAAATGCAAGTAACAAATCCAACCTGCTTCATGTCAGTTTGCTCCACACCTCTCCCCGCTGTTAATCATGGTTGTTCTGTCCATCAGGACGGATACAACCCTGACCGTAGACTGAAGCTTGAGCTGGGTCTCTCCAAAGGCAGAAAATACATTTGTCATGTGAGCTTAAAAAGAGATTCCCCCTAATCCAGTAACAGCTATGGCAAGCTTTTCTCAGCTTGAAACCTCTCACTTTGTACAAGCATATGAAACAGGTGAGGAATGGATCTAAAAATGGATTACGGGGGAGTCCAGGTTGCTTAGCATATGTGTCAGTGATGGGTGATGTACGTCCACAGGGATCCGCCAAGCAGTTTGTATCCCCTGATATGTTCTTGTTGCTTTTAATTTGTGAAAACTAAGAGGTTTGGATTCTCAGGACTGACATTTGTGTGCAGTTGCCACAGGGAGAAGGTTGTACTATGGTGTCACGCGTTGAACTTGAAATACTACGTCCCTATTGGAAATGCAAGGTCAGTCTGAGGGTTTTCTGCTTCTCTGTCTCCTGAGGATCACAGGGCCAGGACAGAGATACTAAGGTCAGAAGGTTTCCTCTCATGCCTGCAGTGCTTTAGCTTGTTGGCCACCACTTAAAGAGCGAGCTGGAACGTAAGAAACTTGTCTGGGCTTCAGAAAGAGTCTGCTAAGGATAAACTTTCTGCAGCCTAAACAGACTCAGAAACAAATTGATTTAATAAAAAGAGAAAAGCACCTCAGTGAGGATTTTTCTAGGCTGATCCAGTAGAGAGATTCATTTCAGTCTCTGTTGCAGGGCTCCAAAGCTTAAACGAAACGATGCTGCACTGAAAGGCTTGGAGGAAGTCTAGCCCCCCTGGATGGCCGTCTCTCAGCGGCTCTTCCAGCCCAGAAGGCTCACGGGGTGGAAATGCCAGACTCGGTTCCAGCTTTTGCAACATTCCTTCATTTAAGATGGAAATTTCCTTCAATTGCTGGCATGACATGGTGGTTGGCGTATTCTTCAGTGTTCCTTTGTTGTTGTAGTTTTTTTACCATATGAACATAAGCTATCAACTAAAGATTATTTGCATTGAAGATACAGTTTTATCCTGGGGCTATTGAAATGAATTGCAAAACCATTCAGTAACTTGAGTATAAGCACAAATCAGTGGTATTGGTTATCAGAAGGCTTAGTTTAAGTGTAAAATTATTTGCTCAGACAGCAAGAAACTATTTACATGTGCTACTTTTGAATTTTACTTTTAGCTATGGCCATATGGTAACTTACCTTTTAAATGGTATTTACCGTATTCTTGTGCTTTAATCAAAGCAACGCTAAACCGTTCAGCACTCCATGCTCAAGCTTTCGGCTCCACACTTTTGCTGGTTTTCTCTGCCTTTGAGCTGTTGCTATCTTCAGATAATACCAGATCAATCAGTTTTTAACACTTTGAAACATAACACTTCAAATGTGCGTGCCGCCTCGTGTATCTTGACTTATGTTTTACTCGGTGAAGGCTAAACTTTTTATTTGGGGAGTAATGAGCTCGGCTCAATTAGCAGAGCACGTTTTGTGAGCACTGCACGTAATTAGCTCCAAGGTCTCCCTAGTTCTAACAGTCATTTGTTAACACTCTTTTCATGTAGCTGGCATGGAACTTGTAAACCAAATACAAAGCAAAAAGTCAAATAACTGAAGTGCTTAAGCTACACACATGATTCCATAACTCAAATATGCTTTTTGGGAAGCAGTTTAGCTTTAAATTTCAGAAGTGATGACATGGCTACTTTATGCAGAGAAAGAATCGAGGTTTGCTGGAGCAGGGAATACTTCTTATTAGACCTGCTATTTTTGGAAGTGGCAAAGAAGTTTTGGAATGAACCCTCCTTTCACGAGACTCCTCTTTTCTCTTCCTCCCCACTTGTATCACAGACTTAAGACCTGTTGTGCAACAGTTCTGGATGTGCATTTCTCTACTCCCTAAATTCTTAGGTTTTGTTGATAGTTTCTTAATAGTCGGTCTGGGGTTCTAGAAATAACATTCGTAATTAATCCAAAGCCTATGTCAGTGACTAATGAATGATGAGGTAATATGGATGGAGGGGGAATGACCACGAGGCTGCATTTCAGCAGGCCATGGTGTTGAGAACAGGAGGTCGTCCTCTGGGCTGGCTGCAGCGTTACTTCGTCTGCTTTAGACTCCTGCTTGGGGGAAGAAAGTAAAGGTCTGGCTCTGCTCTGTGCAGGAGATGAGACGTGGGGACCTTTCTGGAGGATCAATCTGCCAAGGTCCGGTTGCTTTGCTGGGTAATTTGGATTTGAGGGTAATGCAACAGCAATACCAACAAAAGTCCTTTGTGCTGCTTGGTCCCCGCTCAGTCAGTCTGCCCCTAAGAGTGGTTAGACCCCTTATTGCTCATTCCGTTTGTAGGTTTTGTTTGGTGGAGTAATTTAAGATTTTAAGATTTCAGATATTACCTGGATTCCACTGCAAGGCACTTTCAACCTTTAAATCTTTTAAGCTGTTTTTCTCTTTTGTCGATTTTATAATTTTCCCCCCTAGTAACTATCAACATTTACATTTATGTCAACAGAATTTCCAATTTGACCTTTTAGGCATCTCAGGAAGAGTGACTGTGTTTCTAGAGATGCTGGGCACTCACTGGCTTCAGTATTTCAGTGCCTCTGGATATCAGGCTGCTTTCCATTCATGTGCCTATGCATATACATCGGAGTCTAGCTTTATGTTCCCAAGCCTGAAGACTTTGGTGGTAATGAATACCAATACACCATAACAAATGGTTTCCCATGCTGAGGGAAGCTCTGGGGACCTGCTGCTAAAACTCCACTTCAAGGGAAGTTTGAGTGATGGCCCTGCTCCTGCTGGAGTTTTCTCCTGTCCTGGATATAAACATGCTGCCCTAGTTAGCTGTTATTCTTAGCTATTATATGAAAGGGAATCTGAAAAGCCCGTTTTCTATCTATTGCATTTGGAAAACAAACAAACAAATACACCAACAGAAATATCCAGCTTGCTCAAAATGCCGAATATTCTGGGGAAAGACAATGTTCCTGGAGGAGGGTTGCCCTGCGCAGTATACACGAACGCCCCATACTTCCTCTGCTCCCTTTTCCCTCCCCCGACATGCATCCAAGGCAAGTCGGCTTGCACAAGCTCAGGGGGGAACTAGCCCATGCTCCAGGTATCCTTCTGTTTCCAGGAACAAATTCAGATTGTGCTGTGTCCAGTATGTGCATTCACCTGACTCAATCTAAACTTGTTTGTCAAGCAGTGTTATTTCTTTATTAGGTTATAAAAATAGGGTTTATCTGAATGGTGAAAAATGCTAATAGACTTGGTATTTTTTTTTCCTGCTTTCTGAGAGCACCAGGGCTGCGTAACCTTTACATGTGGCTGAACAGAAGAACTGAACATGGCCTTTCCTTGGACGAAAGTTAACTGGGAACCGCCAAGACAAGCGAGGAGCTGTGTGGGAGAGGATGGGCTCCCACACGTTTCATTGGAATACTGCTTCGGGAGAGGCGGCTTTCGGCTGGTTCTGGAAGGAGCACGTGTGACGGACCGAGGTGGGGAAAACAAGTTCCGTGGCCTCAAAATGCCTTCCGGGCATGCAGGACATGGCAGGGGACCGCTTGGGATGGATGGCGCTGCAGTGTGGATGCCATGGAGCAGCGCAGATGCCACGCAGCACGATGGATCCTGTGGAGCAACTCTGAATGCAACAGGGTGAACAGGGAAATAGATGGATGCTGTGGGTGCAATGGGGCATCGTGGATGCCATGCAGCAGTGTGGATGTCATGGAGTGGCATGGATGCTGTGGGAGCCATGGAGCTGCATGGATGTGGAGCTGTGTGGATGCTGTGGACATTGTGGAGCTGAGTGGATGCTGGTGATGCTGGGGAGCAGCGTGGAAGCTGAGGAGCTGACTGGAAGCTAGGGATGCCGGGGAGCAGCGTGGAAGCTGAGGAGCTGCGTGGATGCTGGGGATGCTGGGGAGCAGCGTGGAAGCTGAGGAGCTGCGTGGAAGCTGTGGATGCCGGGGAGCAGCGTGGAAGCTGAGGAGCTCAGTGGAGGCTGGGGATGCCGGGGAGCAGCGTGGAAGCTGAGGAGCTGCGTGGAAGCTGGGGATGCCGGGGAGCAGCGTGGAAGCTGAGGAGCTCAGTGGAGGCTGGGGATGCCGGGGAGCAGCGTGGAAGCTGAGGAGCTGCATGGAAGCTGTGGATGCCGGGGAGCAGCGTGGAAGCTGGGGAGCTGCGGGCTTGCAGGCGAGTGCAGCGCGGCGGGACCCGGCGGCCGGGCCGTGACTGGGGGCGGCCGTGGGGAGGCAGAGCCCCTCGCGGGGCGGGGGTCGCAGCTCCGCAGAGGGACCCGCGGCAGCGGCCCCGTCGCGGCGGCGCTCCGGGCCGGGCCGAGGTGCGGGGGGTGCCGCTCGGCGCAGCAAG
>PTEX01000013.1:1065394-1251268 GCA_003342815.1 Eudromia elegans
GAGCCGCTCGGGCTGCAGCGCTCCCACCTGCACCTCCCGCAGCCGGGACCGAGCGGCGCCCGCCGCGGGCTGCTCCGTGCGCGGCGGCGCCCGGGCGCCGGTGCCGGTGCTGGTGCCGGCGCTGGTGCTGGCCGGGGTCTGCGCCCTCTGCTACGGCAACTCCCTGCGGGGCGAGTTCGTGCACGACGATGTCTGGGCCATCGTGAACAACCCGGACGTGCGGGCGGGCGCGCCCGTGGCCGCCGCCTTCGCCAACGACTTCTGGGGCAAGCGCATGGCGGAGAACACGAGCCACAAGTCCTACCGGCCCCTCTGCGTGCTCTCCTTCAAGTAAGTGCCGCTGCCCGACGGCCCCGCGCCCCGGCCCCGTGATTCAGCATTTCTGCCGGGAAGCGCCGTGCGGGACGGGCGGCCCGGCCCGCGGGCTCGGCGCGGGGCAGCGCCAGGCCCCGGGGAGCTGCCCCTGGGCGCGGAGGCGGCGCCGCGGGCTCGGCCAGCGGGAGCGGCGCTGGGACCGGGAGCCGCGAACTGGAAGGGAGGATTCCCGCAAGCCCTGCAGGCTGGGGAGGGTGCTCGAGCCGGGTTCCCCTCCGCTTCCTCCTCCTGCGCATCCCGCGCTTCAGCGCCGAGGCGTTTCTCCGCCGTTAATTGGTGCTGCCCCAAACTTCCCGGCGGCCGGTTCAAAGCGGCCCCGCACTTGTTCCTCCTGGCCGTTCCCATGGCTAGGCTCCCGGTCCGCCCCAGGACGCCGCGTTGCTTCTCGCGGGCAGCCCCGCAGCTGCAGGTCTCCCGTGTCACTTGCCGAGTTTCCAGTCGGCCGCGGCTGCTTTCCGGCGCTCCCTGTTTGCAGCGCGCAGCGGAGCTGAGGAGTTTCCCTGGAATAGGAAGAGCTGGGCAGCGGCAGCAGCGAAGTAACTGGCAGCTGCGCTTGCGAGTCCTGCCAGGAAAACCCGGAAAACCCAGAAAACCCAGGCCCTGCGCTCTTGCAGGGAGGAGACGCTCCTGCAGCCCGGCTGTTGCAGTTAATGCAGCGAGCGTGTCACCCTTGTGCCAGCTCCCTCTGCCCTCGCCGTGCTCTGTTGAAATGCTAGCGATGCTCAACGTTTCTGCTATTCCGGTGTGTAAAAATCACCTGGGTGGGCAGGGGGAGGGCTGCGCTCGGGAGGGATGCAGCCGGGTACAGGTCGCCTTCAGCACTCGGGTTTTCCCTGCGTGTGGAGACATTGATGACCAACCTGCAGCAGGCAAAGGAGCGAGCTGCATAGGGAGCAGGACGTGCACCACGAGGAGGTGCTCCTGATACCGAGAGCCTGGTAGGCTCTTTGCTTTGAGTTGCTGTTTGTTAAAATACCTCATACTCATAAATAACATTAGTGACTGCCTGAAAATTGCACTTTTCTATAAGGCAAGACGGGTTTGGGGAAATGCAGCATCCCTTTGGTGCTCTCACAGAGCTCCTACTGCCCCTCCTGCTGCAAAGGCAGGCGTGGGGCATGACTGTCAATAACCAGCTACCCAGGGAGGCAGTGGATGGCATATCCCAGGAAAGCTGGCTGCCGAGCACAGATACTCACAGGCTGGACTGATCTTATACATCCTCCTTAAAAATGTTCCCAGTAGATTTCTGCAAAGAGCAGAGAGAGGGAAGGAGGCAGTGAGGGGCAGAGCTAGCTGGGCACACACAGAATGTCTGCTCCGTCGCGCCTCCGGCCAAATAGTTGGAGCAGTCGGATTAATCCACTGCTCTGCTGTGGGTAATTGGAGAGGTGAGAGGACCTGCGTGTATCGCCCGTGCCTGCTGTGCCGGCGCTGGGTGCAGCCTCGGAGCTTGGGTTGCAGCGGCGAGTTTATCTTATGCAAAGTAGCAGGAGAATCTTAAACTTTAATAATTAAGTGGAAACTCAATGAGGCAGTGGTAACTGCATGCTTTAATTCACATTTTGCATGTCCTGACTCTGAACTGGCTTTGCTTTTACAATATCCAAAACAATGCATGTGTGTGTGTGTAGGCTGAAGTGTTGTCTTCATCTAGACCTTTATAAAATCAGTGAGCAAGACTTCATCCTCAAGTGCTGACAATAACCATAATGGAGCATACAGATAAAAGGTGGCGTGAGCACCTCAGCCTGTTGCTCACTGGCTGGCATTGTGTTTGGAATAGGGAAGAAATCATATATCTTTCTGATCCCTGCCCACAAAGGAAGATCGTTTTTACTGGGTCCTAAATATTCGAGCCCGCTGCTTTCTCCCCTCTCTCATTTCTACCAGGAGGGCATCCAAAGAAGGCCTGGATGGAGGGAATGGCCCAAATACCACACAGGGAGCTGAGCTTGTGGCTGAGTTACATGCTGCTGGCCCCTGCCTGCCCCATAGGTTGTTGCTGGTTGTGCTCTATCGGCAGAGGCAGGATTTATCCCGTGGGCTGTAAAAGGCTGCGCAGAAGGGGCCTTTTAGCAAAAGTGAAAGAAACCTTAATATTCTTGCTGGAGATTAGCACACCCATTTAGGAAACTTAAGAAAATGGTGTGATGTGCACACTGCAGGATCTCACTGAAAATGAGCAGCAGGGACACAGCCATTCTGCCCTTTTTTTTTTTTTTTTTCCCCTCCTTTTACTTTTTGCTGCTAACTTTGACAGGTTAAAACCGTAAAGCTGATGCATTTTTAATAGTTGTATGATTCTTTATACTTGACTGGCAATTGTGCTGCTTTGGCATGTAATTTTCGTTGGAAAATGCTTGCTTTGATTCTTGCTGTAATAAGACTCGAAATCTGGGTGATCTCCAAACTGCGTGTACGGAACAGATGTGAAGGGTGGGCTGAAACTTTATAGCACAGATCCATCAATCTTCAGAAACGCCGTCTTCATCTCTGCTGTTCTTTGCGCCTGCGAAGAGAAGAAGAAGAAGGACTTGCCCCAGGGACTTTTCATTTGACTGAGTGTATATATTACATATTCTACATATTCTGGAAGTGATCTCAATTGAAAAGAAAATTATCATCAATCTGTCAAAAAATCTTTGGGAGATATTGCTGAAATTCCATAAGAGTAGTTCTGCGTGCCTCGCTATAGGAAATTTTCAGTGACGGTCCTTGTTCCAATAGGAACTCCAATAGGGCTCCAATAGGAACAAGGAGCCCAGCAGTGAACAGGACTGGAGCGCTGGTCAGTATTCACGCAGGATCTCTCAGTTTGAATGTTCAGAGGAAACTGAGGGTATTCCATGATACTAAAACCATGGAGCAGACCTTAAGTATCCATAGAACTGCTGCATTTGTTTCTAGTGGGGGGATGAGTATCAGAAGAATGAGTATCAGAAGAAAACGAAAACCCCAGTCGTGAGCATGAATTCTTCAGCTGAATTTGTTTGAACTTCTCTCACCTTCTTTCTTGACTTCAGTAAGCTCGGGAAAAGTTAAAACTAGTCGTTTTGCAAACGTTTCTCCTTGGTAATTGCTACAGCTTCCCTTCTGTGAAGGGTTTGAAATGAGAGGGAGTAGGATTGTTTGGTCTTTAGGAAAAACTTGACTGTGTGCCCTGTGCAGTGCTGTCACTTAGCTGTTAACCTGCAGCAGCTAGTTTCTACTCAGAGGAGCAATTTGATATACTTCTCTTTTGAGGGAGACGAAAGCGTTTGGTACTCAGCACATACTATTTCTTGGTGACTTACGTATAAAATGTTAAGAGCAAGAAAAAGAAACTGTTGCAGTTCTGTAATTCACTGCACTTTTTGTATTGAAATGGGGTGCTCTCTGGCTTACACCTTGTTTCCAATAACAGGACTTCTGTACATCATTTATTCCCTTCATAGCCCTTCAGTTATTCCCTGGCTTCGGTGGTTTTGCAAAAATATTGCTCAACTGTTGAAGCAGAAGGTGAAACCCTTAGCATTACCGCCCTAATTCTGCTAGGTGTTCTCCTTCTCCTTCCCTTTCAGATCCTCGGTTAGCTTGATTTTCATCACACACACACACAAATATGGATAATGGGGGTTTGATGTAGTCAACGTAGCAGACTTAGCCTGGAGGTTTGCGATGAGAGGGAATTTTGGGAAGAAATCCTGTTGAAAGCTTGGAACACTGAGTTTCGAAGACTCCGTTAGAGCTCAGCCTCCTGGTTTTCTAGGTGGGGGAACGGAGATCCAAGGAGAGCGGAGGCCTGGCCCACACGGCCTCTCCCGTCCTGCGTTGGAGGCACCAGGTCCCGGCCTGGGAGAAGACACGTGTCAGTCTTGGCTCTGTGAGGAAGAGGGTGCGAAGGGGCGATCCAGGGGTGCTCAGGCTGCTGTGGCCGTCTTGGTCCGTGACGCTAGAGGCAGGGGAGCAGCCGGGTGACCGCTGTGCCTGGGGGATGTTAACTCGCCCTTGGTCGTGCTGCAGGTCCTGCGAGTCACCAGCACCAGTCTGCTCGCGGAGCCATCCTAGCAGCGCTCCGATGACCCTTCTGAACAAGAAAGAAGGGAAGAAATTGGGCCTGCGCTCGCCCTGCGTTCGCTGCGGGATGGATGACCCGCCGTCTCGGCTGGCAGAGGCCACTAATCAGGGCTGGTTTGGATAACACACACGGTTAGGAAATAAATGGTATCGCTCAGCCACAGTTCAGTATTCTGTGTGGGCGCCGCGAGCCTAATGGAAGGCTCCTGATGGGTTTGGATCAAAGCCTTAAGTGACTGCAAGCTTGGGGTAGATGTAAATATACAGCCAAAAGGAGGATTAATTCAATAATTCACTGACATCCTTCTGATCTATCTAGCTGCTTACAGCTGATCCGTCTGGGTTTTTTTTCTGACTGTATCGATGGCACGAATTTCAAGGGCAGAGAGCTTAAAAAAAAAAGGCAGAGGGAGAAGAAAGACCTTTGATTTTATTTGTACTTGATTTAAAGTTGTATTACGGTTTGACATCACAGGGTAATATAAGGAGTTATAATATGTCAGGTTAAATGCACAATGCACAAGTATGCTCTTCTCTCTGCACATCTATATTAGGGCAATATCACAACGTTTAAGATTATATCAATATTTCTTCTCTATGGCTTAGTCTAATATTTCTACCTTGGCAATAGCAATCACTCTCCATACTGATACTGTGATACCTGCCGTGGAATTGATGTAGGGCTGTTGGAGCCATGGTGGCCTAAATTTAGAAGCAAGATGAGGTTTGTGAAAAGAGCCCGTTGCTTTTATTAGATTGGTTGTATTTCCATTGGAATATATGTGGACATGTTTCTGGAAACCTAAGTCTACTTCTTGACTTCAACAGACTGTTTTTGCTGCTGTTTGAGGTCTGGGAGAGGGTGCGTGTGCCTCAAAGCCTTTCCTGCACCTCGGGGCTTGATTTTTGTTAGTGTTTTCCATTCCTGATTTCTTACTTTGTACTTGCTTGAAAGAGGACAGCTGGATGGGTTAAAGCCTGCGAGCCATCCACTCACCTCGCTGTCAAAGCCCGGGATGTGTTTTACTCCGTCTGCACTTTGGGAAACTCCCTGCTGGTGCAGAGCCGTGCGGGACCTTCCTGTCAGCAGCGGCATGGCAAAGAGTTTTGCGAGATGGTGGTTTCCTTCATGGTATTGCTGTTGCAGAGACCACGTTTAAGATTAATTTTTAAGACAAGCTGTTCTTTGTTCACAGAGTGGCTAAAGTGACACCTGGGTTTGTCAGCTTGGCACAGTGGTCCTTTTTTTTTTTAATTTTCCAGGGCCTTTTAATGGAGACGAATCTAAAGCTGGCCGTGTGAATAAGACATTCAATGTCTTTAGCATGGAGTGCTCATCAAACCACACTTTCTAGTGTTTCACTAGAAATTTCTAACATATTTGCCGCTTCCAAGGTGCTGTCCCTTCCCAGTCTAATTGCGTTTTCTTTTTGCTTTTCCTAACCATGCTGGAAAGCCATAGGCGGCTTGGGGTGCCAGCCCTTAGTAGGTGCTGCTCTTGCGAGTGATGACCGTCGGGCTCTAGGGGAACTGCTCTAGCCCGGGAGGTGGTTTGCCTCTGTCTTCTAGTCCATCCCCATCATATGGTCAAGTAACAAACATTTTAAGCCTCATTTGCTGTTTAATTCTGGGATATTCGTAAAATCACATGCTAGTGCCCTGTGAAGCTGCTGCCAGCCCAAAGCACTGCTACAGTGGGAGAGCTCTGCTGTGCTTGCGCTAGCCCTCGTCTAAACGTTGGTGCAATTGAGGCTTATTTTCTTTTTACTGCTATAGACCTTTCATTAATCTTTGAGTTGTTTCCATATAGAAATGTGCCCATTGTTGTCACTGCTGCAGCTGGGCCATTTTGGGAGCACAAATGCTCATTTTCCCAGCACACAATAGATGCAGCCGTGGAGACTATTAGAAGACCTCACCATGCTCTGAAATCTTGCATTAGTTTACATAAACTTTTTCTTTGTTATACATATCACACCATCATAAAAGGAATGGAGGATCACAGGAAGCTTAACTGATCGTCGTGCATTAGTTTAACTCACATAAATCTGCATGTGAGCCTGCCTCGGTAAAACGATGGGGTTTTTATGAGGTGTGGGATGCTCCGAGCCTTTCCATTAAGTTTTACTTGCTATAGCAGATTATTGTTATTATGCTGCGCATTTCTGTTTCATAACGTGTTTTGTTTTTGTTAGTCTGTTGAAAATAATAAAAGAGATTGCGCTAAACAAGAGCTGCCCAAGGATAATAACAAGGTCTATAAAAAAGGAAACTCTCCAATTATGGTTTACAGTACTATTAAATCATAAGAGGTCTTATAAAAGGTTGAATGAGTCTTTGTGTGCCTAAGTGGATAAAAAGCAGTATATTAGAGCCTCGGGTGCTGGTGATTATATAACAAAACTGGCTTTGGGTTTTAAAAATGGAATTGGCTTGTGAGCCCTTACTCTTGTGGCACGGTCCCCTTTGGTTCTGGCTCTGTGAGCGTGAGGTTGCTGAATCCCGTCGGTTTCCAGGGCCTTTGAGGTGAAAACCCAGGGAGATTCCCCCCTGCGTGATGTGTCTAGAGGAGAGTTGATGAGAGAGGAGTTGCTTGAGAGCAGCCGAGCGCAGAGTCCAGCTCCACAAACGCCGCTGCTCCCACGGGCCTTGGGGACACAGGGGAAGTGCTCAGTGGGGCATGCGGCTGGAAGCTGTGTTTTCTTAGCCTTAACAATAAGCAAATGTCCCCGTGGTGAGGCGTGCTCCTCTTCTTTTGGTACGCCTCCTGCTTCGGTCGGTGGTTTTGGCAGCGCTGTGCTTGGGCACGCAAACGTGGCTGCTGCCACAGCTGACTTGTCCGGAGGGGCACGGTGCTCCACGCTCCTGTTTCTGACTATTTTTTTTTTCTACTGATGATGGGTTAGGTGGTGCAGCTCACATGGAAAATGCCTGGGATGTTTCCTAGTATCAAGCGACTGTTCCATGGTATACTTGCTCTTCCATGCATTTCCCCAGGGGCTTTTGAGCACCTTTGCATTCTCCACTTCCCCGCAGCTTTAGCACGTTCTTTCCCTTCAGGGATGCTTTCTGACTACAGGGTACGGCCATGCGTGTGCAGTTTTTATCTGCAATTTCTCTCCCCTTTAACTGCACTGTAAAACACTTGTGCCAGGCAGTGAAGGATCCTACCCTATGAGCAAAGGCTGAGCATCCTATGAGCAAAGGCTGAGAGAGCTGGGCCTGTTCAGCCTGGAGAAGAGAAGGCTGAAAGGGGACCTGATCAGTGTATACAAGTACCTCAAGGGAGGGAGTGAGGAGGAGGGGGCTGGCCTCTTCTCACTGGTGACCAGCGATAGGACTAGAGGAAACGGCCACGAACTGAAGCTCCAAAAGTTCCACAGGGACTTGCGAAGGAATTTCGTAACAGTGAGGGTGCCAGAGCCCTGGAACAGGCTGTCCAGAGAGGTGGTGGAGTCTCCTTCTCTGGAGATCTTCCAAACCCGCCTGGACACCACCCTGTGCCACGTGCTCTAGGGGACCCTGCGTGTGCAGGGGGGKTGGACTAGATGACCTCTACAGGTCCCTTCCAACCTTAAGCATTCTGTGATTCTATGATCCTATGACCCTATGTTGCCAGTTACTGTAACCCTTTCTAACCCTTTTGCTCCAGAGGGAAGAAAGGCCCATGCAGATGTCTTGTTCCCCATTAGATCCCCACTTGAGCTCATCCTAGGACTGTGGTCACTTCTTTTGTACATGGAGTTCGATTACTGCTTGCAGGTACCTTTCTGTCAAACCAGAAGAGTTCAGAAAGCCTGCTCAGCCCAAAGCCTCTAGCTGAGCTCACCTCCAAGGCTGCAACGTTTCCATCTTCCTAACAGGTCGTGCTTTAGCACATAGGGATGTTAAACTCTTCGTACAGAAATGTCTAAGATTCTCTTGCTGAATGCTGGGAAAGATAATAACATTGGGGCCTGTTGGGCCAGTTTAGAGAATATCGGCAAATGTCCCTCCCACGCAAAGTACTATTCTTGTCCATGAACATTGTGTTGGAGAATTGCCACTTCTTATTGAAAGTTAATTTTGGTATTCCTGTCTCCCTTCTTCCTCCTCTGTTTGCTGAGCCATAACTGTATGCAGTTACTGCAAGACTCTGCTAATAACGCTGATGCCCATAAACAGAGCAAAAGTTCCATCTCTGCAAGGGTGTTAAAATTTAAGAGGGGACAGATCCCTTTGGGTGATTCGCTTCGGTTCCCTCACTGCTCCATGCCGAACGAGCTCTGTGGCTGCTCTGCTTTGCAGTGGATTTGGCTTTCCATAGCACATAGATACCCCCTGGGGTGGCTGGGCGTGCAGTGGGGTTGGTGACATTCTTGCGACTCGGATTGGAGCTGCTCGGAGCCCTACACTTGCTCACCCCTGTTTGCCGTATAATAAACTCAGCCACTGTTAACGTTTCACAATCCTTCTCCTGGGATTGTTTCAGGACAAAGGAATGTTTCCTTCATTGCCATTTGCCCTAATTTCTTATGACAAAGAGCTGCAGCAGCAAAAAAAAAAAGAAAAAAATAAAAAAGAAAGAACTGTTGCAAATGTAGCACCTGCACGCATTGCATCTAATGGTCACGGATCACAGGGATGGTATTCCAAACGCACACAGGGGCATGCTTGTGCCCAGGTTTTGCTCTCTGCTGGTGGAAGGCCTGTTCTGATATCACAGCGGTGTTCACTTTGTGTTTTGTTACTGTTTTGCTCTGCTTTTTCTTAAGAACAGCACACCTGGGAAAAGCCGTGCGGCGAGGCTGATGCTTTCACGGGGCTGTTTTCAGTACCTTCCAATGGGAAATTCTGCCCTCCTACAGGCCTTTTGGGCTTGGGCTTTGGGGCATGGAGAACAGAGCCCACCTTTGGGTTAGCTGCCCTAACGGGGGCAGCTGAGAGGACGGTCGCAGGAGGGGTCACTTCCTACAGGGTCCTGATTCTGGCTCTTAGACCTTTTTTTTGCCAGACGGGAAGTGATGTTCAGACATGACCCAGGTAGCGAGATGGTTTACACGATCCAGCTGATTTACAGCCAGAAACAGTCAGTTTGTATAAAGAGCTGCTCTTGCAGGTGGCCCTTGCTGCTGTGCACATCTGTGGGTGTTTAGACTGTCATTGGGAGCAGCCTGACCCCTTTTTGGGCAGGGTGGCCTGTGCCCACCCCCCACCCTAGAGGGGTGCCCTGAAACCAAGGTTTAGGCCTGGGGGTTCCTGCTGCTGCAGTGCATTTATAGCTGAAGCTTCGCCTGAGCATCTGTTCCTGTCATTTGTCGTGGTTTTATCATCTGGTTCTGGCAGAAACGAGGGAAAGTGACGTGTGCTGCAGACCTGGAGTGGTTTGCGGGAGAAAAGGGAGCTAATAATAATAATAAAAGCCTTTTAAGCCTTCCTGAATCATACAGACTGATGTCGTGTCAAAATGCAGTTGCATCAACCTGTGCTTCCACGTGAGAGGCCAAGTCGCGCTCCAGCGGCACTTCTCCCAAATTCCGCCTCTTCCTGAATATCCTCTGCAGATAGGGCAGGGAAACAACTGGAGCGCCAGTAATGCTCCCAGTTTCTGTGTTTGTGTATGAAGTCTTCATTATATAGAGACCCCAAGTATACAGGGACTTGTCCCAATATACAGCTATGGATAATTCTGAAGAGAGTCGAGTTATCTTCCACTGCTCCTCAAGCAAAGCCTGTCAGCAGCTGTTAAGCAAGTTGGCTGTAAAAAACCAGCGACCACAAAAATGTGTGAATGCATGTTGTGGATTAAATGGTCTAGCAGTTACTTGTTTATTTTCTTCTTATGGCAGCCACAAATAGTGAACCCTAATTGTCTCATCAAGATTGAGCCTGAAGAGATGTTGGCCAGCCTAAGTCATTGCTGTACTTACCGTAAAACTGATGCTGACTGCTCAAGCAGCTTGGTTGTAGAGATGTGTTCTCAGTAAAGCACTTAAATAAATGCTTAGCCTTCAGTACGTGGAAGTGTTTGGAAAGTTAAATGGGGATAAATGTGCCTGCAACTTCAAGCATATGCTGCAGCGCTCTGCCGAATCCACCGTGCTCAACCCATCCATTCCACGGCAGAAAATATCTACCCACGTTGTAAAGCTGCCACGTGGCTGAAGCTGCTGCGCGAGGTGCCAGCAGAGAAATAGGACGAGCAGGACAAGCGCGGCACTTCTAACGTTGGGCTGTGTTCTTGCCTGCCACAGAAGGACAAATATAGCTCAACGGCAGTAAACTTCATGTGACGGCACGAGCCTCCCCAGTCTCCGTGTCACGGTGAAGTTTGCCAAATTCAGCCGCATATTTTAAAAGGAGAATTAGGGAAGTGGTTTCTTTTTAATCAGATAAACCAGTAGCTCGGAGTAATTTTCCCTCATTAAAGAGCGCTTGCATTACAAGACTGCAAACAAGGCAAAACCCATGAAGTCGGCGTATTGGAAAGTGCCGTTACGAGGTCGAGTTACGGTTTTGTTTTGTTTTCTTCCAGGCTCAACGTGTTACTGGGTGGAATGAACCCCTTCTACTTCCACGCCGTGAATGTAATTTTACACTGTCTAGTGACTCTTGTGCTGATGTACACTTGTGACAAAGCCGTGTTCAAGGACTGTCGCCTTGCTTTTGTCACAGCGCTGCTCTTTGCTGTGCATCCCATTCACACCGAGGCTGTAAGTATGTGACAGAGAGGCTAAAAATATATGTATACATAAAAAACCCCCAACTTAGAGACATACAGAATGTGCTACATGTGTATTTGCTTGGAGGGTCAAAGGTGAAAGCGTGCTATATTTTAAATAATTGTCAGGAATCAGTGAAAAAAAAAATGTATGAATACCTGCCATTTCGCTGCTGTGGTGCTGGATTCTAATTGGCAGTCCTCGTCAGCGACGCCAGGAGTGAAAGGGCAGTTATTTGGATGACAAAAGTGCTGAGTCCCACTGCGTCCTGCAGCGGAAGCGCTCGGTGAGGCCGCCGGCTCCCGCTGAGACCGTGCTTCACGCCCTGCCTCGTTCTGCCTAGTCCTCAGGCTGAGGGAGAAAGGGCGAAGGCAGCGTTAGTGTGTAGTGTGGACAAGATCGCTTGGATGTGATGTGACCCTCGGATTAATTTACATGACTCTCAATTAAAAAGTAGGAAGATCCTCCTCCTCCGAAAAAGACCTTAGCGTAACAGAAAAACATCATGGCAAGCTTTCAGTGTGAGAGCTCATATTGGACTCTTCTCTTTTGGTTATATCTATTTATATAATTATTTTTTAATATCTTTTTATTCTCTTTATTAGAAGAGAACGTTCAAAGACATAGTCATTCCAAAAGTACAGTCTGTTGGTAGCTTTGAGAGTTACTTTTGTAGATAAAAAAAGAGTCTCTCTGAAGAGGACATGTGATGTCTAGCTATCTGTACTTTAAAAAGAAATGCATTTTTTAACCTAAGATACTACCACCATCATAGTGTCTTGTTACGATCCTTTGTCAATTAGCGAGTGAAATGACTCCCCTGGCTGGGAACTCTTGAGGAGAGATTACCTTAATAAGGAAAAGCCCCGAGCTTTACAGTTACTCCCTGCGCCGTCTCGTGTGAACTAATCAGCAAGGCTCCTTTGGATAATACAGCTTTATAATAGAAGGGAGGTTTTAGAAGAGGCACCCTTTGAATTTGTTTTTGCCTGGGTCAAAACTTAAAAAGACTAAAGTAAATGCCAGAGTGCTGCGGATAGTTTAATTGTGTGATATCAAAAGAGGCCAAATTTCAAAGGGCCTTTTCTTTGCTCTGTCTGCGGCTTCTAAATCTTTCTGAAATGAAATACTGAAATATTTTGTAATAAGAATGTTTATATGTTCTTGTTCAGTATTGCATTTCTTACCGTAAAAGAATTCATCAAATTAGCAGCAAGACAAACTCTCCTAAAATAGATAGTTCAGGAAGAATTACAGGAAGAATAAATTATATACCACTCTATTACTTTTTGATGAGGAAGTTTGTTCAAATATTAATTAGTTAGTCTTTCCTATATACTAAATCTACTCCAAAGACTTGTTCTTTCATAGCCTTTAACGTATCTCAGTTCTGGGAGTTAAGACATATCTCAGTTGAGCCTTATTATGTAAAAACAAAAAAAAATTCCTTCTCAAATGGAATTCCTCGGTGCAGTTTTATTAGTATCTTAAAAATAGCATAAAGAATGACTTAATTGTTGGATTACTCATTTGTTTTATCAAGGGGGAAATGCAGCAGACAAAACAGCATATCCTACACTAGCCAAATAATGTTTCAATGTGACGAGGGAAGACAATACTTAAAGATTGAAAAAATAACCCTTGAAACAACCAATTGGCATGAATCATTGCAACAGATACTGAATACAGCTGCCTTTTTAATACCTGCTTTTACATCTGTGTGCTTCTCTTCCTCTTAGGTAACAGGTATTGTAGGCAGAGCGGATGTCTTGGCCTGTCTACTCTTTCTGTTGGCTTTTCTCTCCTATAATAGGTATGGATCTATGTTTGTTATGTGATGAGATGCTCTGGTTTGGTGACAATAATCTGCCAGTTTTGGTTAACGTTGACAGAGTTGCTTCTTTCAGCACTGTAGTGTGTCAGAGCGCTCCGGTCCCCACTTCTCCTTGTGTGCCACATAAAAGCATTGCTTGTAAAACTGAGCAAGCGTGAGACGAGAACTCAGTGTCTGAGACGCCCTCATCTGCTGACGTTTTTAACTGGTGATGCACCGGGCAGGGGTTTGTGGAGCTGGGGCTAAAATTATGAAGAAATGTTTTCAACTAAAGGTAAACTGTGTGTGCACGGCGAAGGACAGGAACGCATCTGCTTGCAAAATGCCTGTTGTGACTACAGGACTCTGAAATGTCTCTGCTCTTCAGAACTGTGAGGACGGAGGGACCTCGCAGATAGATAGATAGATAGGTAACCCTCTAGTGAGGATTATCACAGTGGTCCTTCTCATTTGCAACCCACTGTTCTGTTCACCAATACACATCCTAAAACGAATTAGGAACTAACTTTAATGTTGCACATGGTGTTTCAGCCCCTTTCAGAGAGTTATTTCGTTTAGGAATTACACCGTGTCATCATGGTTGCATGGAAAGATAATGTCCTTTATGCCCTCCCTAGGGTGTTTGATATACATATATTTATACATGCACACCCCTATACATACATATATACATGATATATATACATATATGTATGTATGTATATCTCTAACACTATTTATCAGAGGTTTCAAAGCAGGAAAATTACTCGTCATCCCTGTAGGGTTTGTTACTTTGTTTTCATTTGTCTTTGATACTTTCCTTTTCTTTCTTAGCTTCTTCTTCTCATACAGTTTAGTGATGAGTTTTGTAGTGATTTGGACACATTTAATCAAGAGAAGCACCAGTGGGATGAAGGGATTTTTACTTACATGGTGCATATTGTCACATATGTAGGCATGTGTGTTCTATATGTTGAAAAGCAGCTGTTTTTCTGTCCCGTCTGTCTTCCTACTTATTCAGCCTTCCTCTTATTTTCTTGTCATTTTTTGCCTTCTCTGCTCAAATTCTCATTGCATCTCAGTTAATTATGCCTTAGTGCCTAAAACTTTCCTTTCATTTCTCTGTGAACAGTAGATTATCCGCGTCACTTATTACCATAGCCGTAAGAAATTAAGGAAAAGTGCCTCAGTACTTGTGTGAATGCAGTGAGTATGACACTAACAGCTGAAGGCTTTCTGTCGCATCTGTTTTTCAGGAGCGTGGATCAGCTTTATGTTGGGGAACATTTCCCTCCCACTGCCTCCCCGTTCTTTTTGCTGCTTAGTTTGGTTCTTGGGACGTGTGCAATGCTGGTGAAAGAAACTGGGGTCACCGTGTTCGGCGTGTGCTTGGCTTACGACTTCTTCTCCCTCTCCTGCAATGGACTCAAACTGTAAGTCACTTGCTTCAGTTTTCAAGTGTTACCACCTATAGGTACAAAATATGTTGCTGTTTTAATACAGCACGGTGGGACGTGGTCTCGCCCTGCTGAATTACATGGCACGAGTCTGACAAATTTGGAAGACCCCAAGATTTCCTTCTATAGACCTTTTTCTTATAAATCTATTCTACATATCTTTTTGATACTTTATACTTGCCTGTTACTTTTGCTGGGCAAGCAGACCAGATTATTAAATGTCTCTCACTTATGCAGAGCTCTGATAAGTCTGACAATTTTTCCCTGTGAATTTTCACTAATGGCATCAACGTCTTAGAAATCCTGTGACTTAAAGTCTGCCATTAGCAGCATCTACTTAATTATTCAGTCACGACGACAGTCATTGAAACATATTAAGAATGTAATAGTAAAATCGAGTTTGATGATTTCTGCCCTTATATAAAAGAAAAAAGGGAAAGTATCCAGCCAGTTTGGGAATAACTGGAATAATTAGCAACTATCAGCAGTCACTGGAGGAAAAATCAAATCCTTTCAAGACTGTATCACTCACCCATTTAGTTTTGGGAGTAATTATGCCTGCTTTCTGTGTGCCCTGTCTTCCCTCCAGATCCTAGCGGGGTTTGGACCAAAACCTGGGCCCTTTGGCTGCTTTTGCAGCAGCAGCAGCAATTGGAGGGCAGGGACAACAGATTGGCAGAGCATTTCTTCTGGTCGGGCTAGATAAATAATTCCTAGTCATGCAAACGGTGGGCAAGTGGCCAGCGAGGAATATTCCAGGGCCTCAGGGCCAGGACGCTTGTAGTGCTCGTGTTCGCAGGGCGTCAGGCTTACAGGTGTTCCAGGAGCTGTCCGACCAAGGTAACAGAAATTCTAATTAGTCCTTGATAGCACTTTGCTATCTATTGGTGGTGCTCAAGATCTTATGGTCTGTTTTTAAGGGGCCACAGAAAACCTGCAGCCTTCTGTGTGCTGCTGAATCCATTTCCTTCAGTTCCTCCCTCCAGCCTGTTATTTTTCCAGTGTTTTTTATTGTTGCTGTTGTTTGAATAAGGCAGAAAACATTTTTTTGTGGTGCAGAAATGGACTAGCTAGGGATTACAGTGGGTTCTTCCACGCTGCTCTCCCCATCACACCAGCCCTTGGAGAGCACCTGTTGTACCAGAGAGCTCCTCCTCTGGTCTCTTACTCTAGTTACATAAACAAATCAATCCTGCCTTTCCAGCGCAGGGATGCTTTATGTTTTGGACTAAATAAGGAACTGGCTGATGAGGTGTGCTGGCCACCTACGTACAGTGCACTGCTTTGGGTGGGTAACCATGTGAAGCCAAGAGCGGGTGCTAATGAGCCTTTCCTCCCTCTCCTCCCCTTTCCCTCGGCTGCCGGATCCGGCGCGCTCGGCAGGAACGGAGGGACGCAGCAGAGGCCCGGCCGGCAGCCCGCGGCCGCCCCGTCGGCCTCGCCGCCGCTGCCCGCGCCGCCCCGCGAGAACGGCAAGCACCAGCGGGGCTTCGCCCACCGCGGCGCCTGGGACGCCTGCCACGCCGCGGCGCCCGGCGAGCCGCGCTCCGGCGGCCTCTCCGTGCCCGGCAGGGCCATGTGGGCCATCCGCAGGTACGGCCGCCCGCCAGCCCTTCCCTCCTCCCTTCTCCATTCTTTTTTATCGTCTCATACTGAGTATTTTGCACATTCTGGGACATTCACTTTGCCTAGGTCTTGTAACGGTGACCGTATACGAGCTGCCCCCCTGCCCAGGGCTGGGCAATGGGCTGTCTTCTCGCTTGGCTTCTCGGGCTTGGCTGGAGGTCACCGTGTCTGTCTTTAACTCTGAGGCTCCCTGAGAGACTATGTGAAACTAGTAGGCGCATTTAACCCAGGTGGGGAGTGTAGTCAGCCTGCAGGATGTACAGGTAGGTGTAATAACTGCAGATACTTAGATATTTAGAAGTAAATGATTTTTTACAGACACTGCCTTTGCAAAAAAAAAAAAAAAATTCAAGACAGCGTCTTGGCAACAAGCAGTTATCCGAAAGCCTCATGAATGCAGAATCAAAGGGTGTTGGCCATAGTGCCGCGGTGGTAAAGGCTGCCTGTTACACAGAGACCTTTTGGAGTTCTCTCTGAAACCCAACAAGGATTTTGTCAATGCGTCTCTGGAGGAATCCACCTCCTTTTTGGGTTTTTTTTCCTCAGCCGTTCTCCGTCCGATGGAGTTCTTCCCTTTGAAAAGCATTGTCCAAGCGATGCCCTCATCGTCTCTTTCAAGTGTCTTCAAGTATTTCAAGTTATTCAGTATTTGAAGAGCCACCCAACTCCAGAGAGCTGATGGACTTCAGTAATTCCTCTCTCTAGACATGCCATACTGCGGGCTGCAGCTTCTGCAGGTTGAAGTGCTGCTGTCTCGGTGAAAAATATGTCAAATAGAATGAGCAGGAAGCTTTGCTGCTGGGTTTTGGTTTTAACTACAAAATAATTATGATTTCAGTTGGATACCTGTGACTGTGACCTATGTGCACCACACTACCTGTTCCTTGGTGGAAGTACCCTAAATAAATCAGAGATTATCTATTGCACTCCTTTATCTACAGATTATCTACAGCAGTTCTTCATCTACAGATTATCTATTGCAGTCCTTTACATTTCATTTAAGAGTTGGCACCTGAACAGGCCTCATATAGGGGCCTAGGAAAGTCCAAGATGTTCTACTACCCACATAGTATTCCTTACTAAACAGTTCAGTAAGGGCTGTTTTCTTTATTTCGTTCTTTTAAAATTATTTTCTTGCTGCATCAATATTGATTGTATATAGACTGTTATATGAAACCTATAGCTTGTCAGATCATGGAGTAGGCTTTGTCTCTACATAGTTAAATGATTTGACATACATAAGAGCTTCCAAGCCGCCAAATGATGGACCTTATATTTTGTTTCATTAATGTAACTTGCGTATGGTTATTTTATTTTATTTTTTATGGTTATAGTTATTTTGTCTGAGTGGGTTTGCTGAGGGTGCTGCATCTATGTGTGGGAACCCATGACAGAAAAGTGAAGAGGTCAAGACTTTTCAGAGTGGCTGAGTGCCAGCTGCTCCAGCACTGAGACTCTTTTGGCAGTTGGAAGCAGCTTCTAATTTTTTTTTTTAATTTACTTCTTTTCCTATGTCCCCAAATGAATAGAGCAATTAGATAAGCCTGGGTGACAGCAGTTTGTTCTGATATGCCAGGCCAGGATGGGCTGTTTAAATGCATCTTTTAATATCATGCCTCTAAATTTTAGTATCTGATCATTATTCCAGGAGTAATTTGAGCTCAGTCAGTGGAGCAGTGGCTGTTCCTGACCTGTGTTCTCTCCCTGCTTCTTTGAACGTTTTTTTTTTCCTCTCTGTTATTTGTAGTTGTTTCCTTTTTCCATGACAGATATTATAATGGAGAGTGTCCATATAAGAAATGTCTTCTGCATTGCTCCACCTTTTCTTTCCTTGTTTCATTTACATCTCTCCCTTTTCTTCATCCTACTGCTTCTTTCCCTGACTTTGCTTTCTGTTTGTTCTAGACTTCCCCTTTTAGTACCTTTCTTTTTTCACACCAAGGAAAGCCTCTGGTTTCCCAGCTTCTCGAGGAGAGGCATTGCATTGCAATGACCATGCATGTGGAACAGCTTCAGGGAGAACTTGCCCAGGTGGCCAAGTAGCATTTGCTTTTCTGCAGCTGCTTCCTCAGTGCTTTAGAAGATTTTTGCACATTGCAAATCAAGTTCTGTATGTGCATAACTGTATTATTTTTGAAAAGGAGCTGTCATGGTGCCAGCTACCTGGCATCTCTTGTATCTCTTCTCAACTGATTCTGTGCAGAGTAAGTGCAATTGCCTATTGTGAGAAGGCTCCTTGTGAGATGCCCAAAGTGCACTTGGCTTGATCCTCAGTGGTGGATAGGGAAGACTGTTCTGGCACAGTTGTGGTTATGCTTGGTGTTTATGCTTGAGAAGAAAGCAAGGGAAAGGCTTGATGTGTGCTGCTCTAACTTGGTGTGTCCCGAGGTTGTGCTGGGATTTCTACTAGTCATACTCCTAGTAAAAAACTTCCTTCTTCTGTGCTGCTTCTGTACCGTATGGGAGGGGAGGTGGTCCTGACCTTGATGTTAGTAGTCCTCACCATGGCCATACACTGGAGCTTAGGCTTCTTAGGGCCTTTAGCTTCTCAGGGCCTCATTCTGCATTGCCCTGGGCTAATTCCTTCAAAGGATGGAGAAGGGAGCATCAGGGTGGTGTAGCCAACCTGTGGTGGCGTGGCCTTGGTAGAAGGGGTCAAGCTAGCTTGATGGCAAAGGTCAGGCCCACTGGGTTTACGGTCATTTCTCCCTCAAGTGCTGTAACACGGTAGATATTTGCATTTAGGATTTGCCAAATAATGACAAAATATCACTGAAATGCTGTTAGTGTTTCTTACCCATTAACTTGCTGTGTTGCTGCTGTAGCTAAGCTATCTTCTGGCTGTCATATTCATTAAGTAAGAATTATCTTGGTGTGTTTATCACAAGCCTCGTTAGAATCATCTCTGGGGGCTGTCCAAATGCATCTTTTAATACAACCACATAAACCAAGCCATTTGAGAGAGGGGACTAAAATGGGCTGTTTTATCACAAGACATTTATTCTTTCAGCTGATATGAGTAATGTTACCACTCCCCAAAGTAATCTTATTTTTAAAAGAAACTTCTCCAGGACACTCTTGGCAACCTCCTTTGCTGGGGTTTGCCTTGCTCCAAATTCTTGTTTCCTCTGAAGGCAATGTAGGGCCAGATAACATCTTCTTGTTGGGGTGTGACTCTGATGTGCATGAAATAACAGCTGTAGAGAACCTGAACAGTCTGACCCCTTCCTGCTAGACTAATCTTGAAGTTTACTGGTCACTGTAAAAAATATTGCCATGAGTTTTACGATTTGAAGAGATCTGCTCAGTTATTAATCATGCTGAAGAATGCCTGCGGTTGTATGGGATAGCAGAATTGTATGTACTGGCTCTCAAAATGGCACCCATATGAAACGGTGGCCTGTGAGCCACTACCCAGTCATGACTGTGGTCCTTCTCTGCCTTCCATTTGCTAAATACTGTCACAAGATGGATTAAAATAGTGCAAACACTTTCTGTACACACTCTTTCTCTAGTTGATATTGGCACATTATGTGACGTGAATTAGGTAGCACATAAAACATCTGCCCAATTAAAATGCAGTCCACCTTAAAAAAAACCTGAAAAAGCGAATCCTTGTTATATCTGACAACAGATAGGAGGAAAACACAGAAATTGCTGTCAAATATACAAAATTAATTACTCAATTTAGTCTTTTCCACAGCAAAAGGAAGATAAAAGATTCTAAACATTTCAGAAGCTGGAGAGCAGACTGGACAAAATCATGTGGCCTCAAGTACCTTACTTAATTTGCCGCACTGCTAGTTGTAAGCTCTTTATTTAAAGAAAATAGTTGTTTACTGCTTAGTCTGTCCACCTAAGTAATTATGAATGTCACCAATTAGCTTTCCATAGTTTATTATGTATCTTTCTACTAGAGCTAACAAAAATGCAGGGAAATGTAATGGAGGAGTTATGGGAATCATTCTAATTAGCAGCAACTAGAGCTAGTTATGTAGCGTCTTGAGGCAGAGAGATTTCTCTTTATTGTCATTTACTCTTATCTTTACCCGTCCAGGGAATGTGTGGGCTGCAGTTCTCTGTGTATTCCAGAGTGAAGGATGAGTTAGTCTAGTAGAAAGGGTAGGTCTTCTCACCGTAATTTATTGCAATTTTGGGGGTTTCTGGCATATACTACTGAAAGGAGGTAACTAGGATCTCTTATGAGTTCTATCTCTTCCTCTCAGTTTTTGGTTTTAGGGCCTCCAAGAGGCTGTAGTGACCATATGCTCTCCCGTACGACAGGAGTTGGGAAATCAAGACGGGGATTTCCATGACAAATGTCGACTTGTTTGGGTTAAAGCTGAAGCTTCGGTGCTTTCCCTGGGATGCTGCACATGAAGGTATAGGAGATTGTGCTTATATATGTACTGTGAAGCAGTGGTATCAGTACCAATACCTCTTTGTGCACCACAGCAATAGTTTGGTAGATCCACAGAGGCTTTTAGCAAGAATGATGTATGTAAAGCAACAAGTTGTCCTAGCTGCTTGTGCAAGATGTGTCCACAGCCATTGTCCGGCCTTCTCCTGTGATTTCTTTAGCTGGAAATTGAGATCTGTTTCTTGACGCATTTTTTTTTTTTTTCTTTCAAGGCCAGGGCAGCGCTAGCTGTGTCGTGTCTCATATAATTCATCCCTTGCACTGATCACTGCAAAATGCTGTCCTGCCCTTGCGCTCTCCCTCCTACCACTTAGCGACCCTGGTGGTTTCAGGCGTAGTAAATAAATGTGGCAAGCCCAGCACTGAAACTTCAGTCCTTCTTGAAAAACGACACTCCTTAGTATCTTGAATGCGTTTGAAACTGAAATCTGTGATTGCTTTTGGTGATCCAGAAACTCAGTTTTACTGTGTCTGCTGTTGGTGTTTTAGCTTGTGAGACTCTTCTCCTAGAATTAACTAGGTGACTTGTGCACAGTGCTGTTATTTTCCATGTACGTGAACTGTTGCTTACTTTTATTTTTGTGTGTTTTTTTTATATATTTTTTTGCCAACTGACAAAATGGGAGGAGAAACAGACGTATGTGGAGCTACACCCCACACTCTCACTTTAAATCCCTGTATATGTGAGAGTAAGTGAGCTCGCTATGTTGCAGCCTCGTTGCACGCAGGAACAAAAGGCTTCGGTCCAAAATTCAGTGGAATCCGTTAGGTTATAGCAGGGGGAAGGCGAGTTCAGATGACTAAACCGGCAGCAATGTTGTTTCCTTTTGCAGTAGCAGGGGAAGGAAAATGGAAACAGCCCAGAGCGCGGGATGCATTCCGGAGAGGGCTGCGCTGGCCGGCAGATTGATGTGCCGAGACACAAGTTATGTCGAGGTCATAACGTCTCTCCCCGTGTCCCAGCACAGCATGTGCTTTCTGTGCTTGCACTGAAGCAGATGCTGGTCTCCAACAGGAAGGAAGAGCCGGAGCCCTGGTGCCTGAGGTACGACAGGGTTGCGATCGCTGCACGTTGATTTGGCTTTTCCTCACTGGCGGCTACAGGGGCTTCTATTTACAATTTTCATGTAGCCGTGATGTCTTTTGACCTCCAAAACCCAAATTGTAGCACGCTTCTGCTTTAACATGAAATTTCTATTTAAAAAGCAAGCAGCTGCATGTCTCATGCTTCCCCTTTCAGCCTTCTGTAGTGATACCTGCTGGATTCATAGCCGATACAGGCAAACTGAGTGGTAGGGCTCACAGGTAGAGGATTTCCATCTTGCACTTTACGTTGTCCAAAATTTGTCCTGCGACTCGTAGCAAACTGTGGCTCATAGTGTAAAACTCCATGAATTAGAAGTGGAACAAAGAAAGGCCCTTACTGATTAATAGAAGTACTAACAGAAAACACACTCTTAGGTTTCTTACAGCTTTCTTAGATTTCAGTAAGTCATTCTTTGTTGTGTTCACATTTCCTGAAGGTCAGTAGTGATTGCATCCACGTACATAGGACAACTTGGAAGGCACCACATACGTCCCACAAAACTATTTTAACTATTTAACTATTACTAATTAGTTAATATTTTGGTCAGGGGCAAACGTGCAATAGAAGAAAAACTTGAATACTTGACACTAGGCATCTGACAAGCCCTGTGCAACAGCTAAATAGTGAGGATGGCATCTAGGACTTTGCAAGTGTCAAAGCAACAGTAAGTGGAGGAATTCCAGGGCAGTGACCTAGTTTAGTGTCCAGTCTGCAATGGAAAAGGTCAGGGAGTCTAGCAGTCAGGAGGATTCTTTGCTGTGGGAAAGGTTTTGCTTGGGAATGTGCAAGTGCTTCTTCAGCACAAGTAGCTGAACTCACTGCTTACTGAGGAAAACGTGTTCAGTGATGGCACCGCTGTGGTATGACAGTGACTAACATTGCCTGCACACATGCAACGGGACAAGCTAAGACATTGTCAGGGTTGCAAAATCATGTACCTGCCAGGTAAGAAATACATGATTTAATTTTGGGTCTCTTATGTATATATATATTGTGACAGGCTTTAATTACATGATTGTAAAACTTTTCTCCCCTCACCAATGATCTATTCAGTCTATTCAGTGCCCAGAACGGATGGCGCTTGCCTAATGAGCAGCTCTGCAATATTTTGTTTCCTCCTTGTTGAGAGCGTGGCCCCATGCCCTATTTACTTCATGCTAATCAAGTCCTGTTCTAAAACAGATTATTTTCTTCCTGATGATTTTTATGTGTACAAACTCCTCAGTGCTGGTATTTCCTCCCAGTTTGTTGCTCCAATCTGTAGTCTTTAGAGTGCTTTTGGCACAGTTTGCGTGTGTGCCATTTCCTTGTTTTTCGAAACAAGGCAAGCGAGCGGGCAGATGTTGTGCAGCGAGGCGCCCCGTGCACGCGCGAGCTGCTGGAGTGATGCCGCGAGGTCCCCCTGGAAGGCGCCTGCCCCTCGTGCAGGCGGCCGGGGCAGCAGCAAGGAGCGCTCGCTGGGGCCGGCGTTGGGGATGGGAGATGTTTCCCCCTGGGTTTTTACTCTCCGGGGAGGCATCGTGTTGTGGGGTTCCCTTCCAGGTTTGGAACAGGCTGCCCAGAGAGGTGGTGGAGTCTCCTTCTCTGGAGATCTTCCAAACCCGCTTGGATACCACCCTGTGCCACATGCTCTAGGAGACCCTGTGTGTGCAGGAGGGTTGGACTAGATGACCTCTAGAGGTCCCTTCCAACTTTAAGCATTCTGTGATTCTGTGATTTGGGGAAAAAGTTTGCACGGGTGTGTGCAACTTCTTGTAGCCCCTTCCTCCTCCTGTCTGCAGCTTGTTGCCCTACCCTGTCATCATCTCTTCCCTTCCTTGTGCCCTTACAGCCTTTCCCGGTTTTCTTTTGACTCTTCTGGCTTTGTGGGTTCACATTCAGATCTCCTCTGCTCTGCATCTAAATTAGGAGATTTCCCTTTGCTCGTTGCCTTGGTCCGAGGAGGAGAGCGCGGAGAGCTGTGTAAAAACCAGGAGCCTGCTCTGCTGTGGTGCTTGGTGGGACCCAGAGCCACAGTTGTTTATAGTGTTGGTTTATTTGTATATGCAAAAGTCAGTACTTGTGCCTGCAGCTGCTGGTGTATAAGAAGCTCATATTATAATCTGACTTCCTCTGTTAGATCATTTTAGCTGCTATTTTGGATTTTTTTTAAATTATTATTGTTATTTTACAGAGTCAGAATAAAAACTCCTTTTCTGTTTTTAAGTCCTTCCAAGGAGGAAGTAGAAAGTAAATAATATCCCCTGGATCCTTAGTGTGTGACAGTGTTCAGGAGGCCCTGCTTTTTTTCTGTAAACAACAGATAAACTGAAGTAGTTTGGCCTCATGTACATTAAATGTCAGAACAAAGGGGCAAGACTGAGTTTCTGTGACTCTTCTTAGTTGATGATGACTTACCATGTGCCAACTATTTTTTTTTTTTTTGAATAGACTTTTTGGTATTTAAAAGATCTTCTAATCTTCTTTCATTTAGTCTGTGAAAATCCGTTTTTGTGAATTCATTAAGTGGAAAATATGCCTGGGACAAAGAACCCAACTGAGCAAAACAGGCTGAGGAGGAAAAAGTCAGCTGCTGTTTTTGTTTTTATGCTGTCTTCTGAATGTTGTTGTTCTGTTACTCATTCGCGTGCAGAGAGAGTGGGTTTGGGTATTTGTTTTGCTTAATAGATGTTGCATTTAAAGCCTGTGGTTGCAGTCACTGCGCTGTGCTGTGCTCCCTGTGCTGCTAACTCGAAATCCCTAATTTGTAGGTGCAGCCTGGGCGTCCCAAAGCTGCCTCACAGGACGCTGTTCATTCCATTAACTTTGGGGGCTGCCTGTCTATCCACAGCCCGCGGCAGTCGCGTTAAACTGGTGTTTGAAACGGCAGCGTGACCGTGTTCATTGGCTTTCTCTGGCAGTCCTATCAGCCAGTGGCTGAGAAATAGGACATCTTCAGTAGCTTGTTTTGCCCTGGTCACTTTCCTGCAGTAAATCTGGGTAAGTAGGACACAGAATGGTATTCCTGTCACCCGGAAAACAAGGAGAAAAACAACAGCCTAAGATAGATGATGCCCATGCCCAGATACTTTCCTGGGCTTCTTGTAGTTTCCCATTTTCTCCTTTCCGTCATTGGCATCTGGATGCTTTTGGACACCTGGTGGAAACTTTTGGGCTGTTCTCAGGAGTGAAGGATCCACCTGTAACTTTCTACCTCATTAATGACTGATGCTTTCTGAGCTGGTCCGTGTTTCCTTTGCGGGCCTGGCAGTCACCGTGTTTATTCAGTGAAGGACAACAAGCTCTTAGCACTAAGCTCCATGGCGTTAGGCTTTCACAGGCTGGTAATAGCAATCATTTGCTCAAGAAACATGAGGACACCAGTCTCATCAAATGGGACTTTAGGCAGAGGGCTACAGTTGCGTGACAGGCTTCTTAAATCTTCAATATGAACTAGCGGATGAGATGTAAGATTTGGTTTAAAAAATAATCTTTCAGCATGCTTAATGTCATCCCGTTCTCCATGTATGCTTTCCAAGATGACTGACTATAAACTTCATCTTGATCTAAAAAAAGTAGTAGTAAATCTGCATTCACATTTCTAAGTATCCTATCTCAGTATCCTTTTCCAACTAAAGCATTGGAAACCTTAATTCTGTTGTTGGCTTGCAAATGCTGGAACACCCATTTCTTACCTAACAGCAGATTTATGAATTGCTTTTTTTTTTTTTCCTCTTTATTTTAAGTAGTTTCTGGATTGTCAATGTCCAGGAAGCTGTGGGGTGGAGGGAGTTTGTAAACGCATTCCACATTCCTAAACATCCATGTTGCAGTTCAGATAATGTCCAAAGTGAGCCTGGAAAGCCAGTGCCTGCACTAAGGCTGTTGGAAGACCGCTATCAGTTGTTTGCTTTCCAAGCCTGACGGGTCTCTCGGCATCTGACAGCGCTTGGCTTTGCCTTCTGAATTCTCATTACCTGCCATAATGGTTCATGAGGCATCTTTAAAATATTTGCCATTAAAATATGTTGTAGTTATTATTTTTTTACCCTCTTTTCTTAAGAAGGTTATATTAAGAAACTATGATCCCTTTACTGTCTGGATAATACAGTTGCACACTTTGTTTAAAGTTTTTGTTGTAAGCTCAGTCCAGTGTGTTTGCCATAGATCTACTGCACTGTGGCTCTGGGCTAAAGTCAGCTAAAATATGTCCTTATGTGACCCGTTAATTCCTTGTCTTTGCAAATCAGCTATAGAGTAAGGAAACACCAAGCATAAAATTTGTGCTTTGAAACTAACTGTGGTTGTACTTTAGTTGAACTAGTACACAGACTCACAGAATCACAGAATGGTTGAGGCTGGAAGGGACCTCTAGAGACCATCCAGTCCAGCCCCCTGCTCCAGCAGGGACACCCAGAGCACGGGGCACAGAGTGGCATCCAGGCGGGTTTGGAAGATCTCCAGAGAAGGAGACTCCACAACCTCTCTGGGCAGCCTGTGCCAGGGCTCTGTCACCCTCACAGGAAAAAAGTTCTTCCTCACATGGAGATGGAACTGCCTGGGTTTCAACTTGCATCCATTACCCCTTGTCCTACCACTGGCTACCACCAAGAAGAGTTTCGCCCCATCCTCTTTCCATCTTCCCCTCAGGCATCTGTACATATTGATCAGATTCCCCTCTCAACATTCTCTTTTCCAGGCTAAACAGACCCAGCTCGCTTAGTCTTTCCTCATAGGATTGAGGCCCCAGTCTCTTAATCATCTTGCTCACTTTGCGCTGGAGCCTCTCTAGCAGCTCCACGTCCTTCTTGCGCTGGGGAGCCCAGAACTGCACCCAATACTGCAGGTGTGGCCTCACCAGGGCTGAGGAGAGGAGCAGGATCCCCTCCCTCGACCTGCTGGCAACGCTCCTCCTGGTGCAGCCAGGATCCCATTGGCCTTCTTGGCCACAAGGGCACATTTCTGCCTCAGGGTTAACTTGTCCACCAGAACTCCAAAATCCCTCTCCACAGAGCTGCTTATTTAAGGAAAATAAGAAGGGGGAAAAAAGTCTATTTTTTCTGTTTTCCAGGGAGAAAAGAACTAGACTGATTGTTCAGTCTGGCAGAAAGCTCAGGAGAAGAATAATTATCAGTTGAGGATGGAAGGGAGAGGGAACATTGCCTTTATTTTCCTCTCTTATAAGCAATTTTGTGTGATTCTGCAGCACCATAAAACATCCTGCGCTTGCAAAACCATGCGAGGAATTTCTGCAGAGACAAAGCTGCTGTAAAATTATGGCCTTTGGTTCTTTTGCCGTATTTTGACACTACTTGATTTAATTGCATTTAACAATAGTTTCTGCCTAGTCTGTGCATGACAGCAGTTTATATCACTGCTGTGCCTGGGAGTTATCTGTAAAGGTTTGAAGTAGAGATGTTCCTCTTGTATTTGGTTAATAAGCTCATTTCATTTATTGTTCTTCATCCTTTTCTCCTCTCTTCTCTCCAATGTTATTTTTAAGTCACACACATACCTATTTCAGAAGAGGAAGCACTAAAGAGTACAAGTATTTTTGATATAAGCATTAGAAATTGGTGTCTTTAGAAAGCGGTTACTTGGTATGTGACCTGAATCACTGTTAATGCCAGCGTTTCTAGGCTCTCCTATATAGAGCAGCATTCCTTTGTTCATCTTGGCTGATGTATGGAGGATTCACTGTCCTTACCTTGCAGATCACAGACTCACAGGATGGTTGAGGCTGGAAGGGACCTCTAGTGGTCATCTAGTCCAGCCCCCTGCTCCAGCAGGGTCACCCAGAGCACGGGGCACAGGGTGGCATCCAGGTGGGTTTGGAAGATCTCCAGAGAAGGAGATTCCACAGCCTCTCTGGGCAGCCTGTGCCAGGGCTCCATCACCCTCACAGGAAAGAAGTTCCTCCTCACAGGGAGATGGAACTGCCTGTGTTTCAATTTCTGCCCATTGCTCCTTGTCCTGTTGCTGGCCACCAGTGATATGAGTTTAGCCTCATCCTGAGTGGCATTTCCATCATGGAATTACTGAACATGGAAAACCCCACCTCCATCCATTGCTGTCCATATAGACTTCTGGAGGTGATGGGTAGCTTTACACCCATGGAGCATTTACTCATATGTTTGCTGTGGTGCTGTGCATGAATATGAATGTATGATTTTTTGCCTGCTATTTCTTCAGCAAAAGTAGACTTCATACAAGGATTTGTCAGCTAAACTCACGTGAGTATATTCAACTTGAAGAATATGGGAATGGGAACATTATGTCATACCATCTTGCCCTGTACTGTCTCGCCATAGTATCTGTTTTCTGCCTCTAGTTACTATTAGATGCTTAAGGAGAATAAAAGGGGAAAAAAAGAAAACAAAACCATGAAAAGGGGCTGCTCACCATACACTCTGAACATGTGCCAGCCAATGGGTTAGGGTCTGTGAAACTTTATCTGGAAGACGGTATTTAAAACTCTCAATAGACCTACCAAGTTGCCTAATACAATTTTTAGAACCCTTTTTTTTCCCCCTGCTCTGACAACACCGTGTGGCAATGAGAATTCCACAGTTTAATTGCACAAAGTATGAAAGAGTCTTTATCTGTTCTGGCAACATGACACCTAATAATTTCATCTGGGGCTCTTTGTCTTCATATTATAAGAAGCAGAAAATAATTATTCTGGTTCATTTCCCCAAACCATTCATTATTATGTAGTATCTTTGTATACACTTTTTTTTTCCACGCTTGAGATTCCTGTTGTTTTAAGTAGCTTCTTGTGTAGAAGCTGTTCCACATGTCTGATGAGGCTTCTTACTCTTTTCTGTACCTCCATGAATTCTGTTAAATCCTTTGGAAATTGAACAGAAGAAAGGCAGACCTGAGAATAACACGCAGTACTGCATGGGCATGTTGGAGTTTTATTCAGTGTATTATTCCCTGTTGTTTCTGTTCTGGTTCTTTCTAAATGTGCCAGATCCTTACACTATGCACAAGTTGCATTTTCAGTGCTGATTTATGGCACCTCAGAATCTATTGCTTCATCTATTCTTGTTACTTACTTGTTTGTAGTATTTGCATTTATTTATTTATTGTTGTGGTTATCATACAGAGGGATTACAACTGGTATTGGGGCTGTACAAGACCCGCAGTGCACGAGTCCACTCAGTTCTGAGTGTTTTTAGGGCCCATACATAGTCTTCCCCCTTCCTCCAAACCGAAAGTGTCAGTATTTGTTGTGTTTGCGTATGAGGATCTAGATGGTTCAGGCCATGATAGCTGCTATCCCAGGGCTCTCATGTCACAATTTATTGCATTACTTACTTTGATCTGATTTGGCCTCTTGACTCCACCAAAAGCACTTTTCAGTGTGAATTAATTAAGAGAACACCATTTCCTCCTTTCAGTTGCACTTAAAAAAATAAATAAAAAAAAAGGGTTCTTCGATGGCACCTAGGTATTAAGAAAGGGAGGAAGCTGGTTTGTTCCCACACAAAAGCTGTGCTTTTGCTGTAGTCCAAAGGCTTTCCAAAGGCCCTTCCTTACGCTTTGGGCTTCTGCTTCATTGCCGTTCTGATGGATTTAAGGTGCTCTAACCTAGGAGCTCAGAAATGCCAGAACCTAGTAAAAGCTCTCAGTGACAGCCCAGTCCAGATGAACAGCTTTCTCCTAACAAAGACGATTTTAATAGTGCAGCATCCTTCCTGCACAGAGCAGTCAGTTAATTATGGGGTGTGAGTAAGGAATATGTTTCACGGTGCCTTGGCAATTCTCTGAGTTCACTGATCCATAAACAAGATTATTCCCTAATAGTCTTTCATCTCTGCCATTATGGCACAATGGTGCTCAGCTTCCAATTAAATTAAAAATTATCATCTTTAAAGTTTGTCGGGCCATGGCTGATCTTTTGAGATTGCTTCCAGGGGTTAACACTTTTTAAATTGCTTAGCTATTTTTCTATAAAGACCCTAACGCGGTAACTGCCCACTAAGAAATGAGAACTAGACATGACTTTCTTTCGGAGAGATGGTGTTTTGTGAGGAAACCACCTCAGCAAGGTACACGGAGCCTTTAACAGCCCAGGCGTGAGGGGCTGAATTTGGTAGCCGAGCGCCTGCTGTCCAGCACGGCTCTGTGCCCGGCTCGCGGGCAGTTTGTATGGGGGGAGAATGACACAGGCTGTTGATAGGAAGGTGTCACACAGCTTGGCTGCTTCTCGGCGTCGTGCAGAGCGACAGCGGCTCAAAGACTTTTTGACTGATATTAGAACTGTCACCGCAAATTTTCAAATGCTGTGATCATCTAATGCGAGTTAGAACGTGGTGCAAGAGACAGAGCATCATCGAGGAATTATTGCATTAAGCCTGAATTTCACTTTGAGCTCGAGCACATCTGTCAGTGAGGCAGCGCAGCCCTGACTTTGAAGACTTGATGCGATGGCATATTTGAAGTATTCTTTGGTGAATACTTGTGTGCCTATTTCTGGCCTGATTTATCTAAATTCATGTCTGCGTGCTGCATCTCATTATGGTATATGTAATTTTTTCTTCTACCATATTAAAGAAATCTCTTCTGACTGAAAGTTTTGCATTCTATGATAGCTGCATTTTATCCTGCTTCCAAACAGATAGAGAGCTCACTAGGAAGATGTCTACCAGAGGTCACTGCTGTGGTGAAGCTCATATACTCTTATCTGGATAAGTTTCATATTAGGGAGCTTGGATCCTGCTAAGAACATATCTGCAATGTTAAGGAGCTCAGGGCAGGTGAAGCTAGCTGAGCAATTACCAATTTTGTAGATTTTTTTTTTCTGTGTATGTCACACAGGACTGCTTCATAACAGCAAAATGCAGTGAATTTTTGCAGCATAAAATTTACATAATGTAAAAACAAATACTTTGCAGAGTAAAACAAGTAGATTAGAGTAAAATTAGCATATCTTTGATGGTCGGTTCCTGTGGGGGCAAAAATGAGATCGTCCCATGTGTCTGTAGGTTTCTAGCAAAACAGTGTTTCAGGCTTAATTGGAAAATTATTCATGTGAGGTGGCCTTGATACTGCATGCGCACACAGCTGACATTTGGACGGGGCACTGCTCTTAATCTTGTGAGCATTGCTGTGGAATCAACGCGTGCGAGTGCCCAGAGTCTGGATTTGACATTTTGTCTGGAAGGGCGGTGTGAGTGAAGGCACCGTCTTCAAAATACTGAGCCGAGCCCTTGTTCACCATAATGAAGGTGGAGAAAGAGTGTTGGGGAAAATCTGGGTAGATCACCCTTCCTCATGCAAGACTGAACCTCACAATATACTTTCTAGTGGGTTTTTATTCAGTCTAGTTTTAGAAACAAGATATCCTTATTTCACACTTGCAAAGTTTCGTAATCAGGAAGGATAATTGAGAGGGTGAAAATGGCTGCCACTGACTTGCTGTCTACCCTGCCTTCCATATTGCATAGGAAGTGCTCAGGAAATCAGGAAAGCCAAGTGTTGACCTGTGTTGGTGGTGTGTCATTTGTGAGATTCAGTCACCAAGTAGTAAGGTTAATTTGTCTGCAGATTCAGGGTTTCAGGTGCAACACCAGACCATCAACATCATCAACACAGTTACTTTAAAAGAGCTGAGACTGTAGCCCAGTGAGCAGACTATTCCACAGATACCATCAGCTCTTATATTCCAACTTTCTTATTCTTTCATATTCATTTTTTAAGCACTTGTCATTATCTCTTCAGAAATCTCTGACAAAATAGAGGTGCAGCTTATATAACTGAAGAGCAATTACTGCTCCATTACCAAGTAATGAAGTGCATACTTGTGTGGAAAGAATTATGACTTCAAATACGATAAAGTTGAGCAAGAATTCCAAGATATTTTCTAAAAGTATTTTCTAGCTACAAATTGTCAGGTTATATTTTCATAAGGGGCAGATCTAATCTGATCAGATGTAAGATCCAATACCTTTTTTAAAAAATACAAACACATATGTGAGAATCAGCATGAAAAAATGGAACTGAGTCCGTGTCAGATTCAAGAGAGGTGTTTTGCATCATCACATGCAATGTCTGTCTGGCATTATCCAGAGTTTGATGTTATTAACTTGTGGTTATGCTCAGAGCATGCTGAAATGTGTTATTGGTTACCTGGTGGTAATTCCTCTGGGACATGGAGGAGGCTTCCGGGAGCACAGGAGTTCTGGGATTTAATATTCTATGTTTGTTCCTCAAGTTACATTAGAGCAAGACACTAGTTTTTGAATGGATAAATTTGGAGGGCTCTTGAGTGAGTCCAGATGGCCAACCAAGGACTGCTTGGGGATGCTTGATTCCTTCTGTGGTATTTGAAGCACTAAGAGTCCTCTGCCAGTAAGGAGAGACTTGTCTTTTCCCAGACTCCCAAACATTGAGGTACTTGAGCAGGCAATGGTTTTGAACATGTAGTCCTTTCATTTAATGTTTTTTTGAGTAGAGCTTAGCGTGATGATCACAACCTGCTAATCCCTCTGGCAGAGTCCTGCAGTAACTGGGACACATAATCACGGTGATTACTGGGTCAATGCAGCTGAACAGCTGGTGTTGATCGCTGTAGCTCTGTTTGAATTCGGTGGACCTGAGGTTTCCACATCTCCGGTATTCCCACAGCAAGAGCCAGTCTCCTGTAGGGTTAGTGAATGGGATGGGTTATCAGTACTGGCCCTCTAAGCCTGGTTGTGGTGGTGCGACATGTACAAGCTGCCTTCTAGGATTATTCTCTCCTTACGTTAGTCATGGTGTATTTTTGAACATTAATGTTAAGAGCCTTTCCCAGTGGGTTGATGCTTATTTTCTTCAATAGCTTGTCTGGTGGGAGCTGCTGTGCGTTGAGCAGAAAGAGACGCATAGTGTCTGCTTTGTTAAAAACCTGAGCAGCCCAGGAGATAATCCACAGCTGATAACTCCTTGCAGTAGTGCCCTTTCCTTGTCAAACGAACGCGAGATGGCCAGAGACTACTGGGCTTAACAAACAGAGCCCTCTGTTACCGTCAAACGGCAATTACCTAATCCCAGTCATAAACTTTCTTGAGTCCACTTGGATGATCCCTATGGCTTTCTTTGGAAGGCTGTCTCACAATTTAAGCAGTTTGCCTAGGAAAGCTTCCTTTTCCAGCCCAAGTGCTACAATGGCTGGTTTATTCCTACTTATTCTTGTGTCGGTGTTGTCTTTTAACATGTGTGCATCTCCTCCTGGTTTTTCTTCTTTCCTTTGTGTGCCTGTGTGTTTTAGTGTATGTGAACACATGCACGCTAAGCTAGAGGAGACATAAGTGCTGGGGAGCAGAAATGGCCATTCTTGCAAGGATTTTCTGTGCAAACTTTGTGTAGCGAAAGGACTGAGAGTCACCAGAGAAACTGCCTTCACTTTTATAGATGAGAAGGGTATGTTTGGAATGTTTATTTCTAATTTTCTTTTTATTTATTTCTTTTGACCAAATGCCATGAAAATCTCAGCAGCTTCAATAACTCCATGCTTTTCATTTTGCAACCATTTTGAGAAAATGTAGAAGAAAAAAATCAGCAACTGGAAATGCATTTGATAAGAAATATACTACTAGTAAACCCTCCATTGGAGAGTCAAGCTGTAGAGAACGCTGTGCTGTGTGCTGGCAACTGGAGAACATGGAGAATGAGGCTGCGTTATTTAAGATGCTAGCTCACACTTATACCTTGTCGTGCACTAGTGCAAAACTGGTCTGAGTGAGATGAGAAAGAGGAAACAACTCAAAAGTGCATATAAATTAGTGATCCAAAGTGGCTTTGGTTTGGAGGAGCCCAAATAAAGCCCAAGCACGAGCTCAGATGTGTGGTGCTCAGCTCCCTCACCATCCTCCGACAGCAGCGTGAGGTGAAGGAGGCATTTGACGACTTTCAGTATTGGCACTGGGAAGAAACTGAGGCTTCTCAACACCTCCCAGCACTCGGGTAACTTTAATTTCCTGCAAGTGGAGGCAGGAATGTTGTCTTTCCCCTCCCTTCTCCTGAACAGACTGTGGATGGTGAATTCCTTTGTTTTTGGAAACCGATTTGATCTAAAAATGTTCTTTTCCATATCAAAATAGGGCCTGTGGGTTTAGCGTGAGATTGCCTGTGTGGTGATGCCCTTGGTGCCAGGCAGTGAAAGGCTGCACATGCGGATGCCAGGGAATCCTACTCTGAAAAAGAGCTGAAAATGTGTAAGCGTGAGGGGGTTCAGATTTCTTTTTTAGCTTTTCTGTTTGTCTGGTTCAGTGAAGTCTTTTAAATGGAGCTATTTATGTTAGCAAAAAGAGAACAGATGAGAGCCTAAGTGGCTAGGAAGGTAGACACTCCTATGCGCCTTCATTTCCTCGGCTTTCTTCCTCCCTCCTTCCCCCAGCGCTCTTGTAGCTCTAGATTGTCCAGATCAAAAGGATCTCTGCTCAGAACGTGTGTTGGCCTTTTAAATGGGAGCTGCTTGTATTGTGTGCTGAATCCTGGTGTCTCATTCAAGGGCATCTTGCACCTTGACCTGTTGCCTGCTTGAGGTCCTTGTCATTTTGCCAGTGGACTCTCAGCTTTTCAGAATGTTCTTTCGGTTTTCAAAACTATTGATCTTTTATTGTTTACTGAGAGGCTAATTTTTGTTGTTATTTTTAATGGAAGTCACAATAGCCAAACCAACAAATAATGCCTGATAGGAATTCTCTTCCCTGTTTTTTTTTTTTATCCCTACCACGTTCTTGGAATGTCTTGATGGCTTTCCTAGTATAAACTCACTCTGATTAAGTGGTATTTACCCAGTATGAAGTCATAAATGTGTGTTATGCAGCAGAAATTAAATTGTCAGGTTAGTTCTACTCTTTCTTTTTAATCCATAAATTTGTTAACCAAATGGATGTGTATTTATGGATTAGGTACCTGATGTAAGAAAACGTTCCCAAAGGACTGTAAGAAATTAATACATATAGACCATCTTGCAAATTGCCTTTAAATAGCTGTTGCCTTCATTTTCCCACACTTGAGTGGGAAATTGTGCTGCAGACAGAAATAATGACTCTGATAAATCTTGAAAGAAGTACAGATGAGGCATCACTATAATGAGATATAATAATTAGCAACTGCTTTGTTTCGTATGATACGGATGGTATATTTTGATGTGGCAATTATGCAGGTGTGGTAAGGAAGCATGGGAAGGCCACGATTAAGAGATCTGCCTCTTAAATCCCTATTTTAAATCCAAAGCAACCTAATTTTGCCTAGTGGAAGCATCGTCTAGAAAAAGCACTAGCTGGGAGATAAAATGCTGAGTTCTGCTCTTCCATCCCTATCTCTCTGCCTTCCCAGTTGGTTTTCTCTGTGACAGCTGGTGTGTTGTCGAATCTTTTTGTGCCTTTTCTTCAGTTTTCCTTGCTGTGAAACAAGGGTCCATCCTTACCCTCTTCTTGCTCTGTGAGCTTTAATTAGTGCTGTTGCAGTGTGTGTTAAGGTCCTTGGATAGCAGTGCAATTTTGGCAGTAGTTCAGACTCCTGGAGAAGAGCGTACGCCTTTCAGAGTCTAGAGAGAGAGGTAAAAACAAACAAAACAAGAATCTTGCAGGTTTGTAGGGTTAAAAATAGACAAGCAGAAAAAAAAAAGTTAGATTAAGAAAAAACCCACTTATCTTCAACTCCTATATTCGGAAAATCTGAAGCTCTAAACTTGCAACCACAAAAATTTTAATAAACGGGGTACGCTTCCTTCTGGAGCTTGGAGTTATCCCTGCTGAAATCTTAGCAAAAATGTCCACTTTGTACTGGTTTACATCCCCCAAAATGTATACTTGTGTGACCTTTCCCTTTGACTACTTTCTGTGTACAGAAATCAAAAGGAAACTGAAGTTTGACAGTTCTTCATGTCTGGGGTGCATCTTTTTCTGCACAGTAAAAAAGTAACAGAAACCCGAAACACCTCTGGATTGTTGAGAGTCCAAAGTGGGATGAAGATCCAAGCTGCAGCCCCCGTATTCGACACCACGGCTCTCCATCTCAACTCTGTTCATCACTGATATTAATGCTTTGAAACCAGCCTCTGCTCCAGATGGTACCATGGGATTGAGTCATAAATTCAACAGTGGGACAAAACCGAATTACCAAATTCTTAACGGTAAACCCAAATGTAACAGAGGTTTGTAGGGTGCCAACAGGAGGCTGTTGTAGCGTGCCAGGCAGCCGGGGCTCCTGCGGTGCCTCCAGCAGCACAGAGCTGTCGAGGAACAGGGACACGCAATGCAGAAACGGCAAATGCTGCTGAGCTAGGAAACGGTCCTGCAAATTCTGTAGGCTGGCATGGATTGAGACGGCCCCAAAAAACGCTTGTTGGACAGGGCTTTTTAAAAAATCATTATTCTCCTTAGGCTTTTGCTTTTTGGTATTTTTTTTTCCCCCCATATTTGGCTGCACTGAAGTGGCTGGTTACCAAATGCATTTATGCAAACAAGGGAACCCCAAGTGTTGTGTTGAAAATGCTGGGAGTCATATTTGCAGCTCCTGTAAAACAGCCTCATTTTGGAATTGGTTCTATATTTTTCGTGCTTACTCTGGGGACTGGCCATGAATCAATTTGAGGACTTCAAGATTAGGTAACAAGTACTTCTGTACAAAGCAACCAGAGGTGCACGGTCCCCAGTTCAGCATCTCAGTAGCTTCTGGCCTCTGGGTCTTGGCATGGGCAGAGGACTGAGCTATGAGCACACTGACACTGACAATCTGCGAACCATAAAGCAGATATTCCCCACCTTGTTTTTTCCAGGACTATCTCTGCCAAAGCGCTGTAAGAGCAGCTGGCACTTACTTGGGGCTGTGCTCAGCTCTCCTCTGGCCTTGTCATTACTGGCTTTAAACATGCGTTACCATATCAACATTATTTTTAATGTTGTTATTTCCTGTCAAGAGACAGTCTGTCTATGTGCTGCTGCTGGAGTGAGATGACGGGCGCTATTCCACTTGTGGATCTGGCTCTCTGACCTGCAGAGCAGCAGATGCAGAGCTCACTCGCTGCCTTTTGAGCCTCTGCAGCAGAATTTCCCCATCCAAGCTGGCATCCATTGCTTGGAGCTCAAGAACAGGACTGCCAGGAAGCCGATGGCTTCTTGTACTGTTTTACCCATTAAAAAACAGACCCAAAAGGTCTTCTGTTCTATCAGTAGCCCTAATTATTATTTTTATTAGAGCCAGCAAAACTTGTTGCTGGGCTGTGCCTGGACAGTGTGCATTTTGGGGGAACTTTTGGACTGAGGGAGGTCAGCTCCATCTGTAGTCAATGGAGAGAAGGAGGGTCTAAGGAGAGATTCAGAGGAAAGGAGAGCTTCGCATTTCATCTCCCCTTTTCTCTCCTCTGCCAATAGAGGTGTTTAGAGAGGCTCCTTTCCCTTGGCAAAACTTGTCTATGCCGACCGGACACAGGCAAACAGCACCCAATGGGGTTGTCTCACCCTCAATCAGGGGCTGGCCGTGAACCAAGCGTTGCTTGCTCTAAAGAATAAGGACAAAGAAGTGGAAAGGAGGCACAGTTTCTGCAATGAACCCAGTGATGGGCTGCTGCTGGCAGAAAGGAAAGTGGGATTGAGCCCATAGGGTTTCAGCATCCACTCCTTTAACGGGGGGGATGCTGGTGTTATTATTTATGTCAGGTATGAGCTTGGTCAAAACTGGAGTTGCCCATAAGCCTCACTGTGCGCTCCAACAACAGGTAAAGAGCCTGAAGAGGGTCGGTGCAGCCGGCGTGGCCGTGCCCTGTGCTGGGGAGGTGGCTGCCAGGCTGCTAATCCCCTTCCCGAGCCGATAAGCGGCAGCAGGGGCAGCTCGCTGGGTTTGCAGCCAGCACAGGAGCTGCCAAAGCGTGAGCCAAAGGGGCTCGTGGCAGCGCAGAGCCAAAGCGGAGGGCTGCCCGTGACCCTGGAGCAGGGAGGCAGCCAGCAGAGCCCCCCAGCTCCCAGCGGAGCAAGAAATAGTTTGTTAGATTTGTCCTCATTAAAAGGAAAAATTGAAAATACTAAAAAGCGTTGACTGAACCAGAATATTTTTGCATTAACCCTAACCATCTGCCAAAACAAAACAAAAGTAAAGAAAATGCATTTCTCAGGCACTGTGCCCATTTCAGGCATTTCCTAAATGAGCAGTGTAGGAGAAGTGTTTGGCTGAAGCGCAGTGGCACGTTCTGCAGTGACAAGGTAAAGAGAGGCGATGCCTAAGGGGCTGCCCCTCTCCCACCAGCCTGGGGTGCTGGGAGGTGGCGCGGGAAACTCCACTGCCTTTTCCCGTAGACCTTGAAAAACTGCGGGGTGGGGCAGGCAAAGTTATTTTCAAGTTCAGTTTGAAATATCCAAAGAGATTCAACTGAAACAAATGTTTCCAGTCTTTAGAAGCCTTTTAGAAATTTCACTTCTTTCCTGTGAAGCTATCAGTGCAGCATATATAATATCTGTGTAACATAAAGGGAAAATTAAACTAATTAAGCCAAAAATCAGCTCCTGTTCCCTTACACCTTCCTGTCTCACCCAACAGTAAGAGCCTTCTTTTGAGACATGGCTGAATGGGTTCAATTTAGCATTTTGTTCTGAGGGGATCTGAATTTACATCTCACCTGAGTGCCTGTCTGCTGTGGTCAGAGGAGCCCTGGGTAAAGGTCGTTGCTGGGTTTCCTCTCTTGATATTGCTCATTTTTGTAAAAGATAGTGAGAGATGATCTGCTTCCTTAATCCATATCTACATATGGATGCAATAACTTCCCTTTCTTTGTCTCCCTTCTCCTCCCTGCCTCCTCCATCTCTCCAAAGTAGATGTTTGAGAATGAATTAGGAGCTTTGCTTCATGCAATGCTTATAGCACTCATGGCTGACCCTCAGGAGAGTTTATTTTTGTTGTTGTTTTCCTTTTCTTTTCCTTGAGCATGGTCATAAGGAAGCCAAATCATTTAAACCATCTGGAAGATCCCCAAACTGCTACAGTTCTATAATCATTTCCCTCCCAGCTTGTAAAACTGGCTCTCTGCAGTTTCCTGCCAGGCCCTTTCATTGCAGATTGAAAAAATGAAGGTCTCTGAGGACCATGTGCTTCTCGGCTCTCCTGCGGATCGATTGGATCAATTTGCCTCTGTGTGTTTCAACAGCTCTCTCCTAATTCTGGAGACTGTCACTCTGGCCTCTGGTCAGGTGGCTGTTTGCAAAGGGCACGCAAGAAGTGGAGACTTCTGGCTCCAGTCAGGCCATTAAAGTAAGCCCATTAGAGCTTAGAAGAAAAAGAAAAGAAGAAGTGTATGTGTGGGGGGGGATGCTACAGTGGGTTATTGCTCTGTAATAGGTGCCAGTGAATCTGTCAGAGCTTTTCTTTTTACCCGAGACGACCAGCCTTGTGGAGTAATGAGTCACGTATGGTTTGGTCAAGACTTCAAACTCATGCAGATGATTTGTAGTGATTTCTTGATACAAGTTTTATTAAGTTGCCTGAGGCAGAGTATGTTCACCACCATTTTGACTTGGTTCACTCTGTGCATCTTGTAAGATTCTTCTCTTTGGGGCCTTTGTAGAAAGTGCCCTTTTCTGTCCTCGCTGCCATAGCCCTGAGCTATCAATTCAAGGAAACAAAAGTGGAGATCGCTTTGCTCAAGTGAAGTGCGCTTAGACCTCAGCTTGTGCTCTCCAGAGGAGGCTTTGATGAGTGGCAGCCACCTGAGGTAAACTTGGTGCTTCTATGCTCAGAAAGTCTAGTAGTACCCCCCACGGTCTCGCAGTACCTGTGGGAGCTCTCCCCAGTGTCCCCCTGGCGTGGGTTTTGCTTCCAGACACTCAGTCTCTAGCACCTGATATCCTTCCATGGAGGATACTGCCTTCAATTGCTTTCATTCTCATTTCTCACGATGAAACTGAGATTACTAAATCAATACCTTTGGTATTATTCTTAAACTCTTTTATTTTTCTCAAAATAATCTTCATTCTTTAGGGTATGAGGGAAAGAGTTATTCATAGTGAATTCCAAAATGTTTCTTGACCCTCTTCACATCCATTTTACTCCTTTAAAAACTTCAAATAAAAAGCACAAAAGCAGTGGGAGGAAAAAGTTTTTGGAATAAGTTGAAGCTGAAGCAGGCTTTTCCTACCAAGAAGTATTCTGGGAAAAGACCCTTTTCCCTGTGTATAAATAATACATATATATTTCATCTGAAAGTTTTTGCTATGTTTTATAAACAAACAGCTTGTATTGGCACTTCCACTTTTGAATTATGTTTTAAAATATTCCTTTCTTTTTGTTTTGTTTTTCTCCGCAGCTCAAGTTTCTGTGATTTGTTTTTGTTTAGCTTGTGGGAAGCTTTACTGTTTAATTGCATTTTAAGTATTTGTGATTGGCACTTAGAGCAAATCCTTATTTCTCACAGAATATTTGTGGAATAACAATTCTGATTGCTACATTACCCATGTAACATTTAGTCAATAACTTAAATAAGGAAATAACATCAGCTCCCCAAATCCTGTCTTGGTTGGCAATATAACCCGTAGCGGCTGATACATTTTTTTAAATTATTCTACAAGAGCCTATTTGTTATGATGAATGATAGGATCAAACACATGCAGTACGAATATTAAAAGGGAGAAAGAAAAGAAAAGGAATTAGTGTAAGGAAGAAGTCTGCTTCTTGTGAGCAAATTTGTGCAAGAGTCTTTAGATCACCTTTGGTAAAGCGTTCCTTCTCCCGAGGCTTTTATGCAGTCGTTTTGGTGAACCAGCTCTCTTAGTCTGAGCCGAGTTGCTGTGGAACAGAAGTGCAGGCAGCGCCTCCGCTCTTCCCTAGCAGTGCCCCTTGCAGGTCCCAGCCATGTCCGTGGAGCCCACAGGCTCCCGAGAGCTACCCTGGGCTGTGCCCACCACTTGGGACCTCCCCATGGAGCCCCTACTGCTCTGCTATCATGCTGGGCCTTGTTGGCTCCTCCATAGCCCAGTCCAGGCATCTGGTCTTGCTCTGTCCTGGTGATGATGAGCATGGAGCCAGTGGGACAGCAAGCCAGTGAGATGGCAGCAGCCACACCACGGCTTGTCCTTGTCACGGCTAGCATGTCCTTCTTGGATCCTTGTCCAAACACAGCTCAACACGGTCCTGTTGCAGGACCTCCTTGATGTATGTGACTGCATGTGCCTATTTAATGCTGTTTAGTCCTTAAACATGGGCAGGCATGATTGTGGTAGCTCAAATATTGCTTCTCCCCTTTCCTGTCCTCCATCAGCTTCAGCTTCTCTGGGCACGTGCATCATTTTTGCCCCAATCCCATCACAGCCTGGTGGCTGTCTGGATGAGCCCACACCAGGGGGATCCTCTGAGGGACTTAGAACTCTTCCGTGGTGTCGAGCAACTCCTTGCCCATGCTCAGCGGATCTGCTCAGGAGACCGTCCCTCACCATGTGATGGACCTTCAGCAGGCTGCCCATGAGCGAGCTCCCGGCAAGCAGCCCCGGCTCCTTTCGGCTGGCTTTTCAGATAGGCATCGGGCCTGCGGATGCCCTTGTGGGGAGCCAGCGTAGATGATCCGCCGAGATGGATGGTGGGTGTTAGAGGGTGACCTCCTTATACTGGATATAGCCTAGCGGGGCGACCCACACCATGGCAGTGCTGGAGGGCAATGAATCCACACACTGCACAAACTTAATGAGTACTTCCTCTTGCTTGCCTGAAGTCAAATGGGTGACCTGCTTTCCAGTGTTCGCGTTCTGGGGAAGAAAGGCATCAGTTGTGTGGGAAAGGTCTGGAAATGTTTCCTAAGTGTCAGCTCCAGCTCCTGAAAGTTTCAGAGCAGGCCTTATAGACTGTTGCAAAATCCCCATGGCAGAAATTACTCGTATTTTTGGGTAAGTGCAACATCCTGTAAACTTTCTTGTGAGCAGTCGTGCAGGATCTTTCATGATTGCTGGGCCTTCACACATAGGAATTTAAATGCACTTTTCTAGAGGTAGGAGACTACAAAATGACATGGTTTTCTTGCTATTACTCACCCTTGAAGGTTCCAATGCAGTTTGAAGTGAATTAAAAGAACAGTTCAAAAGATTTTACTGACTAAACCAAAACTGGAATATTAGCAACCTTATTTTTCTGGCAATAGATGAGACTGAACTGTGGTGAAAATAGGACAAAATGTAATTTTTTTTCTAATTCTGCCAAGTTTCAGAACTGTTCATTTATTGATGTGATTTTGGCTTTCACCACTTATTATCTATTTAGATGATATTTAAAGAGTAACTTTCCAAAGGAGGTCTGCTCAGAGCCAACCACTGATCTTTATGGTCTGTTGCAGATTTTAATATTTAGAAACAAACCCTATCATAACAGAACCGTGCCTGTGATGAAGGAATATATATATATATTTTAAAAAATCAGATAATTTAATAATTTGTGTGTATATGATTGAGTGGGAAAGTGACAGGGATGAAAGTTGTTGGAAGTGCATTGTTTGGTGCCTCATGCCAACAGTATCAGCACAGGCACAATTTACGTTCAGGGCTGCTGAAAAAAGAAGTCATTTGCTGCCAATTTTTGAGTTGTTTTCTTTCAGAAACGATCTTTCTGTGATGCGGTATGACTTTGGCACTGAGTTGCATTTGATTGCAAACATCAAAAAGTTTTACTGAAAGGATACCATCTTGGAAGAATGAACTATTTTTCCTCTTCTCTGTACTGCTAGCAGGCTTGTGTCATTCATATTTAAAAAGACTGAGCTATTTTTGAGGCTGTTAAAAATAACATAGTTTCCTAACAAGAAAAGAGTGCGGAAGTTTTCTACCTTTTTTTGTGTGTGTTTAGATGTGGCTGAGACGTATTTAGAGATTGCTTTATTTAATCTGACAGAAGCAGAGGGGCGTGCTAGATCAAACTGTCAGATTAGGATTTTTCTGGAAGGGAAGTACCTTTTTCCTAAAGTATTTAGCATTGACATCTAGTAAACTGCTTTTTAAATAGGTGGTATGTGGGTTTCATTTTGATGGAAACATTTGTGGAAAATGGGCCAAGCTTCAGTTTTAAGACAGGGCAACTGAATTTAGTAACTGCCACCAGTGCTTTGAACAGTAAGTCTGGACTGAAACCACAGCCGTCGCCACGTGAATTTGATAAAACTCTTGGTGTTGATGAATTGATTATATCCCTTTTAATTTAGAGAGTCTTCGGGAGAATTCATGCAAGTGTTTCTGTCTCCATGCGTGTTTTCCATAGGCAGCTGCTGCAGTAATGCACTGTATACTAGCTCTTGCACAGACATGTCCACATAGTGCCAAGTTTTCGCTCCCTACTCCCCTAAGAGCATCCCCGTCCTTTGGAGCTTACTGCCTCAAGGCAAAGGCAGCTAAGGGAGGAGGAGGAAGGAAGGCTGGAGAATGCCTGAATGTCCCACTGTCATTTGCTGTGACAATATTTGCTCTATTCCTGTTGTTTGCTCTCGTTTGCTCTCTTTTTATCGCTTGCTGTTTGGTTCTAGATGTCTATAACTTGGCCAAGGACTTTAACCCTAGTAAGTCCCCTGTTCTCTGCTCTCTGCTTTACTGTCCTGACGGCCACCGTCCCTCTCCCTTATGCGGTGTGCTGACTCCTCCTCTTTCCACAGCGTTTTCCTCAGCTCCAGGATGCAGACTTGGCATGGGTGGGGTTCTTTCCTTCTCCAGTTGAGTGAAAAATGTGAGTTCCAGACGAATTCGACAAGTAGTTTCAGATTACAAGTAAATTATGGAAGAGTTAAAAAAAAATCAAAACTAACCAGTTCTGAAATAAAGCAGTATTTCTTTCAGGCTGTATTCACAGGGAGTTAAGGCACTTATTTCCCTCCACTCCCCAGCGTCATTGCGACTTGTGCCAGAGCCTCCTTCTGAAGCCAGCCTTTGACTTGCCAGTTTCCCTTGATTTAACAGCAGTGCTTGCCTAAAAAAACTAAAACATTATTTGACTCCCAAAGTGTTGCAAGATGTTATCCTTGGGGGTCAACCCAAGAAAAAGAGACTTGAAAAATGTAATTCAGTTTGGCAAACACAATGTTTTTAATAATCAAGTGTTCACCCTGAGTGCAAGGGTGGAAGGCTCAGCTGTGAGATTTCCGTTCTTCCCACCCTGCCTCAACTCCAGCTCTTTAGCCAGACCAGTAACTTATTTGCACTCTTTAAGGAGCTGTTTCAGGAACTCTGCAGCTTGGGACCTCTTGACCCATGCCCACCCTTGTGCTGGCTGTTGGCTCCTGTCACTTTTCCTAGGGCTGATCAACAGGGAAGGTGCTGGGTCCTTTCTCCTTGAGGCTGGGTCTTTTCTCCTCTCCTCTACCTGTCCACCTGAAAGCTAGTGAGGAACCTAGTTGTTCGCCATGAGAGAGATGAGGAGCCTGGTCTGGGTACTTCGCAGGCCACCGGGTCCCTGCTGGGGCGCGGTGGCTCTGCGAGCTCCTCCGCAGCCCCACACTGAGCCTGGCTGCCGTCTGGCCGGGCGGCACGGCCCTGCTCTGGGGAAGGCCATGTTCGGGCACTGCCGCTCTCCGCATGCCCACGCCAACGCAGCTGGTCCGGAGGAGTCCCCGGCATCCCCTGTGATTTCGGGTCCATCTGCTTGTGCTAGGGCGGCGAGGCAAAAGCAGCTGCTTTCTCAGGCTCGGGTGCTCTGGGGAAGGCGGCTGCGTCCTGCCGCCGGTGCTGCAGCTCCGGGGTGCGCGCTGGGGACGCGAGCCAGCCGAGCTCCGGGGGCAACAGATTTCATGGTTACTGCTGCTGGATCTTCGGCAGCAACAGATGTCTGAATGTTTGCCTGCATCTCCATCTTTCTCCTCCCTTCTCTCTAGTCCTGGCTTCTCTTTGCTCCTGTCCCTGCTTTCCTAGTGCCTGCCATCCCTTCCTTTCTTTTTTCTCCTTTCTTCCTTGTAATACGTGCTCCTGTAGCCTCTTCTCCAGCTGGAAGTGTTCAGCTCTGTGCAGTCTGAACCAAAGATTTCCTCCAGATTGGATACCAGCACTGCGGGTGACAAAGTCTCCTATCTCCATTGCTTTGCCGGGAGCAATTGCAAGGAGGGTCTGATGCTGTTCCTGCAGACTCCTGCTAGGCCGTGCTAGAGACCTCGGAGAAGGGGCATGACCCCTTAGTGAGCTGTGCAGGTGGACAGTTTCCCTGGTGCCTTGCACTTTGTGACACGGAGCAAGCCGGCTCTCTGTAGCATTTCAGATCCCTGCACAAAAGTGTGGAGCTGCTCAAGTTTTCTCTTGGTCGCAAGACACTTAATACAGGCAAAACAACCGTTTCCTCTCTGCTTTCTCAGGAGCAGCCCAGTTGTTTTAGCTGAGGCTTTCAGGCAAAAAACAGATTTGGCTTGATACAGATGCTTAGCAGGGAAAGCCTTCAGCCAAATGGGAATTGTCAAAGTAAACAGACTTCTTGTCACAAGAAGCAGCAGCTGGAAGCAGAAGCCTATACCAGAGCACATGGAGCCGCCAAAGCCTGGGCATTGCTGGTGCTGGTGCTTCTAACCCTGCTCTTTGGCATAGCCCCACATAGGCCCTCGGTTGCCACAGGACAGGGAATCACCAGCCACGTGAGTTTCGGTGCCTCAGGGGCGTGTGATGCCACGGGTATAAAATGGCTAAAATCAGTGAAAGTTTTAAATGGCAAGCGCTGCGCGTTGGTTCCCTGCGATCTGGCGGAAGGTGGCTGTGCTTTGAGGAGGTCGTATTTTTCCTGCTACCCTTGCTCCACCTTGTCTGCTTGTCGCGTCACAGGAATGTCTGGTATGAAGGGAAAGCCCTTTTTCATCCTCTAGGTCACATCTTTGATCTGTTAAGGGTATTCTGCTATTTTTTTTCTTCCTATCCTTCTCTGCCTCTCTCCCCTCCTGTTCCCTGACTGCACCTCTTGCTTTTCCTATTTGCTTTTCCTGCCGTTATTCTCCCTTCTTCTTGTACCCTGCACCCGGAAAGATACATGATGCCTAAAGGAACATAAAATGGCCATGGGTGGGGGCTTCTGTGCTGTGTATGCTGATATGGTTATACCCTGCTCTGCTACCCCCGAGAATCCTGTAGAAGGCAGGAATGCAAAACTTGGGCTCACATCTGAAAATGGGTGTGAAAAATGAGTGCATTAGCAGTGCAAATCATGTAGTGCACCCGTCTGCGTGTGCCTGTGCCCGTGTGTCTGTGGGGGCAGCGGTACCTGGCATTGAGGGCTCCCCGGGGAGATGAGGGGCGAGGACAGCACGGTGACGCTGCAGGGAATGCCAGGACTACTCACAGAGAGGAAAGCAGGAGGGCTCTTCTTCCTTCCCATTTGCAGAGCTATGACTGTAGCTGTGACTGGTATTCTGTTTCCCTGCACTGACTGATACTTGAAACAAGTTAAAAATCCAGACATGTCTGGAATGCACCATTTCTTATTCTTTTCCTTTTTTTTTTTTTTTTTTTTTTTTTAAATGCTCCATGATGGATTTCAGCTCTTGTTTTCTCCCTGGCACATATGTGACACGGTCCTTGATAACTGTCCTCAAGAAGTAATGAGGTGAAAAGATACGGAAATCATTGGCAAGTAGGAAAATTAAGGATGTTCTCTACAGGCAAAGTGTAGCTCCTGGAAAAACTTTGCATTCCCCAAAGGAAAGTGTGTTTAATTGCTTTGGATTTAGATGTGTATCGAACCATGGTCTAATATTTCGAAATTCACCTGCAATAGCCCATTTCAGGTTTAAATGTGTCTTGATTAGAGGTCTCTCACTCTTATTGGTCATTAGGAGTAAATTAACAGCTTTGAACTCATTCTTTTAATGTCTTCCCATAATATTAGGGGTTTGGAAATGTTATTTCCAACACTGGCAGTTGCTTGGATCTGCTTCTACCAGCAGGACAGAAGTGGGAGCAGTGATCCTGGTGTGGGGGAGCAACCCAGGCAAGACAAGTTCTCGAAGCACCTGAGCTCCTTCTGCTCTCACGGGAGTCTTTGGGAGGTCCTTGAGCAGAGTTACCCTTTGTGGGTGTTTGCCTGCTTTTCCTGAGGAGGCTTTGTCAAGAGAGGAGGAAAGCGAGTTCATATTTTATACCCAAACTGAGACTGCTAAAGCATGGGATAAGCAAATGTGCTGCTGATACGGGTTTGGGGGAGCCAAAAACATGGCAATTAACTGCGGCCGAGGAGCTGTCCTGCTCTTTGCTGGAAACCCGAGATGCTGTCAACATTGAAGGCAAATTAAGGGAAGCTGCCTGTTCCTTGGAGGAGTTTGTTGTGATTAACACGGCGTCCATCTGGTCCCGGTAAAGTTTACATTCTGTAAACGGCACGGCTGCGAGTTTTACTAGGCCACCTACCCTGCTGTCTTCCCGTGTAAGCCCTGCGTGTGCTCCGATGCTGTGATGGGTGTCAGGATGAGCTCTGCTTTTCAGGAAGCCAGAGCTGCCAAGCATCTGCCTTGGCCTCCGCTCGAGCTGTGTGAGGGAAGTCGGGCTGTTACTGAGCGTCCCTTGGATTTCTTTTCTTGCTATGATCGAGGCTGCCCTAGGGAGCATTCCTGCAAGGCTCCTGCAAGGGAGCAAGTAGCCGGTGCCGCGCTGCCGCGCTTCGGGGCAGGCTGGCCCCGCTCTGGCTCCTGCCTAGACCCGGTGCCCTCACGGCTGGGCTTCCGTTGTGAAAATCCTGGGGGCCCCCTGCTCGCAGCTGTGTGGAACCGGACCCGCAAGGGGCTTTGCAAAAGGCAAACAGCTGGATTAGAGGCGATGAGCAATGCTGTCTTCCGTGGTTTCCAGATAAACTTCAAAACAACAGCTTCCTTGAGATGCAAAACGTTTGCTTCTTGATTGAATGGCCGTGGGAAGGAACATTGCTCGACTGAAGCTGCCAAGTGGTAAAAGCATTGGCAGGACAAGTCAGAAAGCTCAGGGCACTCTGAATTTGCTTGGTCCATTCCCAGTCATCCCGCCTCTCCATTCTGGTGCCCTCGTGCGTGCTGCAGGTCATTCTTCAGTGCAGAATGGTGATTTGCAGTTAGCATCAAGGTACAGTTTTATTTTATTTTATTTTTAATTTTTCCTTCCCCTCTTCTGTCTTTAATACGCTACCTCTACACAACTTAAAACTGTGGAGGATGAATCAGGCAACAGGAATAATAGTGGGCAGTCTCCTTCCTCCACACTTAAAAATACAAACAAAATCCGACTTAACACTTCTGTTCTTACCAAAATTTGCAAGAGGGTTGGGTTTCATAAAACATTCCAATAGGGAACAAAAGACCAGGGTTTGATCCAAATGCTGTAAAAGTCTTTCCCTTTGGCTCTGGTGGATTTTGGAGCAGGGCCATGGTGAGCTCTTGAAGGCCAAGCTGACCTTTCATGGAGACTGAAAACTGAACACTTAGGTTCATCTTGCTTGTACTTGCTGGAGCCTGATTAAAATCAGTGGGAGCTTAAAAACTTTGCACTTTGCAGAGTTCAGCCCTTGAAGACTAGTCTGACATTTAAGTTAGATGCTCTACTTAAATGTCAACATTTGTAAATAAGTAGACACCAAAGACCTGAGGTCATTTGGCTTTCCTTATAATATATGGTTTGGTTGCTGAGTTTTAGGTGTGACACCTGAAAAGCCTTATTTTCTAGGGGGCACCCCTAGATGTGCTTCTTGTTAAATTCTAACTCCTTTTGTGCTGGCTTTGCTGCTACCACTTCTGTTTGCAGCATGATGTTTGCTGTCTCTCCATGGTGACCAGAATTGCAAACTTCCTACTATAGAAATTTTGAACAGAGCACGAGATATTAAGGATTCATAGCAACCTTAGGAAGTGCTGCAATCTTGTTTTTTCCCTAAGGACTTAAGGGGTAGAAGTGGTCAGATGACAGACTGTTTTGAGGGTTGTGGAGAGGCAGAAAGATGGATTTTATGTGTTAGATGTTCAGGAAAAAAAATGCATGGCTTTTTAATGCTTGCAGAGCTAACTTGTGTGCAGGTTGTTGCGATTCATTCTGTTCATATAAATGGACTGTCCCTGGATAGATGACTTTTACTGACTATATGTTACACAGAGGAACCTACAAATACTTCAGTTCTATATTTATTTTCTTTGCTTGTTACTTGTAACTTCTTAAAATTACTTGTCAGTTTTCACCAGTTGTCCTGTTTCTCTTGGCTTAAAATATTTTCTTTCTGCTTTTTTGTCATCTTATTTTTTTTCTGTATTTACTTCTTTATTTTTGTTTCTCATCACTTGCTTTACAATGACAAAAAACTTTAACCTTCTCTGGAAGTGCGATTACGACTGAATTAATGTCATCGAGATGGTGCCATTTGTTATATTTGAGAAGTGCTTTTACCCTGTGTTAAATTACATCTAGAGCCAAAACTACATATTCCAAAAATATTTTAATTGTACTCCTTAAGAAACAGAATTATTTTCACAAATGCTTTTAGAACAGCCACCTACCAATGTCTAACTTATTGCTGTTAATTATCCTAGCGCTCTGTCAGCTTTTACTGGAATTTAGCTATGTAGAATATACTTGGACAGGAAAAATGCTTAAAGTAAGTTCAGTTCTAATAGACCGTTCTTCTCATCTCTAGACACTGAGCTGAGAACAAAGAATTTTTGCACTTTGATCATGGCCTGAAATGGAATCGCTCTGTTTGGGTGACCTTTTAAAAACATGTCTCAGTATATTCTTCTGGGAGATCAGAGACAGCAATCTTAAGAGACATATACTTGAGTTTTTATAAGGATTAACAAGTTAAAAAATAGAGGGAGGGGAAATGCAGTGTATTGTGATATATACTATTTGAAATGTTTTCAGTATTTTACAGGTGTAAAGTCACATGGAATGGGATTTAAAGAATAAAAAGGTTAATTATTTATTACTATAGCAAGTTAGTTTAGGATGGTTAAAACAATGCACAGGCATTTTTTTTTTTCCAATTTGAGAAGTCACTTATTTGTCCAAAGCATTTCCATAAATACTTGTTTTCTTATATTTCAGCTACCTGACTGCAAATAACAACCAGAATTTCTTGTATACTGCAAGGCCATTTTTAAAGAGAGCTGCTTTGGTGATAAGCTATGTAAGTATGAATGCATTTGACCTTGTATTTGTGTATGTATGGCTAGAAGGAGCGTTGTCTCACACGAGTCAGAGAGATGAGGTGGTCGATCTTAGCACACAGGTTAGTCTTGGGAGGTAGTCTAGAAAATTTCAGCTGGACAGACACAAGAATATTGTGGTATTTTGAAAATTCAGTCCAAATTTTTTTATAATTTCTTAGGGGTTATAACTTTCTTATAATTTCTTAGGGGTTATAACTTTGTAATCATCTGCAAGTATTTCAGGTGATAAATTTGGGGGGAATGTCAGCACTGAGCTGACTGGCAAATGCTGGCTTGTCAGTGGCATGCTGCTGGTTTCAAAGCAGGCTCACTAAGAGTCACCAGAAAGGCTCTGCCTTCAGGTACGTGGTGCTTGAGGCACTCCAAGCAGGGCTTCACAAACTCCAGGAGGAAAATACGGACACCAGCTCCTCCATAGGCCAGATCCTCTTGTTCATCTTGCAATGTCCTGTGGTTCCCAGGAAGGCGATGAAGTGCCAGTCAGCAGAAGTCCTTCCAGAGTCTTGGGATACACTGCATGAGAAAGATCAGTGGAGCTGGTCCTTAGAGCTGTGCCAACACGAGTGAATAACGGTGGCTTTTAAGATGCCAGCCCTATTTTCCTTTCTTTATTTCAGTAGTGGGTGATTCCAAAGCTCTGTAGTCAGACCCACAACAGAGTGACAGATTTGTCCTTCAAAATCCATGTGCTGTGGGTGGCCTTGGTGTGCCAGTTCCTGTTAGTAATGTGCACACAAGTGGGGTGGCAACAAGCATAGCATGATGTCTGCATTGAGAACTGGGATGTTCATCACTTGGATACTCAGAATTCCTATATAATGTTGAGAAGTCATCTGCTAGGGAAGGTTTTCTTCCAGAGCTCTACTGGGCTCTGCACTATAGTGAAGTGCTTATGGAGGTGTCTCCTGGGGTGGAAATGGGGTGGGAAGGCCTGCATAGGCCTGGAAATTCAGAGGTAGGTGCTCTTCCCTGGATAGTCCACTCATCCTCCCACCCAGGTGAGCCCTGGGCAGTGCCATGTCCCCTTCTGAACAGACTTGGAGAGTCAAGAAGGATAAACAAGGATCCCAGGGTTGAATTCTGGCTTTGGGTTGCAAAATTGAAGTTTTACTTAGGCTTACCTATGCTCAGATGCAAGTCAGCTAGCGGTTTTCAAGTCAAAACAGAAGAGCTATCCGAAAAGAAAAATGGTGGAGGCCTTAATTCTTCTGTAGCACATTACTAAACTAGATGTTCTTCTTTGAAGGTGGTTCTCATTTTGTATTTCCGCCTCTGGATAATGGGAGGATCTATGCCAATGTTTTCAGAGCAGGACAATCCAGCTTCATTCTCACCATACTTACTGACAAGGTACAATACCACTAATCGAAATATCTCTTTGAAGGTGTAGTCTCAACATTATTTTTTCCTAAACTAAAATGCTTTACAGACGGCAATTGAGAACTTGTTTTGTTGTGTTAACTTCATTGCATTTTACTGTTTTGTCTAAACTAGAGATCAACACTATTTGAACTGCAAAACATGCTCCAATTCATCTAGAATTATGTTACATATTCTTGCTTACTGAAAACTGTGGTTTTATTTTTATGCAAAGCCCAAAGCTTGTAATTTAATTTTTTGAGCACAGAACCGGACAGCCCAGCAACTAAGGCCTAATCTCAAACCTTAAAAGTGATTCCTCTTGAGATATGAGGTACAACTGTTCAATCTTTGAACTGTTTCAGGTGAAGTTTGTATAAGAAGGGGGTGACTGTGCCTCTTAGTGGAATATTGATGACTTATTAGTACTCTGAAAGTGGAAGGCGAGATGCAAGGAGGGCCTGTTACTGATGTTGCTGGACTGTACTATGCAGGGATTACTTAAAAATTACAAATTTGAAATTTGTGTTAGCAATATTTTCCTTTTAATATTTTTATTAGCATTTTTAAAAGAGAGAAAGAGATGGTTAAGCCCTGCAAAATGATTTTTTCCTTGCCTGGTCCCCAGTGTATGGTCAGGTTAGTGCTGTGTTCCTCTGGCTCTGCTGGCCAGACCAGCAAGACAATGGTAGTGGTGATTTAACCAGTGACACCCTTCCCTCCAGGTCTAACTGGGGGAGTGTTCCCAGAGGGCGGTAAGAAGTTGACTTGCTTTTAGGACAAGGCAGGTGAATAAATGATTGCTTTGGTTTGTTACTAAACTGGGAAAAGAGACTTCAGAAGTTTCTGGAGGTATTTTCTGATGTCTGGTGAAAAGAAGTGCAGTCCTCCTCTGTGCTGCTTTCTGGCCTTGCAGCAGTGCTGTTGAGACACAATTTTAGATCATGAAACTCTTATTCAGCATCTGCTGCAAAGCCAGGCTGGATTTCTTTTGGGAGATCCTTATGATAATGTGACAACAGCTCCTGTTACCGTGAAGGCTCCAACTGCTTTCAGGAAACATGATGTCTGATTTGGAAAGCTCTGATCTGTGCACAAAAGTTCTAGTGGAGAAATTAATGCCGGGCTCCTTGTGGCATAGTGTGAAGGATTTACTGTTGTCTGTTTTTGACATATTTATGCTAAGATGGGGATCATCAAATTCCAAGTTGTCCTGGGCTGATTCCAGCTGCTGCTTCTTTCTCTGCAGATGTCTTTGTGTGTTTGACTTGTTACATTTCATAATGATAGCAGAAGATTCTGAAATGGAAAAGCTGAGCTGTTCTTGGGGCGTTGAGCGGTGACTATTTTTACCATGAGCACTGTGGATTTTAAGAGCCTAATGAGGGCAGGCGGGAACACCGCGGGCCGAGCTCCTCCCCAGTGCCAGCAGTAACGCGGGCATCACCTGCAGTCCAGCAACACCTCCCCGCTCCAAACAGTCATTTCCCCTTGCCAGCAATAACCACTATTACAGCTCTCATGGCATTCTCAAACCCCACAGTAAGCCCGGCTCTTCCGCTCCTGCTGAGCGTGATCCCAACCCTCACTTTAGCCAATTGATCCAGAAGCCTCTATCTTTCATCCTCCTCCCCCAAAAAAACTTCCAGAAAGTCCTGATTCCAGCCATTTTATGGCTTTCTAATCTCCACAGTTCAATTTAGCTTGTCAGTTCCTATTCTCATAAACCAGCCTGAACCTATCATGGCTAATGCTTGGGTACGGGCCCTGACAGCAGGAGCTGAAGATGAGTTTTGTGCCTGAATCCTGGCGAGCCTCCCGCTCGCTGCAAACACGGACCATAGGTGGGCTCTGCTGCCAGCAGCGAGAGCGGCTCAGCAGCTCTCAGGAGAGACAGGGCTGGAGCTGGCTCTGAGTCACGGGAAAAGGGGCAGAGACTGGGAGGGTGGGCGAGCTGGGGGCTAAGGGTGGTCCCTGTGCAAGCCAAGCCCTCATGAAGGGGCTCAGCCCCACAGGGCTGAACACAGGGCTAGGGCAGGGTGTAGTGGTGGGGGTCTGTTAACTGCCCCTGCCACAGCAAGGGGATGAATCCGGCCCAGGATGGTCCAGAGCATCCTGTGAAGATATGGGGGCCAAAGGAAGGGCTGGTGACCAGACTGCAGTGTGGGTCCAGCAGCCAACAACCAGGACTGAACTTAAATGGGGCTGCTGGAGCAACGGGCAGTGGGTGGAGGTCCCAAGTCCTCCTGGCTGGTTGGGACCACTAAGACGTCTTCGTGTCTTCAAGGCCTGAACAAGGCTGAACTGTTGCCTTGGTTAAGCCCCTGCTGTGGGTCTGGACCTTGACCTGCAGGAGACCCCTCAACAAGTCCTCATTGTCAGAGCCTTTATAGAGCCTAGAAGGAAGCTGGGCCTTGAGCTCTTATTCGCTGTAGCTGTAGTCTGCTGGCATGAGCCTTCATCTTAGGTCTGTAGGATCTGCAGAGTCTGTTCCAATCCCTGTTTGCCTGAACACAAACCTTAACCCAACCATTACCTTGAGCTGCAGCCAAAAAACCACTGCATGTTATCTGAAGTCCGCAGCATCCATGTGCTGGCAAGCTAAGCTTGCTAAGTAGTTCCTTCTTTCCTGAACCCAAGCAATAATTTTTGGCTTCAAAATACTCAATGACCCACTGACTGGCCTCTGGGTTGGTGGTGGCATTAGATGAGGTTCTAGGACATCAAGGCTTGAGGAGACTGTGCATATTCAGGCTTGTGCTAATATGTGTAGTCATTTACCCAGCTGATGGTTTTCCTGGAAGTCAGAGGAGTTTTTGGTTATGCTCCAACCCGTGCGTGTTCCTCAGTCACGGGTACGTGAAGCAGTAGGATGTGAAAAATTGGTGTGAAAAGCTCTTAGTGAGTTTTGAGGCTGCAGTTAGGACACGACATTGAATGTAGAGCTAGGGTGTTAACTGCAGTTTGTTTTAGGATTTAGGAGGACAGAGTGTGGAAGGGATAAGTTTAGTGCCAAGTCCTGCACTTCCTTCAATTCTGGATGTAGTCTGGGCTTAGTGAGGGCAAATGGCTTCAAATCTACCTCTGCTAGGAGGCTGAAAATATCCCTTCATTTCCAGAAACCCCATGAAAGCAAAAGAAAGGTCAGTATTGGCTAGGGGACTCAGGTGTTTGTTAGCAATTCCTGAACTCTCTCTTAAACCAGAGTTAGTGCTTGGGCAGCAAGGGAGTTGTTTTTCTGATTCTCTGTAGATTACACAGGGCACAAATGGGAGTTGCTGTTTGCAAGTAAAAGTCTTTTTATTTGCATTGAGCTGGAAATGTGGTTATTGTGCATGTCTTGGTTTTCAACAGGCTTGAGAAGATATTGCAAGGCTTTGCCAAGTCTGTGGGGCTAGGAGGAATGCTGGTGACAGCAAATGGGATTGAAAACAAAACAAAACAAGCAAACAAAAAATATCTTGGAAATCTGAGATTGTCACTGTGAAATGCATAAAGTTTGGACTGGAGGGTAGGGTTTTGGCTAAACGAGATGAAAACGAAGAAGTGTTGGTAACTCCTGCCAGGTTTCTGTGTGGACTGGTGAAGTATACAGGTGTGGTTTGTTTTGAGATTGGCAAGGATTATTGGAATACAGTTAAGGTCAGAGATAGATCTAAGTTATGGTTGGGTTTGAAAAACATGTTGCTTATGAGGTCAGATTTTGTTGGCACGTGTGATGCCTTTAGTGTAAATTAGATGACTGAGCATGTAAGGGAGAGGTCTTCGTATTCATGACTGCGTGGTAGAAGGGAATGTTGATTCACTAGGATATTTTTTTTTTCTCCAACACAGAAATTAAGGTGAGTCAAATGAATCTAAAAGGAGACAGGTTCAAAGCTAGCCAGAGGAGGTGGTTCTGTGTGCAACAGGTGATTGAGGTCTGAAACTCCTTCCTGCAGGATACTGTAGATGAGCCGAAAGCCCATAAGACTCACTATAGCAATACAGCCTCAAACAGAGATTCACCAAGTCAAAGAAAGAAATCCAGGCTACTAAATAGGCAGAAACCACATCCAACTGAGGGATATCTTGCTAGGCAGAAACTGCCAAAAAGTTTTGTGTTCTTGTGTTCTTACCCTGTTCTTCCATGCTTTGCATCACATTCATATTTGCTCACTGCTGCAGAGAGAAACCTGGTCTAGGCAGGCCTTAGGTATGGCCCCACTTGACCTTAGAAGATGAGCATATGTTCTGTGTGACACGAATCCAATCCCCTCTAATTTTGGAAAGCACAAATTTCCCCTGTAACATGGGCAGAAAATTGATTTATTTGCTCATTAGAAGTAGATATGTTTTCAAATTTTATATTTTTTTCAGCCTTTAAGAGAATTCTTAAGCTGTTCAGAATCTTCATTAGATCACTATAATTGCAATTACAAATGAACAAGGATGCAAATAAGTACATTTACAGGCAGAGTGTGAATGCAGCAGTCTATGTGAGCTACTGAAATCTCCAATTTTGCCAAATACCTTAAAACTTGCAGTATGATAAATGAAAGCCCCATTCTGTGTGTCCTTGAGTGTGTTGCCTGCCAAGGGGAAGCTGGGAAGAAGAAATCTGTCCATCACTGCACTTCACAGCTGAGGCAGCAATGAAAGTGTTGGGAATCCTGCTATTCTTAAACACTGCCGGTAGAGCCTGTCCACACAATCTGTTGTACACTACAGAAGGGACGTATCTTCTTTTCTCCCCATGACCTACCTTAAAGAAGGCAGCTCTGCCAACCCTAAATCTGCTCTGGCTAAGCTACTGCAATATAGAAAGCAATACCGAACCTCTGCTGCCACGATCCTGCTTGAATTAGATGCAAATTGAAGAAGAATGTAATTAGGAAGGTTTTGAGAGCTCCCCAGCTTTGTGTAAACGGTATACTGAAGTGCAGCTCGAGTGCTCTGCACCAGGTTGTCGTGCCTCAGGTGTTTTACACAACGTTTCTTTATTCTGCCGTTCTTGAGGTGGGGGGAGGCGGGAGGCTGCTGAGTAAACAGATTATATTACTAACACTGTGGTAAGACAAGAAGGAAAAAAAAAAAGCCCAGTGCATAGCGTGTGTCAAGGTGTGGGAAAACGAGATTAAATCCTGTCAATTTCCAACTAAGAAAATATATATATTTTTAAGGTATTTCTTGGGAATCAAATTGCAGTAATTCCTTCTGGTATTTGCCATGCGACGCATTCCTAGGCCCATTTTTTTCTGGGCATGAGGTAGTCTTATTTGTGCTGTCACTACTTAAATAATTAAGGTGTTTCCAGTAAGACTGCCTCGAGATTGCACTCTCCTGTGGTCGAACTGTTCCCTCTCTAAAGCTGTCTTTCTACATCTCTTTGGTGTTTTAATCAGATAAATGAGAATTCAATCCATAAGAAAGATGAGGAAATATTCGTACAAAAAAATTGGTAGACATTCCTTTTCCCAGAGAGGGGTGACTGTTTTCTAAGCAATATACTTAGTCATACTGGTTGTAACTTCAAGGGGAAGGATCTACCAAGAGGTAGCTCACCACCAGCCAGTTTGACAGATGATATTACAAAGCAAAGGCCCCCTACAGTAGCCCTTCTGTTCCCAGAGGAACCTGCTTTTCCCGCGGCCATGTGAAAAATTTGAGCATCTCCTTTACTTGGGGGTTCGTGGTACAAACACGGGTACCGTCCTGCTTGGAGATGAGTGCATTAGGCAGTGTTAATGAGCTGTGGAGCTCACTACAAACACTGCTTCAGCAACAAGTCTTCCATGCCAAAAGCCAGCATGTGGAGGGTGACCAGTTGGTGCATAGGCCACTTACTGCCAAGGCAACACATTTATTTTTAAAATGCTTTCATGTTGGAGGGCTAGACCACAGAAAGTTTCTGAGCGTGTTCAGGGTATTCCCTTCCCTCCTGCATTTCCAGAAATGTTACCACAGCAGGTTTATGAGCTCTGGTTTTTAATTTCCTGAGGATCAGTGATGACCATTTTCTCAGCTGCTGTCCAGAAGACCCCCCATCTCCTGCTGCCTCGTGGAGCCCTTTTTGCAGCAGTCACCCGAGGGTCATTGGTGCTGGAAGCTCCGTGTGAGTGTCACCTGGAGCACGTTGCTGTCGGTGGTGAGATGAGGATCACATTTGGTCACAAGGGTGCTCTCACTGGCAACACCTCAGGGGTTTGCAAAGCAAAGCAGAATGAGATCGATCCCAGGTTTTCCAATACCGCAGCTTGGACAGCAGGCTCAGGTTTCACTGGAAAGGCACAGGCACTTTCAAAATATTGCTCTTCAGGAATTTGATGTTTTTCAGGTTGTTAGCCACAGTATTGAAACCACTAAGAAACAGCCAGCCACCAGATCAGAGCTCTCTAGACCAAAGGACAATATTATCTGCCTTTCCCCCTGTGCCCCTGCTGCATGCAAACCCACCTTCCAGTGTGGTTATCTTACTACTCAGCAGGTTGCAGCTCTCTGTTTTATTAGTGTCTTTTTATCCTTCTTACTCCTGTCCTCAACTGACCGGTAGCTCTTTTCCCTTGGAGGTAGAAGTTTTGATGAAAGAGAGTACATGGACACTTTTAGTGGTTATGAGTGTTTTCCATCTAACTGATACTTCCATTTGGATGTTAAATTGGAGTGCGTTTCTCTTTACCATTTTACATGTCATTTTACTTCACCTTCACAGAATGTACTGGATAGACACAGTATGATTTTCTCTTCAGGCTGTGAAAAGAAACGTTTAGGCTGACGATATACAGCTCAGGAAAATAAACTCTTGTGAAAGGTAGGACTGGACTGGCAGCTCCCCAGGGGAAGCACAAATACATACAATTCAAAGACAATACCCTTAAATAACACCACCTGGCTATAACTGCAGCACCATGTGTGCTAGGAGCACTTTGTTGTAAAGTGGCTCATCAAGCACACTTGGTTTTAGGGCTTTGTAGAAGAAGAGAGCCTTGAGCTATAATCAGTTCAGTTGTTAACGCAAGTAAGAAACTGTTTCTCCTAATAAAGGAATTCTTACCATTACAATGAACTGAAACCTCCTCCAGCACCTGGTGAGTGCACAGGACATTTCCAAGGAAGAGCATTAACAAGGTTCATGATTTCTGAAAAGGCAGCAAACTTCTTCCTGCTTGTGTTTCAGATCATCCTTTCTTCATACAACCTCTTCTTTTCCCAAATACCAGTTTAGTTGCATTTTTAACACTTGTCTTCCAGATCTTGCTGAAACTCCTGGTATAGGGAGATTTTCCATATGTAGATTCCTATGCCCAAGGGCCTCAGGGTGTAAGATGGGAATCCTATTATTTGTCAGGGATGTGCAGTGCTGCCCTGGTGCTTGGGAAACGGAGTAGAAGTAGTTTGCACCTACCACCTACCTCTGCAAAAGCAGAGGAGGAAGAGTGTCACTGTCTGAGGACGTGCTCCGAGTCTTGGGGTCACTTATGTAGCAGTTTTGGAAATAAATCTGTTATGCAGGTTCCTGTGAGCTGATGACGAGGGGGGGAAAAGAGAGAGCTTAATATGCTCTAAAATCATAAAGCAATTTAAACTCCCGATAAATTTCTATAAATCTCATGTTCTAGTTTGCTTCACAGCTCTTAAGTGCTCTGATTGTCTGGGTTAGCTGTGCTGAGATGGGCTTTGCCAAGCTCGTTAGTCTCTATTACAGCAAAGGGTAACAGACAATCCCTCAAGTATTTTTATGTCATCTTGTTTATGGCTTTAAGTGGCACCCTTTTAAATTTCATTTTTTGCACTAGAAGTAATCAGTTCTGAAGGCAGAATCGCCACTATTTTCTCCAACGGTCTTCGTATATGAGTCATCCTGTATTTATCTCCACTAAAGCATGCAACAGTACGTTTCAACTAAAAAATTTAAAACTAAACAAACTGAATTGCCATGACAACACCTGCTACCTAAAGGAGTAGTTGTGTTTTCTGAACATGCCAGAGATTCTGAGACTGGAAGAGAAACATTTGACACCTGTGGAAACTGGAATTTTCGTATTCAATTTGCAAATAAAGAATGACTCTGCTGTAATGCAAATGCTGTAAACTAGCTTGGGGGAAAACTGATTGCCAATTAAGAGGCAAATTCTTCCAATCACATCACCAGTCATACTGTCCTGTCTGGGATTAACTGACAGAGAGAGAGATATGTTATAAACAGGGATTTTTCTCACGTGGAATTCCAGCCAACATGAACAGCAGTACAGAGAAGCTCATTAATTCAAAATGTAATTCACTTAATCAACTAATTAAAATAAAGCACTTTTGTTGCTGTTTACAGGTAGGGCTTTGAAATGTAATTAGTTCCTGGAACGATTCCATGAATTCTCACATCTTTTCAAAATTTGCAAGTTAATTCCTGCTTTGTAGAGATTAGTTTTCTAAAGTTTCACCTACATTTAGTGTGCTATTTAGTCGGCCTTGTGTTAACAAGAGCCAGTGGTGGATGTAAAGGAAGACCAAATACTTTTGAGATCCCTAAGTAAAAAGCAGCACAGAAGGGTCAAAGACTATTATTAGCAGCCTGTTTATTTTTCTACTTTATTTGTAGTATCTATTATAGTGATAGTTTTCTAGTGCTTTGTTTTATACAACTGTTTGTCTCGTTCAAGGACAGGTTTCCAAAGCTGAAAGCATGTCTGAGTTCTTACTTGGGTTACAGGTTACTGATCTCTGTCTTGCAGCTTGAAAAGGCTGCTGAAATCAAGTAGATCCTTGTTGGATCCTCCTTCGGTGTCTGCTTTTAGAGCATTCAAGTTCATTGAGCACTTTCAGGCTTGGCAGCGAGGTCCTCTAGAAGGGTGTCCGGAGATGTGAACCAGTTGACGGCCCATAGACAGTAATGGATGTCATGGGCTTTAAAATGGCTCGCTGCTGCTGCTGGCAGAGCACATTTCAGAAGTTAATTATTGCCATGATGTAACACAATTGTCCATCTATTCCGGGACCTGCCTGTGACAGTGAGTTGTGCACACTGCTCCTGAGGAAGATGAAGACTCTCCAAGCACAGGAAAAGACAGGTTTACAAACCTCTCCTGATGGGTGTGCATCCCACAGCCAGGTTCTCATTTTCAGCCATGTTGAGCGAACCTGCCATCGCTGTGAAATGCTTTACGACCAACAAACCCACCTATGCAGAATTCTTTTTAAAATTCTAACAAATTTTAAAATTTGTTAACCTGACTCAATTTGCTATGGCAATAAATTGTGTTTTCTGTGAAGATGCAGAAAAGTGACTGGTCTGTCTTTATAAAAATACTGCAATATTCAGGAATCTAAAAGTCTTCTTGTTTCTTATTGCATGGAAGCTCAATAGCCAAAGTAAGTAGAAGAGGGTTTCTAATGTGGTTTGTTTTACAACTTCCATGTGGAATGTATGTTGGGATGCTTATTGAAAATCTTAATACAAGTGCATGAAAGAGCATTTAATCCAAATAAATTGAGCCCTCCTAAGACATGAATTACAAAACTAAGTGCTTTTGAAAATGCTAATATACGCACTTGTCACAATATTATCTGCCAAACCATTTTTCAAATTTTTATTTTAAAAGTAAAACTACAAAGGGATCTGAGTTTGCCTTTAAAAGGGAAGTAAGTAGCTGTACGTAAATGTTGGCAACCTATTGCAGACCTTATATTAAGACTGATAACGTAAGTAATTCTGCTCTGCTTTGTAGCCTAGCGGAGTAATGGCCGTACCACCCATAGCATCATGAGTGAGCAGCCTGGCGTGATTAAGCTGTGTCAGATTTTTGTGCTGATGTGGTTCTGAGTAATGCAGATCAGAAAAGGCTGGCTTGGTCACTATGGAGGGCAATATATTCTCCATTATAAATAGCATGCAGTCAAAATTCTAGAAAGATTTTGAGTAGAATTAGATTACATTTTAGATAGATGCATCCTTAAAAGGAACAGGTCTTAAGGATGCATCCTTAAAAGGAACGGTGAAGACATAAAATGCATTTTCTCCTTGTTTTGCCTTGTGTAGCACTCTCTATCTCTTTGCCTTGTGGAGATTAGGGGAGAACAAAAATGGATGAGCGGAAGTGAAATGTACCGAAGAGCTGAAAATCTTGGAAATGTAGGGATTTTCTACTTCCCATCAGAACTGTGAACTTAGAAAGATTTGGGAGGAAACAGAGATACGTGTGGGGTTTTTTCCCACTGTTTTCAATGAAACGTTTGGGCTACTGAAGTTTCGCTGTTGTTAGGTCAGTGTGCTGCTGGGGATGTTTGTTTTTCAGCTGAGAAGGGAGATCAATATCCTAACTCTTTGTGGTTATTAGAAATGTTTCACAAAATTTCAGGCCTTTTTCATCCCTATGTCTTTGCAAAGACCTAAATTCCATCCTGCCTGCATAAAGTCACATTTAGCTATAATATCTTGGCCACAAATATAATGTTGTGAATGCTGTTGAGTAAGGGCTTCATTTTCATGCCAGAGAGGCCAGCACATAAATGGCAAATGAAACAACCTTCTAGATAAAAATGCCTCTCTGTCTCTTGGGATCCTCTGTTACTGTTTTAATAAACCTGGTAAGGCACCAATGGTAACTGTCTGTGATAACCTAGTCAAGGCAAGCTGAGATGGAAGAAATCCTGTGCAGGACAGGATGCTAGTTCAGCTCTGTCTGAGTGCTTGCCCTTCCTGGTGCTCTGTGTAACTTGTCTGTTTCCGTTAGCAAAGCAAGGAAGTTGTTGCTTACTCTAAGGCTACTGCAGCTCTGCTTGGTAGACTTTGAGACTCCCGGAATAATCTCAGCAACTGGCATACAAGTGCATTCAAACTTTTAAGTGTGGTTTGAGGGGGATGTTCTTCCTGTCAGGTAGGTGCCAAGCAGCAAAATGGGGGTGGAGAGAATCATTTTTTTCTTTTGCTTTTCCTTCTGTTTTTCCTCAATGCAGTTGCACACATGCTGTTTTTATTCAAACTCGTGAAAGCCCTGCATACTTCCCAGAGGTCAGCATGGCTCCCCATCTCCATTCCCTATTAATTTCCTCTCTGTTGAGAATACCAGTTAATGAAGATTACCACGGTTTAGGCAGCTCCCTCCTTCCCCCCTCACTTTTGTCGACGTGTCATGGAAGCTGTCCCCAGTCCCAATAAACCGTCATGGGATCAGCCAAGAATGAGCCTGTGCCTGCCCTGTTCTGTGTTTTCTGTCTGTGCCAGGATGCAAAGAGAAAAGAGAGAGAGGTCTGAGTTTAATTTCTCCCTATTGTGCACATGGGAGTAATCCAAAATGATAAGTTAAATCCAGGTACAGGGTTATTTTGTATTGCTAGAACTGTGCGTTGTAATGTGTATCAGATTCATACATGTAGGTACCTGATTAATTCTATTAATTTAGAATTGCAACTGGTAGAAAGTCATCTCTAAATGTATCATTCAGCAGAGAGATGATATTTTGCTAGATCTTCCAAAGGCAAAGAAACCACAGAAATATCACTCATCTTGTGTCCTTTTTTCAAGTGACAGTTGTTGAAGTGACCCCCCGCCGTGTCTCATTGACAGAGAGGTATATGGCATTGCCAGTTTGCACTTAGTATTTTTTTCCTGGTTTTCCTGTGTGTTAAGTGGTAATTGAAAAGTCTCTGTCACTATGAACTCAGCTCTGTCCTCAGCACAAGGAAAATATTTCATGGAGCTGGCAGTCCTTCCATGTATTACAAACCTGTTTTCTTTCGCAGGTTTCTGACTTATTCCTACCTTCTGGCCTTCAACGCATGGCTCCTGCTGGCACCCATAACTCTGTGCTATGACTGGCAAGTGGGCAGTATCCCTTTGATCGAGTCTCTCTGGGATGGGAGGAACTTAGCCACAGTCTTCCTGGCGCTGGTGCTGATGCTGCTCAGCCTGCACTGTGTAGCTGCATTCAAGGTAACACCGAAAAATGTGCAGTAGAGTGCGTTGCTCTGAATGTTTTGTTCCTTAATCTTCAGAGGAAGTGGTTAGTGGGCACAGATAGGATTTTCTCCTAAATAAATTGGAGTGAGATGAAAAATACACCCACGCAACTAAAGTAGGCAAACTTAGCAGACAAAAACTTCCCACTGACTGAACGTCTTGATCTCTAATTGGTCTGATCTGAGGGCAAAACTTGGCCTCGGATCCTGCATTCAATTACTGTTAATGATCCAAATCCCAGTGAAGTTAGTTGGAAATTTCAGTCTCCCTCACAGTCAATGGACTCTTTGTCTCTTGCTTCAAATGGGACTGTGAACCATCATCTGCAGAGCTGTTTGAAAATGAAATAATTATTATGTCCATAGCTTTACTGTGTTTGCTAGAGCCTAAAGCTTGGCTATGGCTAAATGAGAAGATTAGACATCACAGAAGTAATGGAATGCTGGAGGTCTGAAATGATTTGGAAAGTGTTATTTAGCCTAAATGTTATACTCTTTCAATCTAGCTTCACAATTCAGCATTTGAGATATACCATTAATTTTATTGCAGAAATGAAAGTGAGGTTATACTAGACTTGTGGGGAGTAAGAGACCAGTATGGATTTATGCAGAGAGGATATCTTCAGAGGCTATCGAGAAATGAAAGATTTTTATTTTGCAGTTGTGTTTTGGATGTGTCTTAAGGTAGGGAATTGGTAAAAAATTTTGAAATACTACAAAACAGATCACCTTCTTAAACAAATGGCTCATTCAGCCAAAAAATGTAAAAGGAGGTGACAGGTTTTTTAATACCTACATTGTGTGCAGGTCGTGTGCTGGCTTCAATTTACCCTGACAATCTTCTCTGTGCTCCTGATAAGAGAGAGAAAGTGAACAAAACCAGTTTGAGACTGCCGAGTCATTAATTTAGATTATACATTGACAGATGCTGTGTGGAAAATACGGAAGAATGCCGTATTAGGTATTCATTAGTTCTACCTGCATCATCTTTCATTCCTCCTGCTTACATTACTCACTGCTAGAGTTATTCCAAAATGTTTGTCTTAGACCTAATCCTGTTCTTGGGGAGGTTAATGGTAAAATTCTCATTAGTCCTACACTGAACACCTTTGAAAAGTTGTTTTCTTTGAAGTTTCAGTTGTTCAGTTGTTCAGTTGTTCCTGTATTCCTCTGTGTTAAGAATTGGTCCTATGTGGAAGATTGATGTTGGGGGTTTGCTGGAAAAAAAGTCTTTAGGGATAATCCAATTTTGTGTGTGTGTTATTTTGCATAAAATCACGATCTAGAAGAATTCCTCTGGGTAAAGTAATTGTGTCTTCTATCAAAATTCAGAAGGTAGTATTTCAAAACACTTTGTGCAGGGATTATGTAGATTCTATGACGTTTTCATTCCTTCCTATTTTTTCCTCGAGAAAAAGGGTTTGTGAATAGCTCTGTTTGACTTGAAACTGCAACTTCTAAATTTTGGCGAGAATAAATTCACTTCTGTCTTCTAATCACAGTTAATGTTGTGTTAAGCAGAGGGAATTGCAGTCTCCAGGCACATACTTATGGGATTCTTTCAAATCGTCTTTTAGATTCCCTTGTGCTTATGCTTGAAAACCCCAAGCACAGCACAAGCTGGATCCCAAGTGATGTGCTCTGGTTCCTAAACAAGGTAAAACCACAACCATCGCACCGTTTTGACCAAGAGCTTTAATGGGCTTCAGCTCACCAACCCCCACCAAACCTGGTGTGACCCATGGAACTAGCAGTGCCACATGGTCACACCGGGAGCATCCTCTGTCCCATCCCTTCCAGATGGATTGTGACTCCTGCAGTTTGTAGGCAGCGTCAGGTGGTTTCTCACATTTCATGTCATGTAAAATATTCTGCTTTCTTATTGAAACAAATGCACAGAACTATCTTAGCTGCTATTTTCTCTCCATTTTTTCCAAGCAAGGTCTAACCTAGGAGTAGTAGCTTGCGGTCTTCTAAGGAATGGCTTCAGTGTGGACAGACAAATAGTTTGTGTGTCTTTGCTTTGAGTGTGTAGGCTAAGAGAGGATGCAAAGTCATACATATTCGTTCTGGTTGGCACTAACATTTTCTTTTCTGCAGCGTGTGAAATGGAGACATTATGAATGGTTTTGGCAAAATTCACTTGTGCAGTGAGCACTGAATTTATTACCAGTGGCAATAGGTGTGGGGGAGTGTGCGTCCACAAAACAAGCTCACAAGATACTTCCAGAATATATTACATGGAATGTAACTAGAGAATGCCTGTATTGGATTTCTGCCTTTGTTGCCACTGAATTTTAAGCAGTTCTAATTTGTTGTTGACACTTATGATTAGGGTAATAACCCTCTTGGCATGTATGTGTGGTGCTGATAAAGGACATCTAAGGCATGAAGGCTTCTTGTTCCGTTTCGTTTTGTGAATATTATTATACCTCAGTGGGAGAAGAGAGAGTGTGAGGCTTCTACCCACAAGTGCTTTGCTTGGAATATGTCTGTGTATTAGATCTGGCAGAAATTTGTGCTGAAAGCTACAGAAATAGAAAAGGCAGCTGTCCAGTTTGCTATTGGCTGGAGGCATAAAACCCACTCCTCATCCTTTTTTTGTGTTTTCATCGTTCTCCTTCTGGCTTAATGAGGAAGCGGCTTGATCAATCACATTATTAATTCCTTGTATGCCGCCTTCGTTATTAACCTCCAGTTATTGTTAACCTCATCGTGCACCTTCCATCCTTGGGTGCCAGTGCAAGTCGCCTCCTTTCGCGTGCATGGTGCTAATCCCTCTTGCTTATCAACCAAAGGGGAGGGAAGGGACACGTGCCCTGCGCGCCGCTCCCCATGATAATTACACGTGATAATTAGTCTTCCAGATGCCATCGGGAGGAAGGAGAAGGCCGGCTCCTTGTCACACTTTCAGCAGTCTTTGCTGTGAGGGTGAAGGAGCTCACTGTGATGCAAGATTTTGTCCGAGATTTTTCCAGTGACTAACGTGGCAAAGTTGCAGTCTGGTTTTAAGCATCTTCTTGAAATCTTTAGGGACTTGGCTTTTCAGCATGCGTTTGGCATGCTCACTCTATGGTGCAGCCTCTGCTGAGCAGCTTTTAGCCAAAGCACCAGAACTTGTGAGTTGGGCTTGGAAAACTCACCTTCCCTTTGTCTTTAGGACTTGTCCAGCACTGAACCTTCTCCCCTGGCCTGACCTGCCTTCAGGTAATGTACTGAGAATGTGACAAGAATCAGGGAACGCAGTAAATGCCTACATCCGAGAGAGACAATCATTATTAGGAAAAAAAGGAAGAGATTTGATTGTTTTGTTTGTGTTCAAAGACAACCTCAGCTACAGCGAATGGCTTAGATCCCCTTTCCAGTTTGGAGACTAGGTAGCTGGCAAACCTGTCAAGAGAATGGATGAACCATTTTTGCATCCTCGCTGCCAAGCAGGTCAGTTACAGGGCCAAACAAGTAATCACACTGATGCTTCAAGTGGCGTCTGGTGTGCCCAAGGACTTATGGCTCTGCCTTTCTGTCCTGGGGCAAACAGTGGGTACCTGGGGCAAACAGTGGGTACCGGGAGGGAAACAATTCTTGGCATATTGTCAGGATGACAACTATTTCTTTGACATGGCATAATAATTCAATGAGCCTGAAAGGAAAAGTCTTTGGATGTTGAAAACGCTACTCTGTATGGCATTTTTAGGTCGCTGCTTAATTACCAATGAGATTAAAATGCAATTCGGCCTGTAGCTGTAAATGTATGTACAGCTATATGGAGCTCTTGATGGGTCAGATTCCACTTTCTGTATGGTGTCAAAACTCAGGAGAATAGGCCTGCCAGGATCAGGACGGGGCTGACTGGGAAAACCAAGACATATGTGTAAGGCAGTCGTTCAGAGCAATGTAAATCCAGGAAACTCGTGCAAAACTGTGGCTCTTATACCTGGCTGCTCTGGAGGAATTTAATACCCTTCATTTCGCTCAGCCCTCATCTTTAGTCTACACTCCTGACCGGTGCTACCAAGTACCACTTCACAGCAGAGTCTATTTGATCTGCAGGAATAAACAGGGATGTGCAGCGGTTTGTTCCTGTCTGGGGAGGGAACGTTACTTATGTCTCAGATTAGAACAAGATAACCTTAACGTCCTCTTTTTTTTTAAAAAAAAAAAAAAGTGTTTTGCTGTTGTATGTGACATACCAACGTATTGTAGCTACATATGAAACTATGATGATTTTCGGGTTATAATTGTTATATGCAGCTGAGGTAAATACTATTGTTATGTTCTTCTGTTCACTATATTTCTTTTTTTGTTTTTACTTCAGATCTAATTTTGGTCTTATGCAGCCTTTCACGTTTCTCTGCAGAGTGCTCCTTAGCTAAGCTGAGACGTTTTATGCCAAATTATTATGACTTTTGATTCTTGCTGTAATTGGCATCATATTGCTGCTTACCCCATGGTTTATGTGTATGGACCTCATCTAAGCACATTCCTCAGTCCCTCACAGACTGTGTTTCTTGGCTGTCAGTGTTTAATAACATCACAGGAAGGGAACATATTTGTGTCTTCCCTTTGCGTGCCCGCTTCTGTTCTTTTTGCTAGCATTCATTATATGTATTCTGTCATGCTATTTACTTTACCCTGCACTCCTGAGACCTCTGCCTGGTTTCCCAGGTTTTGACATTTCATTAATAAATCACTCTTTATAGACCTTTCTGGGGAACAATTGCCTTTTATAATATTCCACAGTAGTAACAGCTAGTTAAAAAGTATGCCTAGCCGAATTCCTATGCCACAACACTTCCAGAACAATATACCTGCTTCAAAGGCATTGCAAGGTGAATAAAGCTATTTATCGACTGAGTACATCTGACGAGCTGGAAACCACAGTCATTTTCATAAAAGGTCCATTTAAAATAAATCCCCCTTTCATTTTCCTGAGGGCCCACTTGAATTCCTTGCACACAGAGAAGGTCAGTACTGATGTTCTTAATCCTTTAGCAGCGAGGTTTTTTTCTGTGCTGCTGCTGTTAATGTTTGCTTCGGGGAGAGAGTAATAAGCCAGAAAGACTCTGTTTAGTGAGAGCCGAAGGAAGGGGGGAGGCCCTTGCAGGCGCTCTGCGTGCCTTGCTAGCTGAGTTTCTCCTTTGTGCAGCGCTGCGAGCTGAGCAGCTGCACATGGAAAAAACACCCAAGCCTCCCCTGGATGCTTGTGCTGTCAGCCAAAAAACTCCAGCAAAACAAGAAGCCTTCCATAGGCTGCTGTGTGGCTGCCAGCCTGCGCTAAGAAGGCAAACCCCACGACTGCAGAAGTGGGTTTTGCATAGGGTCTGTTTTTTTTTTCTTGGTAGCCATTTGAATGTAAAGGTTTTAAGCGTGGTCCTCTAAGCAAATGCAACCACAGCTGAGGGGAGTCTGCTGATTTTTCTTACCAGGAAGAAATTCAGCACTTCACCAAATGAGCTCATTACAAATTTTATATAGATATAGATATAGATATAGATATATATTTACACACACATGTATTTCTTGCCACTGATTTCATCTTCTCAAGATGAGCGTGTTTGAAGGCCCACCTGGACTTCCAGACTTGGGAGTGGAGCAGTAGCAGGGGTGAGAAGGAGAGGAGCGAGAGCCGTGCGAGTCAGCGCTCGGGCAGATAGTGCTGCTCGCTGCTCTCGGCTGGTCTGGGCTGTGCGTTAGGGTGCCAGAAAGCTACGTGATTTTAATTAGGATCCTTTTGTTCAGTGCTAACGTTTTACAGGCAAGCCCCGCTCTGAGCAGAGAGTTGCTTTTCCAAAAATGATGCTGCACAAACCACAATCAGCGTGCACGTGCTGAAGTTTTTCCTCCTTTTTAAGCGTAGCGAAGCAGCCTGCAGTCACAGAATGAAAGTGAAAAAGCAGCCACAAGGTGAACAGCATTTTTGTAATTCCCAGAGCAATTTATTTACTTTCTTTTTTCCTCTTGGAATGTTCCACTTCTGCTTTAAAGGTGCAAGTACTCCTGCATCTAGTTCAAATCAACTTGTGAAGTGGAATTAGAGACTGTGAAGATTAAGGATTAGGATAGTGATCTCACATCTTCAGGGAGTTCAAGTAACTTGGATGAGAAAGATTGTAGATTCACTGCTGAGTAGATGAGTAGCTGATGTACACTGGAAAAAAAAAAAAGATAATAGTTAATGTCAAAAATCTCGATTAAGATATTCAAATAAAAAATGAAACATTGGGAGAATTCATGTCTGTGCCTTGCATTGGGTTATGCAATTTGAAAAGGCAGACTCTCTTTTTTTATTCCATAACTGAGAGCCTAGTTTCCAGAGCTGCTGAGCCTCCATAGGTCCTGTTGATGAAAGCAGAATTTTTAGGCACTGTCAGCATTTCTGAAAAATGGGCTCTGTTTTATCCAACAGTAGAGACCAAGTCTCCTTTCTTCCCAAAAGCAGAAAGTGAATGATCTCATTAGGGTTATCTGTGCCAAGGATTTCTTTTCAGATAATCCCTGATTAGGAAGCCAGTGATACCCGCTGGATCTCACTGGTGTTTTTGAACTCGAAAGCAGCTTTTGTTACTGTTGAACATTAGAAATGGGACCCGCATGTCAGATAGTTAATAAGCAGTTGGTAGGGATGCTCAAAATAGCATTGGAAATCTTCATGGCTTGGACCATTTGTGAAGCATCACATTTGTCTAATTCTAGTCACTAGTAACTATGGGTGATTTTATGAGCACTAGATGATCGCCAAGGAAAACGGAGTTATTTTAGGAAGACAGTGACTTGCTAAGCCTGGTATTCAAGCAGCGGGTGCTACTGAAGATGCGGGTTTTTGGGGCTGAGATGAAAGAATACAATTCCTGAGGTACTGCAGCAGCTAAAGAATTTGTGGTGGTTCTCGTGGGAGATGCTGTTCCAGCCTGGAGACAGAGCCTGTCTGAGCATGGCAGCAGAGCAAGACGGGGGGCGGGATGCAGGTGCCCTGTCGTGGCTGTTGCTGGAGCCAGCCCACCTTTGCCACGGCGGTCACCAGCATCACTGCGGTTCCCATGTGTGCCTGACCTTTACACTGGTGGGGAATTCTGCCTGTGAAGGAACGGATCTCCAGGGTTGACCCCCTAAGCAACTGATTTGCTTTGCACCATCTGTGTGAATGCAAATATTTGACATATCTTTATCCTATCCCTTTTATCCGTAGTGTTGGGGTGGTGGAAAGGTCAAGTGTGGAGATTTTCAGATGCATCTGAGCTGCCTCGCCCAGCTGCTCGTGACTCCACGGGTGACTGATGCGATAGCGATACCGGAGTCAAGTCCGTGTGCAGCCTGCGCCAAGGGCCTGCACAAATGGGTGCTGGGAATAAGCTGAAGAGTTATAATCTTCTCCGTGCTGCTCTCTGCAGTCTGCAGATAGTCATGTAGACTCCTTGAATCTCCGTTTCTCCCGTGATGGATAACGTACTTAGGACCCAAGCCTGCAGGCATTTATTGCTATTATACCGTCATGCACAAACAGCTTTCCTGGACAGGGGCTCTGCTCTGCCTACAGTCAGATGTTCCAAGCATAAAATCTCACTAGCTATAATGGACTGTTCATGGCTCAGTGGCAGGGATGACTGCTGCTTGGGTTAGGAATGAAGTGTTTACTCTGTGGAGCTCCTGGCTCTAAACTATAGAGAAGTGACACATGCCTCATTCACTGAATAAACTGGGAGGCGAAGATATTAAATCCATTTGGTTGCCACTTTCCCCTCTACCAGGCAAACATGTATAAAGCCCTTGGCAAACTCTTCATTTGTTGTAATGGAGCTCTGCTTCCTTGGGTTTGCTGGCCCAGGTGCCGTCTTCTCGGAGCTGCAGATGTGTCCTGCTGAGAGGAGGGTGTCCCCATGGCTCCGCTCCCTGAAGAGGAGTCACCCTTGGGAGGTGCTGCCTCTGCCAGCGATGGGACATGAACATGAGTCTGGCCATCACAGCGTAACACTTCATGCATCTGGCGTTTCAGACAGAGCTTTCTCGATGGGAAAGATGGAGAATGTACAGTGTGCTTTTGCAAGTCCATAAATTACAAGAGTTAGATCAAGGTAATCTGCATACGTCCTGCAGGATTCATTTGTGGGCTCTGGCTTGTAGGAAGCTCTTGTCAACCAGTCTTGTCAGCAAATACTTACTTGTAGCCCAGGGATATATCCTGTATGCAGTACTGGAATATCTCTCTCAAGTGTGAACTGAAGACCTTCTTCCTTTTCCTCCAAATTGCTAAGCAAGCAATTTATGAGATTTATTGCAATGTTGATGTATTTTTGGCCTCAAAGTGACTCAGAATTCTTTGCTATTTTGAGATAGTATGCCTTTTTTTTTTTTTGTCTTGCCTTTGGGGAAAGGAGTAATAATCTTTAGTTCTTTGGTAAGTGTATGAAAAGTAGCACATTTGAAATATTTTCCATATTGATCTTCCCTTTTTTTTTTTCTGGTTATGGTATAATGAAGGTCTAATTGTAATCAATGGTAGATGTGAATTTACCCCTTCCTTCCTCCAAACAGAATGAGAATGCTAATTTAATTTGGGTTGGTCTGCCATTAATGAAAGAAATCATTCAGAGGTTAATTCAAAGGTGCCTTTTGTCAGAGACTGCTTTGACTGGTAGGTAAGTTTTGTATTTCCAAATGAAAGCACTGCTAGGAGAAAAAGAAATGCTTCTCTGTAAAAGGAATGAAGAGATCTGTAGCCCTAACATTTTCATTTTAAGGAAAAGAAAAAAGAACAAAATTACCTATCATTCTTCAAAGACTCTCACTATTACTCTGGGCATCTGGAAGAAGCTGCTTCTGCCATCTTTGCTCAGCTGTCTCTAAGTGGCCTCAGATGACCAGAGTAATTAATCAGTAAGTCAACAGCCAAATAAATGGTCCAAGTATATGTTTATCTTTTTATTTTTATGAAGTGTGTGGAGGACATCTCCTATAGTATGTCTTCAGAGGAAGATCCTGCTTCTAAATCCTCTGTTTCTAAAGACTTACAGAGCCATCCCGGATGTTCTTGCCCCATCCTGCCTTGCTTGCCCGCTCATTGGTCAGTGTATCAGCTACTCTTGGGCAAGGGAGAATAAAATGGAGAATTCTGCTAAGTAAATTTTCATAAGGAAAATATAACAGAGAAAACCAAACCCTGTGAGGCTTTTGTCCTTAGTTTTAGCGGTCTAAGATTATCACCAGGGCTACAGAAGTTCCTTTCAGTGCACGGCGGCTGCATTTTTGCCCTTGGCTGTGGTTTCTCTGCGCTGTCTAGGTGGGCAGACGCTGGCGCCTGCTCCGAAGTCAGGAATAGGGAGCTCTGCGGCATGCCCGGCGTTCCCGAGCCTGCGACAGGGAGTGCTGCGGGTCAGCTGGAGCTGGAGCTGCTCCCCGGCCAGCGAGGCCACCAGGGCTTGTGCAGCGGTGAGGCTGGAGCCGTGGCCCTTCAGGGAGGCACACGAGGCAGGCAGCAGTGCTTTTCCCATTCAGCCCAAGCTAACTCCACATTTTCCTTTTTTTCCCCCCATTTGATGTGTGTGTTTTGTTCTGATTTTCTCCTGCGTTTCGTTTCTTTTGCTTCCTGCAGGGCTGGAGCCTCCAGTAACGCCGTGTCCTTCCTGGAGACGGTGGCTGGGGTTTGCTCTCCCAGTGGCTGCCCGAACAGTGTCTAGAAGAGTGACTGACAGTTGGTTCAGCTGAAAGCAAGCGGGTATCCTGGGCATAGGCAGCATTTCATCCTGCAGCCCAGCACAGCCTTTGGTGCCTGCCAGGCTCCGGGGTGGCACCTTAATTAGGGCAGATGAGGTGGGAGGGCCGTGTCAGGAGGCAGGGGAGAAATGGATTATGTGTCCAGAGCTAGATGGGAGGGGAGTTTGGGATTAAGCAGGAACTCAGAATGTGCATTTGTAGGGGGAATCTATTTTTTTCATTTCTATTCGGTTTTCTATTGTAATTACAAGCCAAAGTGACCGTCACAGGGCACCTCTGCTCATCAGCTTTCTATGGATTTTTTTTTTCCAGCTCTGGGGATAGTTTGTTTTAGTTTCCCATTGTGATTGTAGAAGGGCACTGGTAACTTATTCAGCATAGAGGAAAGGGAGATAGTAGAAATACACAATTATGGAGTTTTATAAAGCAGGTATTTCTAAAGAAGTCTGGGGATTCTGCATCCCTGTCTGCCTTATTTCCTCCTCCAACTAGGGAAGTTTTGCACCTTTTTTTCTCCACCTTGCAGTTCAGTTAAGGTAGGAAGACTCTCTTCTAAAATGACATCGAGTCTTTATTTATTTCGGGGTTTCCAAACACTATATATGGTCTGGTGCCTATATTAGAGGGGAAGGTTCTTCCTTCTTGTAAGCAAATGCACAGTGTATCACCCCTCTGCTGTGTGACTGTGTGATACCTATCGCTACAGTAAATGATGCTACTTGAAAAGTTGACCCAAAACCATGGTTGTTTTGGTCAAAACATTTTCCAATTTTGTTTTCCCTCGGTGGCTAGTGTTTCTACATCATTCAGACTCATCCTTTGCTCTGACTTTTTCATTAAGATGCAGTTCAGTTTATTTTTTCTCCCTCCTACATGGCCTCTGGCACAATTCATGCTTTTGTGGTGGTAGCTCTTCTTCAAAGAGTATTTGCTGAGCAGGCTAACCCTGGTAATTGCAAAGTGATATTGAGGTGAGGTCGGCAGCAGAAGGTATTGCTACATGGTTGTAAGAAGTGCTGTACCACCACTGTGTTTTAGAGGATATATGAGCACCACTTGTCATACTTGCTTGTGTGAAAGCTGAGGCACGACCAAAAAGATACCAGCCCTATGGATTTTTCAGCCACCTTGCTAGAGGAGTCATGCACTATGGTGGACGTAGTCTGAACCATCTAAATGTAGCATCCCTTGGAGTCATGGCAGAGAGCCCCCTTTGGAGTGTGTGTGATATATCCCCCCAGCTTAGTCACATCGGATGCCTATTGCCCTGGCAGATGTACTTTTTGCCTCTGACAGTAGAGGAAGATGAGATGCTGAGCTCACATAACATGCCTGACATTTAGGTAGAGAAGGCAGATCTTGTCCTCAGTAAGTATGTTCGTCGTGTGTAAATGATTCAGTCCTGTAGCTGGAGTGTGTTGATATATGGCAGTATGCCATGTTAGTGTGAAAATGTGTGCACTTGCATTTTTGCGGCCATCCAAAGATGTATTGTCTGTCTCACAAAACAGGATTCATATATTTTTATACTGAGACCTCAGAATTTCAGTACTAATTATGCAAGCAGTTACTCACCATCTGTAGGTGTGAAGAAACAAAACAAGTTCTAGTACTTCAAGTGAGAGCAAAATTTGGTCCTGCATCATTGATTAGACTCTCATTTCTCTATCCAAAAATCTTGTTCCACATTTCTGTTTTTACATCCCTCCAAGCAAAAGCCTTGGAATTCAATTTGCTCTCCAAATTTGAGAAGTTGCCCAAACCAATTAGAAAATACTACAGCCATTAAGTGACTCTATTTGCATCTGTTTCTAAATGTGACAACACGTAAATGAATTTAGGATGGAACTTCAGCAGCTGATTAGACCACGGTATTACAAGACAGGGCAACACAGACGTCCAGCTGGGTGATTTGACAGAGCTAAATATGTACTTTCACCCAAAGAAATCTAACTTGGGTGCTTTTAAATGAGGGGTAGCTCTGTTAGCTTGATTATATCCATATAATTCAAGAGAAGTGTGAACTATATGGTTCAAGCTCTTGGACTGGAGCTGGTAGTGAAACTAAACATACCTAAGAAGGTTTTGGTCTCCGCATGTCAGGAAGTGGAGGCTGCTGTTGATTACAAAGTCTTGACATTTTTGGTACTGGCCATGCAAATAGCCGTTGTTTTGCACTGTATGTGGCATTTTGGTTTCTCCTCAGATAGCAAACCAACATTAAACAGGAGGCTAAATTAAAGACTTGGATGTTCGTATAGAGTATGTCTCAAATTTTCAAGTCTGTGTTGGCTACAGACATCTTGTGTGAGAAAGTATCATTTAAAGTTTAGATACTGTCTCCAGAAGGATAAAGTGACTACATTAATGTGCCATTTAGGGCTCGTTTTCTTTACAGAAAACATGACTGATTGAACTCCTTTTTCTTGGTTATAAACATCCAGGATTGGACATAGCAATCTGTGTGTATGTGACATGCACTTGTGTGTTTACATACAGCCTTGCCGTGGTAGACATGTTAATATATACATTCACACTATTGTATACTGATGTATACCAATATGGGATATATCTGAGGGTAGTAAACATGACATCTAATGAGATCTGCATATAGAGGGGCTGACCTTGGAGAAGATGCCAAGAATAATAATTTGTGCTGTGGTTAATGCTTATTTACATTCTGGATATATCAGAAGCACAGAACACACACAATGTATAAATATGGAAGAACAATATCTTGGAATAATTTATTCTTTGAAGTGAATGCATAGATCAAACATTAGAGTTGCTTATTTTGTGAATATGAATCCAAAAATGAAAGGGGAAACATAGAGGTGAAGTAAATTGGACATTTTTTTTTAGTTGATACTTGTTTAATTTTGTGTTATTGCAGAAGCTGGAACACAAAGAAGTTTTGGTTGGCTTATTGTTCCTGGTTTTCCCATTCATCCCAGCCAGCAACCTCTTCTTCAGGGTGGGATTTGTGGTGGCAGAACGAGTCCTTTACATGCCGAGGTAACTATTGAAATTGAATTCCTTTCTAATGAGACTCCCATCACATTTGCTAGAAGCAGGAAACATTACTTTTTCCCTTTTACAATACTTCAAGCATTATACGGTTAGTCAGCATGCTCTCTGCTTTTGAGTTTTAGTGCAGTTGCATGAGAAATTTTATAGTCAGTTGAGAGCAAACTGCTTGGCAGAAGGCAAGCTAGCTAAATTCCATTCATTTTTTAACACGGATATTTTGATGTGCTTGAAACAGCTTCAGATAGTGATGAGGTGTTGTTTCTTAGGGATTGTCCTTTTATCCAGCTTACTCTTTCTCTTGGAGGCGTTATGAACTTAAATTGCCTTATGTCTTTCCTGTAAAGACAGTACCCGAAGGGTTAACCTGTAATATTTTTACTGTGGTTGCTCAGCTTTCCCACTCTGTAGGGTGGCCAGTAAAAACAAAGAGAGTTTTGGTATCTTCAAGGCCAGCTGACTTAACATGTGGAATATCACAGGACGTCCTGCCTGTATGCTATTGACTGCATCCATGTTTAGGAGTGACAGTTTTTGCAGTTAATGAAGGGTATGAGGAAAATCCATCCACTCTTCCAGCTGTCAGACATTCCTCCCCAGGTTTCTGTTGCTTGTATTCAGCCTCTAGCGATTGTGTCTTCAAAGCTGTGTGCTTCCTATTGTTTGTACTTGAAGTAGAGCTTCAATGTGTTATTTTTGACATCTCTGCTGTCTCCAGACCTGAGACAGAAGTGGCCATTATGTTCATCCACAGCACACCAGGCGATTGCCCATTTCTTCCCAGCCAGGAATGTGATTTCCCACTTGGCTTCCCCAGGTGGGAAGATCAACTTCTACCCACAGCTGTGCAGCCACCTCTTGCCATCTCCAGTGAGAGCTGCACTTGTGCAGCTGTTGGCAAGGCGGCGTCCTAAATCCCACCCTTTATGATGACTGAAACCATACCTTTATCTACCAGTGTTTAAAATGAATTCCTCAGAAAATGCAAGCCCCAAAACCCTAGTGAAAACCTTATTTTGCCTAAATAAGGCCTTATTTTGCAAAGCCTTTTGCAAAGGCCATTTGTATAAGCACCATCACAAAACAACTGCTTATACCAGTTAAGCTCAGGCTGAGTAGGAGTTGTTACGTTTATCACTCCTTTCTTATAGGGTTCAGCTGTATCCCTGTGCTCTATTATATACTGACTTGCTGACTTGCTATTATATACTGACTCTGTTCACATCACTAGTCCTGCTCATGTTTGAGAAGAAGCCTGAAAGTATAGCGAGTGAAAGCAGTCCCTCTGTTCTGCAGATGATACCCACAACTAATGGATCCTGCATCATTTCCAATTAACTTGAGATTCAGATTGCTTTAAATTCATGTAACAGAAAATGAGGAGACACATGAAAGCGCAAAGCTATTAAGGAAACAGGCGGCTGAACCCAGGGCTGTGTTCAGTGGTTGTGTTTCCGAATCTGGGAACAACAACTGCGGAAAATACTTCAGCTGTCAGCAGTTCCCCGTCCTCTTCCAGATGAGACTGCTGATCAAATGAGAGGAGGGGCAGTGAAGAAGAAAAAAGGGTACGTGTGCCCGGAGAAAATTAATCAGTGTTAACACGCGTGCATACAGTTCATATAATGCTGTTCAGCTCCCTGAGGGCTTTGCAAATGAATGACCTACACAGTAGCTAATAGAGAGTTAGTCCCTTCTCTCAGATAGGGAAACTGAGGCAGGGGCTTGAGATGATTTCTCCAGAGCAGGTGTGTGGGTCAGAGTCCTTGGGTCTCGTTCTGCTCTCAGACCATGCATGCCCTGGTTTGCAGGACTGCATTTTGCCCTTACCTGGCTTGTGGGCAGCTGACGGGAGAGGGGAGTCCAGCCCGTCGGCTGCTCCCATGCAGCTCCGTTGAGGGGTCAGCCAAGGGATGGCCTCAGCATGATGCGGGGTTATGGCCTCTTGGTGCAGGGGTTGCTAAACTGTGAGATCTCCTTATGACCTCTTAGGTCAAAATAACACACAGTTATTTTGAACACGGTGTGGGCTTTTTTGAGTATTCATGACTATTGATTCCTATCCTAAAATACTAGCCTTTTATCAGTCTGTGTGGCTGTCGGGTTGCACATACTGAAAAGGTGGATCACAGCGTGGAGTCCTGGTTCAGTTTTGCTCAGTAGTTACCTGGGCAAAATGTCAAGCATTTTGTTTTCCACAGAAGTTAAGTAAGGACCCAAGGATTCATGTAGAAGATGTTGTAAATGGGAAGGAACAAGAAATAAGCCTTTGTGCAGTGTCTAATTATATGTCTGGGTCAGCCTTTCTGGGGGCTGATGTGTGTTTTGAACAATCCTTCCTCTGTCTGAAGCTGTGCCCCAGGGGGCCGAGTGTAAGATAAGTCAAAGTGGTTGAATATTTCCTTTAATTGGCTTTGGCCAAACAGAAATGTTTGTAGAAAATATTGCATGTATTTAGTTTTCATTTGGGGTTACAGGGATATATTCATCTAAATCAGAACTGATTTATCTCTTAAGCCTGGAAAATTTCAAAGATAATTAATTTTTTGTCTTTATTTAAATTTTAAGTTTTGTTGTTGAATTCTCATCCCAGAGAGGAGAAATCTTGTTCCTTGGAAGGGGTAGGGGTGTGAAATATGTGTCTTGGGAGAGGTGAGAAGGATAGAGCTCCATGGGGCTGCAGTGTTCCAAAGAGCCATTGAAGTAAATAGATGGATCAGCAAAAAGATCCAAGCCATGAGATGTTTTTCTCCCTTTGAAAGACATAATTATAAGGACTAGATATTTGATAATACTGCCCAGAACACCACAGATACCCTAGGGGTTTTTGTTTGTTGGCTTTTAATGTAGAACAGCTATGGGTATCCGGTTACTCTAAGCCATGAGTGATGTGGCTGGCCTTAAATGTCTTGTCCCTCACATGGGGAAACTGGACAGGCAATGCAAACTCCCTGGTCCTTCCCATGGCCCAGCCACTGTTCGTCTGTGCCACTGTCACCAGCAGAGCCAGGGCTGTTCTTTAACTCATTGGCTTGAACCTTCTCTAGGTGAGCAATTTCTAGGCTTTCCTCATCTGTTTTAACTCCTCTGGTATCAGTGGACCCTGGCTGGGCCACTGTATTGTAGTTGAATGTCATAAATTGTTTCCACAACATCATAGCAAAACATTGCTATGTGGCTTATTTTCGGCATGGAGAACCACCTTGCTTAAAGCAGTAGGCAACCCCTGCATGATCTTTATAGCTGTGTCATTGTGGTACATCTTGCAGACATGGAGTTAGAGAATGCACGGTTATATTTTCTTCTAGATGAGAGAGTTAGGGGTTGCTGTCATTCTTTTTTCACCAGGTCCTCGCCTTCTCTAACCCTGCACTTTGATGATGTTTGATGTTGACAAAATTTGATGTTGTATCTCTAATCTTTAGTACCAAGAGATCACCATCTTACGCAGTGTGACTTTTTTGTTCAATGTCAGTCTTAAAAACTGCAAGAAAGTTAGAATCTGGGGAAAAAAATGGCATTATGTTTTTCAAGAACTTAATGTAATCATGTTAAAACTTCTCATAAGCCATAACAAAACTGGTACCATGTGGATTTTTTTGCCTTCGTGTGGAGTGTGGTTTTCCATATGTTATTAACTTTTTTTATTCCATATGTTATTAACTTTTGTAATTGGAAAAAAAAAAAAGGAACCTGATGGATAATGGAATCGTTTGTGATTTTTATGAACACAAATACCCCCGAGCGGAAGTTGCCTTTACTTCTGAGGCAGCCATTTGAGGATGGGGTCTTCTGTCCTCTGGGAGCACATTATTTGCTCTCCCTTTTCTTCATTTTCTCCAAGGTCAGTTATGCAGCATTATATATTTTCCCTCTTCTCTGCCCCCTCTTTCTGTAAAGCTTCTTTAGAAGCTACATGTTAACCAAGCCTGAGGAGCTGCACTCTCATTTACCTTGAGCATTCTTTTAATATCAGGTCAGATAAACCATAATGTAATTTACTGAAGACCCTTCTACCTTCAGTTTGAGTCCAATCTTGACGCCAGCAAAGTCAGCAGTGAAAGGGAGAGGGCAGCAGGGCTCTGAGCCCTCTGTGCCCTCAGGGCCACGTGCCTGCCCAGGCTGTCTGCAAGAGCCAGGGTCTCCAAAACGGCCCCTCGTGGACTCTGCTGGTCCAGAGCCTTCGGTTGATGCACTGACCATATCATCTATAGCAAGTGACTCTGACCGTGTTTCCCTCTCTATGCAGTAGAGATTACAACTCAGATTTCTCCATCAGAAGGGGACTGTGAGAATTAACTACCGGGTGTCTTCACAGAGCTGTGAATGGGTGCGGTTTTGCAGGAGGACTAAATGCTGCATGGAACCGCCTTTCAGATGTGTATCCACACCAAAGGTTTGGATACTCTTGAAGGTTTCCTCACCCTTATTAAACACTTCAAGAGAAGTCAAAGCAGCCATCCCCTGCTAATGCAAGCAAGAAGTGTCGAGATGCTAGTGCCAGATATTTTGGCCAAAGGCGATAGAGATGTAGGAATAAAAGACAAAGTAATTCTGCAGAGTTGAAAAAGATTAGCTCATGGTGTGTTTGGTCTAGACTGCGGTCTTGGGTTATTTTAGCTAAATTTAAAACATGCTTTTGAAAAGCAAGCTGCATTTTGCCCATGTTGAGTTGATTCAGGAAAAGCATCCATTGGTGTTGATTATGAGCATCAATGGGTATACTGGATTTCTGATTTCATTGTGATGGATTAGATTAAAGGAAAAAATCAAATGCATTTATTGTGGTCTTGAAAATAATACAGATGCGTGAGGATACTGCTTTTGAAAAATAATAAGTTAATATCATGTTGTGGAAATAATCCACTTGGTCATGTTAATTTAAAGAGGAATTCTCATATACAGGATAATATGGTTCCCTTAAGAAAATGCCTTGTGAAATTTAATAGAAAATGATTTCTCCTATGAAGTTTTTGGATATAGAATTGAATGGAAAATTGTATTCCTACTGTAGAATTCTGTAAGTCATAGTATTTTAATTAAAACTAAGTTATATAGACATTTCCCTATTAAAGTATATAACATTTTAGGAAATTTCAGTGGAATCTCTGTGGAATTATATGGGATTTTTCCTTTATTAGCAATGTTTTCTTTCTGAATTGTGTACAGTAATCAAAAGCGAGAAAGGCTTTGTATTACCTGGAAATGTTTCAGAGAGGAATCTGTTCAAAGTGAAATCTTGGACTCAAAGACCGTAATGAAGTGACTTCTTTTGTCACATGACTTATATTGGACAGGAGCAAAGGAAAGTGTGTCCAAATGTTAAATCGCCATTCGAAGGTTAGCTAAATCATTCATCTCTAGTTCATATTTTCTCTCTAATAAGGAAACAAAGAGCTCCTGGCTTTTCTCTAGTTACATTGTATTTTGAATGGAGGGAGACATCACTGGTGGATGTAAATCACTTTGATGACTTAACTGATCATGTCAGCGTGTCTTTAATATAGATTTGCACAGCTTTTAATTTAGAGCAGAGGACAAAGTTGAACGCTAACTGAGAGGTGCCCTTCCAAATTAGATATATTCTGCCAATGTTAATGGTTCTCTGTGCATTTGCAGACCAGTAAAAGGCCTCTTGCTTGTGATGGAAATTAAATGTTTTATTCAGCAGACCCAGCGGAAGGTAAAGCATGCTTGCTGCCCATTACTTTTTTATTACAGGGGTGTTTGTAAGCCAGGAGGCTTCTTTTTCATCTCGTTGACCACTGTATCCCGATGATGCCTCTGGTGTCTTTGAAAACCTAAACGTCAAGCCAAGTTCTCCTTTTGCAATCAATTGCTCTCCATTAGAGAAGTGTGAGCAGAGCCATTTAGTTCATCAGAGATGATCTGCCTGGAAAGCTTTTTTCCCTGCAGCAAGAGCCCGGCCTGCAAGCTTCACTGCAGATGACTTTGGCACTCAGTCATGGTTCCAGTGTTCTCCTCAGCTCAGGCTTTGATCCAGAGAGCTGCGTGTGTTGCACCTGGTGCCCTGCGTGTGGGACTGGGGCTAGGAAGCTTGTGGGAGACTTCAGAGGAGAAGGAGGAAATACTTGTGTGCCCCTTTAGAGTTTGGCAGCAGATTCACCAAGTGGCTCTCTCCTTGCTACAGTTGCCCTATATAGGGCAACTGCAGCAAAGTTTGCACTAAAGCAATGTATGCAAGGGTTAAACATGCCTCAGAGCGGCTGGAAAGTAAGGGTTGGGTTTACAAGGGGAAGGGGAGTCATTCTTAAATAAGTGCTAGAAATCAAGAGCAGGGTTTGCAACCCAGAAAGAGCCTCCAGGGCGGAATGTCAAAGCCTAGCGTGTTTTCTGGTCTCAGTATAGTTTTGAGATAATCCCTTTTGTTGCATTAACAGCCCCTAACGAGGCAGTATTTCTTCCATGCTTTGACAGGCTGCTTTCAGACAGCTTTTTTTCCTGTCCAATATGCATGCATCCGGACTCTTATCTTGATTGAGCTGGCTGAAATCTGGAGTAACTGCTTTGAAAACAGTGGATTTACTCCCAAGTTTGTCTGCATGCAATTGAGATTAAGCCTGTTTGAAAAGAAAAGAGAAGAAAAAGACTTGACAAGTTTTGACATCATCCAAATAACCATTAAAAACTGAAGGAGGGCAGCTTTTATGCGGAGTTGCTATCACCCGTTTTAACTCCTTAATTTACAACCTTACCTGAGTTGATAAGAAGTAGCCGGTACTGCTGTGCGGTTGAGCAGGGCAGTGGCTGCGGAGCAGTGTGAACGCTAGGAAGTGCCTCTTGAGCAGCGCCTCCAAATTGAAGCTCTTAGCATGCTCTGCCCACACACTCTTCATTGCGAAGTCCAGAGTTGCAAAATACAGTCAAATGTGTGACTAAAAACCACATGAGTTTTAAGGAGGCTTCTTTAGCAGGAGGTCTCTCAGCACTTTTCTAAGGAGGTGAGATGGTTTTGGGTGTAGGCAGGTTGCAGTTTCGGAATATCCTGATGGTCTTGGGCTGCAGCACTAACCATAGGGTGTCTGAGATCATAGATGAGGCGCTGTCACCAAATGCAGCAAAGCCTCTTTAGAATTTCAATGAAAAATGAGAAGCCTGATGCAAGCAGGGAGAGAGGAAGCATGTTTGAGCATCAGTAGCATCTTTGGCTTCTGCAAGGAGGCGTAATGGCCAAAGATAAGACTGAATTTGTGGTCTAATTACTGAAGCAGTATTTGCAAATATATCTACTGCCTGGCTCTTGTTTTAATGCCTAGTACTCCATGAGAAGTGGGATCTTTGTGCCGCTTCATTCTCATCTGTTTGTGCCTCCTCTCAGTTTGCCTGCTTGCAGGTGGAATTATATTAACAAACTGCAGAAATTATGGATGAAAATTCATCATTCTGCAGCTCTGCGTGCATACGCTCTGCCAGACATATTTGTATATGGGGTGCAGAGTTCACCTACCAAGCACAGTCTCCGCCTTCGTTGTAGTTAAGGACATTCCTAAGGTACCACTTTAGTACAGTAGGAGTCAAAAGCACAAGAAATGATGAACGTATCGGCCTGTCGGTCCATGTGCCAAGCAGGAAGCTTTTGTGTGAGCTCTCCTGCAGGGTCATTGAATTTCTGCCAACACTGATGCTGCGGCTAAGGAGCCGTCTCACTGAGAGCCTGGGAAAAGCTATTAACATGTTAAACTGTCTACGTGGTCCGCAGGTCCCGCGTCACATCTGATCCTGGGGCCAAATGGCCACGGATTTTTCACAGTGGGAAGTAGTTGCTGCAGCAAGCTATTGCTTATTCCACAAAAGAAAAGAAAAATCGAGCAGTTTTACAGTAATCTAGTAGAAAATGGATTTCAAAGAACAGAATGGTAGCAGTGGGCTGGGGACTCTGCTTATTCTGCATTTTGGCTGTGAAGTATTTTGGAGAAGTCTGTGCTTTGCATGGCATTACAGCGGTCTGCACAATAGCCTTCCAGGAGAGATGATCCCCCCTCCATTCCCTAGGAAGGGCCCAAGTCAACAAGCCCTCCCAAGCCACAACCCTACAGCCATAGAGGCACTGGCTGGTAGCCGGTCCCGAATGGGGTTCGCAGAGTAAATCGTTTAGGTGGAAGCTGCCTCTTGGATGACACTTTTGAGTCATTACTGCTTTTTCTTAAATGCATGTGAAAACTGATCTCGTAGCAAGCCGCCTCTGAGGTTGCCTATAGAACGGGGTCCCTCAGCAGGCAGAGAAGAAGGGTCAGCGTATTTGAAACATTCTTCTGTGCGTTTGTGGGTTATCACAGGGCTATGGCAGGGCCAACCACAGAGTAAGTTTCTTTAGACATTTGCTAAGGTACTTTAAGTGCAGTCTCATCTGTACTCGTCCTACCAACCCGGTTGTGCCTGGACTGCTACCAGCTTGCCAAAACTCAGGGAAACCTCAAATAGCTTCCTGTATTTGAATATCTGTGAGGTCCAGAACAAGTGAAATACAAATAATTTCTTTCTTCTTGTGGAGTATTGCAGGGTTGATGATGGTAGAAATTCTTATTGACATTTTCCATGCCATTTGCTGGGGTTCTCTCACTGTTGTGGCAATCGCCTGTGTGGAGAGATGGGATGTCCACCTTGGCCATCCCTCAGTGCAACCCTGTTGGGGTGCGCTGCTGTCTCCCTACTTACTGCTGGGATAGTAAGGGAGTTTCATTGTCCAGAAGACTCCGACTCTCTGCCAAAGTGGTTAAAAACTTACTGGGATTGAATATGAAGGTGGGCAAATCCACATATAGCAGTGTCATCAGCCTCTTTCCCACTTTCAGGTAAAATATGCAGGTTCTCTTTCTCCCTTTTTCCTCCATCAGTGAGAGAATTGCCACCTACAGTGTTTATGGGGTTTGTAATCCCTGGCTATCCAGGTCAAGTGAATGTCAGGGCAAATGCACAACAACTGGATGCACAACACACTGGTATGAACGTGTCTGTGGTTAGGGTCCATTTGCCTGACTCCATCATAACTGTTTGACCCCAAAATAGAAATGAGTCTTACAGAGGTGCAAAGCCAGCTAACTGCAGTAAGTCTGGGGGAGCTGCAGAGTTTGTGACACAGGACTGGAGCACATGCACACACTTTCCTGGCATCCGGGGACGCAGGAGTGTGCTAAGTGATTCTGCAGTCTTTGGTCTGGAAGAGTCCTGCAGACGGGAATGTTGCCTCTTCACCTCAGCCAGTGATAGGGTTTTAATCCATATCCTCTTCTTCCCTTTCTTTCTTTCTTTGCATTTTATAACATAGGTACATTTAGCTCTGTCCTATTTGGCTTATAAGTGATGTCCAGCTACAGCTCCATCCTCCTCTTGTCCCATTTGCCTCCAGAAAAACTGGAGTAAGTCTAAACTTTAGTAAATGTACTTAATAAAATTTAGAAAGTGTAAGCTGTGCTTCAGCTGGGTCCTTTTAGCATTATTCCCTTAATCTGAGGCGTTTGCGGTGGCCGGGTGAGCTGTAATGCAGTGCTGGCTGTGCCGGGACAAGCATGTGGAGCACGGCTGCTAAGGCAGAAATTCCCCGCAGCTGGGGCAGCGTTCAGAACAAATACCAAGGCATTGATGTTTGCATATCTTTTTGTTTTTTTGGGCACATGGACCATTCTACTTGAAAAGGCCCGTCCTTAAAAACTGGAGGTGTGGGGGACTTCTTTTGAAAACTTGGTTGTAAAGCAATCAAATTATGTTTATGTCAGGTAATTAATTCCAAGGAAAGGATTAAATTGCTGAAAGGCAAAATAACAGAGTGAAAGCAGTCTGCAGGTTTTTGAGGCATTTCTTATTGGAATTGGACTGCTTATTACTGAGATTAGCTTTTCAGAGGTTTTAAAGCAGAGTTCAATAGCTGTAAGGAATGGATTGTTTGGCACCAGCATCACGGTTTGTAGCTCTAAATGACTGCTTGCAATTAATGTGGGTGCAGTAAACATGCGTGCAAAAGAATTTCTGGAAAAACAAAACAAAACAAAGTTATGTGAGTTCTGGAAAAGGTGGGGGAACCCTCAAACAATACTGAAAAAGCTTTGAATGAGCCATCGAAGTAATGTTTTCCGTGGGTTGTGCCCTCTATCTGTACTTCCCTAGTGTCCTACGCAGGCGGGAGATGCACTGGGAAGAGCAGGGGTTACAGCATCTCTCCTCTGTGCGCATCGAGGGCACGCTTAGGTCTCTGGGCACAGAAATGGACAGGCCTTTGGCCAGAGCACGGGCCAGCGTGGGCACCCGGCGCTCCTCGGTGCGGCCCCTTGTGCCGGTGGGATGGAGGATGCGGTGGCGTCTGGGAACCGCTTCTCGTTTCTTACTCAGCGTACTGATAGTCCCTAACCGTATTCCAGATCCCTCTGCCTCTCCTTCCATCAGCAGCGACAGCCTGGCCTAGGATACCTTTTAAGTCCCAAACTACTCCAGGTGCTAAGGAACTTCAAAGAGCTGCAGTAAACTTGAGGGTTGTCCTGCAGCTGCCCAGCTGTCGGAGCGAAGACAACCTCCGCCGGCGATGATGAAATGCACCCCCTTTTCTTCCTGGTTTGCAATTAGCAAGGCCTTGCAAGGCCATGGGCCTGGCCATGCACGTGGACAAGCCCAGGCCTCTCCAGGGCCAGCGGTGCAAGGCGGGAGGTGGTGGAGGTGCAAGGACGGAGCACCGAGAGGCTCCGGATGGAAGCGAGATGATGCCCGCCCGGCACCCCGGGCATTGCGCTCCGGTGCTGTTCATTGTATGCTGCTTTAGCGCTGCTGAATATTACTGTTATTATGTTAGGCTTTCTTAGCGATGTGCTGGAAAGGCAGCTGCCTTCGCGGAGCGGAGTGTAAGCTGCCATTATCCTGCGTGGTGTTATGTACGCCTCTACGCTGTTTTGGCGTCTGGGTATGTCATTTAGATTAATTTGGAAATGGTGGAGTGACTTGAGGAAAAACACTGTAGAGTTTGCTATCCCAGAAAATATAATTATTCCCCCCAAAATGTAATTGCTAATAAATACAAATACAAATAAATACAAAACTGAATTAGTCCAGAATAACCAAAATAACTTTTTGTGCCCTTTCCTTGTTGTCTTTTTCCCTCCAGTATGGGATACTGCATTCTTTTTGTCCACGGCCTAAGAAAGCTCTCTGCATGGTTGGATAAGTGGAGGATTACTCTTCCGACTCTCTTTGCTTTACTGCTGCTGCTTTTCTCTTGGAAGACCGTGAAACAGAATGAAATCTGGTTGTCGAGAGAATCCCTCTTCAGGTAGGAGTGACCACAGTGACCGCTCGCGTTTTTTCTGTTGCTTAAAATAAGCTGTTATGGTTTGTTATGCAGAATAAACAGTTTCCTTTAGCAATAGGAGTAACCCTGCTATTAATGCATTGTTGTAACTAGCATTTTGATTATTATAAAATAACACTTGCTCTCTGTTTTCTGAAGCAATCGTGCAAAAACTGGAATAGCACCTTATGTGCTTTGATTCTGGCAATTGCATTTTTAAGACGCTTGGTTTTCAGGTAACTTCAGCTCTGTCGCTTTCCCGATAATGTAGCACTTTCCCCATATTAAAGACGCAGCAGAGTTTCCCTGCAACCCTGCAGAACACTGTAGTAACACCATGGAGCATATTGAACTTTCCTTAGTGATATTCTTAATGACAAAAATGAAATGCCGCGAGGTGCCAAGCCTAATATGCCATATTTCATTTTATTTGATTACTCCTTGCCAACCAGCCCTCTTTACAAGCTCATTTCTGTGTTTTTGCGTTGCAGCAGGTCGTTTCGTTTTCTGTTTGGCTAGCGAGTGCGTTGCGTCGGCCTCCAGCTGCGCTGAGCGGTTGTCTAGTTGTGAGGTAATCGTAGAGACACAGGTGACCGCGCTGGCTGCTTAGCTCTTATTATATACGTTATTGGCCAGAGCAAGGTTTAATTTACTCGGCACTGAGGAGTGTGGAATTACTTTTTATAGGCACCCTTCAGTCGTCGGGACATGCTGCTGGAGTGGTTGGAGCTCTGGTAGTGGGATTTGTTCGGAAAACCTGGAATAAGGATTCACCTGGAATGTGATTCATTGCTCGTCCCCCTGAAGCGATGTTTACTCTTTAGCCCATGGCAGCCATGGTCACTGCTGCTGGCTTGGCCCACACCCTCTTTGAAGAAAAGGGCTAAAGGAGCCATTCAGGATGGCCTCGCAAGCTGGAAAGCTCTTTAGGAAGCAGGGTGGGAAGATGGCAATTCCATACGGCACGTTGCAACATCCCCTGGTACTGCATTGCATGGGGCGCTGGTCACCCACGTTCGGGTGAAGTTAAATGGAGCAGCTGGAGGGAGAGCCAGTGTTGCTGCTGAGGAGCTCCCCTGGGGTGACAGCGGGTACGGGAGGGCCTGTGACGGGACAAAAACTCCCTGTAGCTGGATGTGACTGGGCTCGTTTCCATCCCAGCTCCCTTCCTTGTTGGTTGGACATCTGCAAGGCAAGTGGAGGAGAGCCCAGGAGAGTGAAGCCTTCCTCCTCGCAGCCCACCTCGCCCTGCAGACCCCTGCGGCTTGCGCTGGCCCCGTCTCTGCCCTGCTGCCGCGTGTGGGGAGGGCACGGGGAGGAGTGTGGGCGCTTCTGGGGCACAGAGATCTGCTCTGGCGTTTTGAGAAGGACGTGAGAAGGTGGGTGAGCTCCTGCGTTGTGGGCTGCCCAGAGACGGATGGGCAGCAGGTACCAAGGGAAGTCACGCAAGAACTGGGCAAATACTGATGTGACCCTCCTGTCCTTTAACCTGCAGTTACTTGATGTTTATTTATTTATTCTGCTTTTATGAACCAGTGGTGGACTTTTCTTCCGTTACTGTCTCTGACTGCTTTTTTCAGTCTATTTATAGTTTTGGCCTCCTGCACTCTGCGTTCCATCATTAAATTACACAGCAGGCAAAATAAGACTTCCTTTGTGAGCCCTCCGCCTCATGAGCTTGTCTGGCATCTCCTGCTTCTGGAATTTGTCATTCTTTCTGCTGATTTCACTGGCCAGGGAATGACCATCAGCTCATCACTTTTCCTGACCTTGTCGGGCTTTTACACTCCAAGCTCTCCCCCATGCCCTTGCCCAGGACTGCCTTTTCTCCACCAGTTTGAACCTCCAGATTTAAATTCTCCTCCAACAGAAGCTGTTTTGCATTTGTGGACCTTTTTGTCACTTTTTTTCTGTATCCTCTCAAACTTTAATCTGCCCATTTGGTAAAGAGGACCAGAATCACATCCACATTTCAAGAGATTTCTGCAGAAAAGTATTGTCTGTTTTGTCTTCTACTCTTTTCCTAGCAATTCTGAATCTCCCACCTGCCTATTCTAACCACTCCAAGCACTGAGCAGTGTTTTCACAGAACTATCCACAATAATTCCAATATGTTAATCCTCAGTGGAAATGTCTGATTTACAGACATCAACCCCTATGCAGATTTAGAGTGCACATTTACACTGGTGTCAGAATTGCATTTCATCTGCCATCTCTTGGCCAGCCTTCAGCACCCTGAAATCCTTTTGCGAGTCTTTTCTCTTAGCTCTCCTTCTTGCAATGTGATTCATGGCGACATCATCAGAAACCTTTTTCCTCTGGTTTCCTGGAAGTGAATACCACAGGGCCCTAAGGGGTGTAACTCTTGTTGGTGCTGATCTGTTTTAAAGACTCCTTTACTGACACTTCAGTTTGAGGTAGTGCTTTAGTCTTGTCCCTGGAAAGAGGCTGCAATGTGGGTCCATCCTTCAGTTCTTCTGCAGTGAGCTCCCCTCTGGTACACGTAGTCTAACAAATAATTTAGCTTTTCTGCTGTGACCTTTTATTCTTTAAGCACTTCTTTTAGACCTCCTTCATTTATTGGCCTTGGAGGATCTTTGGCAGGTCTCCTGTATCTGATGTATTTTATTGTTAGCTTTGTCTTCAGCACGTCGTTCCTCAAATCTCCTTTGGTCTGCCTAATTAAGGTTTGTGTTTAACTTGCCAAAGTTTATGTTCTTTTCTGCTTTCCTTCTTTAGCTGTGACTTTCACTATTTAAACAGTGTTCTTCACTTCCCTTCACCTTCTTTATTGTGCCTTTAAAACATGGTGTCCTTGATGTCCTTCTCAAATGTTCCTTGGTGGACAGTATGCATCTAGTGTGAGTCCATGGTATGGTAGAGCTGTCCTTGGGGGTGCTAGGGAAATGCAAAAGGGGAAGGCAGAGCGAGAAGATAATGCTGTTCCTAGAGTGGGAGATTTCCTCTCTGAGCAGTAGGAGGAGGATCTACATAGGATGCAGTGGAGAGGAGGAAAGGGGGGAGAAGTGGATGGAGAAGCATTAAATTAGAAGGGACAGAGCGGGAGGAGGAGATAAGCAATGGCAAAGAAATATGGGAGGAAATAATAAAGAAACCCAGAACAAATCTGTAGTGGGGAAAGGAAACATAAATCAACCTACTTGGTAGTCTCCGCGTGTTGACATTTTTTTTTTTAAAAAAAGTGTGTACTAGGAAAATCTTAGTCCTTTATTCTTTCTGTCTCCAGTTGCTGTTTTAATTAACTAATGCTTTTTTTTTCCTCTCTCAGTTGGTTTCCTTATCGGCTACATTTCGTTCCTGTATTTCCTTGCATATATTTTTTCAGTGTTGATATCCCTGTACGCCCTTGCCCGTGCCTGAGACCTGTTCTGTCACACACGGTTTCTCCACCCAGGCCCAGGAGACGCTTCCATACGTCACCAGCCAGCCTCTTTGCACTGCGTTTTGTGCTCGTCTCGCCGCTTGCCCTGCTTTGTCATTGGGCTGCCTGCGCCCGACCCACAGCCTCCAGCACCAAGGGCGGCTGTGAGGGGTGCAGAGAGGCCTCCAGGTCCTGGCTGAAGGAGCCGTGTCAGGAGGATGGTGCTGTTTGAGGGGATGGTGTAGGTATGCAGGTGTGGGCTAAATGAGCAGCAAATGAACCATAAATATAATAAATAAGTGGATAAATATACAGAGAGAGAGAGATATTTGAGGCATGTTATTTCAGTAGATCTCCAGAAGTCCCACGTTCTTTGTGGAGCTGTGCTGACAGGTGAGCAAGGAGAGGTTGTTATTGAGTATTGAAGGAACTGTCCTGCACAGCGAATACTCAGGCCAGGAGGTCAGGCCCCAGCCATAGTCAGTGTCAAAGTCTCAAGGCAGGGATTTGAGCAGGGGAGCCAGAGAGAGGGCTGTGACCCCCGTCCTGGCCTTTCCGAGGGCTGTGGAGTGGCCACATTCGGTCCTGCTCTGGCAGGATGACCGAGTACTGCCCACATTTGTGGCAGTCTCTGCAAGTAGAGTTGTAACCTGCAAAGGAACTGGCAAATACGGCGCTTTCTTAGCAGGCTTCCTTCCCAAGCTGGGCCTGCAGACTTCAGTAATTTGCCAAAAAAAAAAAAAAAGAAGGAAAAAGAAATACCCACAAAGATGGCATCTACTTTCCTTGCTCTCTTGTTAATTCTGAAAGCCAGCTCAGCAGAGAAGGGAATGACTTACTACATTTTGTGCATCTTCTGTAGAATAGTTTAATAAGTTCCAACATTGATATCTGGGAAAGTCAGTACAAAGGTAGGAGGCCAAGGAAAGCAGTTGTGTGTGTGTCATTGAGAGAATAATTTGCTGCAGAGAACCTTTATTGGTAGTAATGATTCCCAGAGCTGAGGAGATCCCATCAGTCTCCCAGGGCTCATATTGAGGCAGGAGTGGCCTCATTTCCTTGTAAGCTGAGCTTTTTTTTTTTTTCGTATGGAAATCACCAAAAATCAATGAACTGTCTGCCCTGCACCAATCCCTTGGCAGAGCAGAACCTGCAGGGACGTAGCAGAGGGGATGCCTGGAGATTTTTCCCATCTTAAGTGAGGTTTGAGTAATGATGACATTTGAGGTTGGAAGTGCCAGTAGTATTTTACTTCTCTGCATAATGACTGCTAGGCTTTTGCTTTTCCGTGGAGAGGAAGTGTTACGTAAAACGGTTGGCATTTACTTTTCATTTCTGTCGCTTGCTGCTGTCGGTGGCGTCCGGAGGGAAGGAAATGCTCCTGAGAAGTGACGTGCGCTCTCAGCGCGCTCGCCTCTGCCTGGAACGCCGTCGGCCCCGTGGGTTTGGAGAAGGGCACATGTGAAACAGGAGAGCTTGGAAAAGCGTGTTGGAAAAACAGATTGAAGTATTGAGAGACTGGGGGCTTGCGGGAAGCAGAAATGGAAAGCCATTGTGTTCTGCATTGTTATTTGCACTCCACCCTTTCCCGCTTGGCTTTAGTTGTGGATATTTTTGCTTCCCTTGCCAATGAGCTAGCAGTGTTCTCAGCTGGTCAAGAATCAATTAGCTGAAGTGTTTACCTAAGCCCTCCTAAAAATCCAGTGCTGTGTGTGCTGTTACAGCTGCTGGTGCAAATACACCGAGCAGTTTACATCAGGCATTAATGTGTGTGTTTGCAAAGTCAGACATAAATCCCCCATGAGAAGAATAAATAGGTCAGGGAATGTGACTGGAGTGGAGCAGGAGAGAGAGCATCCTAAAAGCCCCAAACTGAACCAATTTCTGTCTTACCAGTGCAGCTGTTGACTGCCACAAAAGCACACAGAATGAAAGAAGAATCTTAGAGCATTTTTAATAAATGGGACTGGCGTGATTAATAATATTCTATCTAAAGGGTTACTGTCAGAAAATAGAATATTTAAAAACATGCATCTTACTGTTAAAGCTGCGCCTCATCAGGACTGACATACTTGTGCACGTGTGGTGCTTCTCACCATTAACACAGTTTGCTGTGTTTCAGCAGGGGCTATAACAGAGCCAAGAGCTCACTGCACATCGCTCTGAGATGCAGCAACTCCGAGTCTGTGTCTTTGCCTATAACACGCTGATGTAATGAAAGCCTTTCTGTATAAGAATTAATATTCCTGTAATGCCCAGAGGTTGTAAGTGTGTAGTTAATAGCTCCCAAGGCCAGTGGAAATTAACACAGCCATAGCAGTCACACATTACTTGCTGCTGGTGCCGTATATCTTTGTGAAAACTAATATAGAAAATCATTCTCTTAAGAATAGCATCAATTAAGTGATTTAATTCAGCGATTAGTCACAAAATGTCTTGTTCCTGTAGTGCTCCCAGTAAGCAGCTTAGAAATACCTGATGGTTAGGAAGCCAAATGCAAGGTATATTCTTAGTTTGCGCAGGCCAGCAGCGGCCGTGTTGTGCTGCGCTCGGCGCGGCGGCCGTGGGCAGCCTCCTGCAAGCTGGCATTAGCGACGCTTGATGCTGCTGGCTGCAGATAACCAGGCAGATGCCCTGGTGCTACTAAAGCTCTCTCCCCATGCCCCTGTTTTTCACCAAGGAAATCTCTGAGAAAGGTGTTCAGCAGCTGTGGCCATGCTCATCTCCCTCACTGCTCCACAGAGGCTCTGGGTGACCCTGCCTCTTCTTGGTTACCTTCTTCATTGCCCACCGAAGCTTAATAGCAGAGGTAAACAAGGCAAGGCAAAAAGACAGGAGAAGTTCCTGGTGCCTGCATGCAGTTCCTACCTGAGACAACAGGCTTGGAAATGGTGGGAGGAAGGAAGGCAGCCACTAGCAGCAATCTGCTTGTGCCTGGGAACAAGCCGTGGGCCTTCCTCTGGATTTACAGGAACAAGCTCATCCAAACATATTTCCATTACCTTGGAGAGCCCCTGCTTATGTGCTGGAAAGTATTCCCCCGTTAAATGGAGCAGCAGCCTCCTGGGGTTCTTGCAGAAGAAATGTTTCCATGGTGTATGTGCTCCTGAGATTTCTTTTCCTGTCTCTAGCTGCAGAACAGAATTTTCTCTAGCTTTTCAAGACATACCCTGCTTTCTGTGCTCTAAATTAACTTAACAAGCACTTGCTAGCTAGCTCTTCTTCTTCCTTTTTTAAAAAAAATTATTTTATGCCCTCATTATTTTCAAATGTCCAGCTGAATCTACATGGCTAGAAAGGAAAGAGGAAGGATGGGGTGGTTGTATAGCTACATGGCAACAGTCATATTTTATGCGAGAGTATATGACTTGTAACCTAGGGTAAACTAGGACAAGAGACCCTAAAGTACCTCCTGGCTGTGCTCTGCTCAGTGCAGTGCAGAAGCACAAGCTCTGTAGCCAGAGTAATAAGTTATGCATCCTCTCTAGTGGCTGACACATATGGAAAAGATTCTTTCTCCTCAAGATTTTCCTGAAGAACTTCATGATGCTCCAGTTTCAGCAGAGGCAGAGATGAGGGAGGTAGTTTTGACTGCATTTTAGAAAGTGGTACATACGTGCCCTCTAAGTACGAGGCTTTTTAGGGCCCTGCAGTTTAATCATCCAGACTTTGAAATGTCCACGATCACATCCAGGCACAGGAGTGGAGCTGAGGTGTCTGTGATGGTGAGAGCAGAGGTGACCTGCTGCTACGTGTTTATGTCCCACTGGGAACACTGGGTTTGCCAGTGCTTTGCACAGTTGACAAGTGTGGGGCAAGCTGGGGTTTGTAACAGTATTTCTATTAGCATGAGTGAATGACAGCTAATGAGCAGCGAATTTTTCTTTGGAGACAGCAATGACCAAAAGAAGAAAGACCTCGAGGGAGAGGGGGTAACCTGGCTGGCTTAACCTGTTCCTGCTTCTGTTCCCATTTGCAGCTCAGGAGTGAAGACTCTACCCCACAACGCCAAGGTGCACTACAACTATGCCAATTTTCTGAAAGACCAGGGACGCAACATTGAGGCTATCTACCACTACAAAACTGCTCTCAAGTAAGTTCTCTCAAGGCCTGGTCATGCTCCAGCTACACTTCCCAGCCTGAGATTTATGCAGCTCCTCCTGACATGGCACATGGCGCCTTGTGTGCTCCTCGCTCCCTTGCTCCCAGAGCAGGTTGTGGAGGCCAGGGAAGTTCTTGGGCTTGTATGTCACTAAATGAGGTAGCTTGGCCTCCGCCCAGCTCTGTGTGTGTGTCTGTGTATATGTGTGCAGGTTTGAATATATGAGACACAAGCGTTACTGTAGCTATGCACTGAGCAATGAAGTGTCGTTTATTTGGCTGAATGAATGCTGGTAAGCAGGAGGTAGTTGTCATAAATGTATTTTCGGGTTCCTGGGCCATTTATCTTCCTAAATTGTTAATGGTGCATGCCTGGAAAATGCCAATGCTGTAACCATGTGAAGCAGAGTAATAATAATAGTACTTACTACTTGTATTGAGGCTGCTGTCCGCAGAGCTTTGCATGAACGCTAAGTAATTGATCCTGAAAATGCTCCCGTGCAGGAGCTGAGTATATATCATAACTGTAGTTCTGTAACAGAGGAAACACAAGCAGAAAGGGGAAACACATTGCTTATGGCTACGTGGTAAACTTGGGGCTAAGATCGGGCCCTGATGTGCAGCATCTCCTGACCCAACAGTTGCATATGACAGAGCATGCGGTCCTGTGATAGCTGTAGTTTTTGTGCTCTGCTTCTGGATCAGAGAAGAGCTGGGTATTGTGAACCTGCAAGATGCCCACTCCCCCTTAACTCGGCGTGTTCCCAGCCCTGCCTATAGGAGAGGCAGCTCGTGGTGAGCTGGGCTTCCACGGTTCCCCCAGAATCACTGTCCTGCTGTGTTATTGCTGCATTATTGGTCCTGTGGAGCTGGGAGAAGGTGAGAGCCCTCCAGGTAAGTGGGCGCAAGAAGAAAGAGCAGCGGTGTGGGGCAAGTATGAGAAAGCAGGAGTGAAGGGTACACAAATGTCAGGAAAAGAAAAGCAAATGTGGAAAGGACGGAAGAAGGAAGAGGTAGCTGTGAGAGCTAGGGCAGAACTTGGAACAAAAATGCCATATAAAAAGGTGCAATGAATATCAGTTGGAAATATTCCTTCCTGACCTATAGTGCAGGAGGAAACTCCAGAAATTACATCCGTGTTTGGTCCTCTGGCCTACTGACAGGGTTATACCCATGGCTCTCCAGGGGCTCCTTAGTCACACAGGTAAGCTAGGGGGAGAGTGAAAATGGGTCAGAGTGTGTGTTAAGCGTTTCTGAGCAGCATCCTGTTCTGTTTTCTCTGCTCTACATTTAGGAAATCATTTAGGAAAACTTCCATCCAATTTTTTAATGTTTCCAGGAATGGAAAAACAGCACAACCATCAGTAAACTGTCCCAAAGGTTAATTACCCTGGCTGTTGAGAATGTCCTTCTTTATTTTTAGTCTGATTTTGTTCAGCATCAATTTCCAGTCGGTTTGTTTATACCTTAAATGCCACAATGATGAGTGTATTTTCAAAATTCTGTTTTCCACACAGTCATCAGGCCCTCTCTTAACCCACTGTTTGATGCAGAAAACTGATGTAGTTGCTGGCATTTTCAGTGTTGCCCAAGTTTTTGCAGTCCTCACAGCCCTCCTGTAACTCTTCTCTGAGCCTTCCCCAGTTTACCAGGAAAGGCCACCGCAAGTTAAGAATAAAGAGCAAATTTTATCCAGGGCATACAGTGAACTTGTTTGTACATGGAGTATTTTAACTGCTTCCTGCCATGCTGGTAGTGCCTTTGTCTGCGCAAAGGGGATTTGCCTGCAAACCATTTTGCGCTTCTCTAATTCATTATCTCCCTTTTAGTATAACTTTACTGCTGTCTTTTGCTCTGCAGTGTTTCAGTTATGAATGAGTCTGTTTTGAGAACTGATTGTAAATGTTTCTGAAACTTATTAGACTACACAGTTTGTGCCTATGATACTGTTGATAGAGCATCCAATGTCAAGTGAGGGCTTTGAGTCACCCAAGAACTGAGTGCTTCTAGATGGTCCATGTTCCTGTGGCCCTGGGCAGTTCTGCAGTTGCCTCAATAACTTCAGGGTTACATGGCTCTTCTGTAAAGCCTCCTGTGCCCACCTTGTGTGCTCCCTCTGGCACTGTGGAGCACTGGCAGAGCCTGCAATGCAAACCAGGAGCCTGCAGCTGGTTCTAGCACTGGAAACCAATATTATCTGGTCCCACCACCTCCACCCTGTGCTTATGCTTTCCCCATTTTTACCCTTTATTTGCACTCCGGTCACAGGCTGCTGGAGCCCATATAGCAAACAGTAAAATTATGTAGGCAAAAAGTGCATCACAGGTTCCTGTTGAGAAATGCCTGCCACACATTTCCCCCAGACATTGGCCTTCTGAAATGTCTGAGGTTTGTACATAGACCTTAAAACATGCATTAGGTACCTATACCGTCTGGCTATGAAGCAAAGGAGAAGGTGATGGATGTGGGTTAGGCAACATGATGACGGATATAGTGCAAGACCCTTGGCGAATGCTGCAAACAAAACCCAATTTGACATCCAGGCTGTTCACAGAGAATCACAGATTCGAGCTTTTCAGTTGCTGCTCTGATTGAAGACTAGAGTTTGAAGACTAATTACACTGTAATTAGAGGGAAGGAAGTAGTGGCTGTAATATCCCAAAGGGGTTTTGATGATATGGGGTGTTTTTGGCCCCTGACCTCACGTGAAAACACAAGAACAACTGGGAACCTGAAGGACCGCTCTGTCCGTGAGTTTCCCACTGGTGAGGAAACCGATCCCCAGCTCAGGTGCTAACGCAAGAAGCCCCCCTGACTTTGCCCCTAGGGAGGCATCACCAGGCACAGGGTGCCCGGGTGGGAGTTGCCACGTTACGGGCAGTGCACGTTAATCAAGAGGTGCAGCAGTTGGGTGGCAGCTCCGTGACAGGTGTGGGAGATCAGAAAGCCATATCTGCCTAGTGCGCATTAAGGAGCAGTAGGGCGGATCTGTAAGGAAATAATAAGGAAAGGGAGTCGATAAAGCAGTGAGCTGCTGCCACAGCCACCCAAGAGCTGCCGGGAGGTAGGAGAGGGAGACCCACGTTGCCTGGTACCTGCTCGGTCTGAGGCACGTGGTTGATGGCTCATTAATCATTCCAGCTTGCTCTAAAGCTTGTGCCAAATTGTAATGTGGGTCTGCTAGATCCCTGGTGAATGGGTTTACCTGTTTGCTAAACAAAAGTGGTCTTGTCAGTGCATACTTGGCTGTTTTAACTGCTCGCAATTACCATTCCGCCAACATAATAACGCGTTTCCACTTGCTGCTCTTCTGCCAAAAGTGTCAGTTGCTGTGTAGCCGTGCAGTTAAGCTCCCTCTTGCTCCAGGGAAGTAGGCAGGTGATACTAGAGCTGCAGTTTGGTGAAAAGACGTGGATGCACACGTAGCTTGCACAGTGAAATAATAGCGTTTGAGACTAAATCCCAGGAAGCTTGCTCTGCACTGATTTAATCTCTTGTTCCCTTTGCCTGCATTTTGCAGGCAATATGGCCTGTGCTGGTGTATCTCCATTAACATCACGGCAGATAAGTGGTGGAGGAGAGGAACATGTTTCTTCTGAAAGTATAACTGCAGGGCAGGTTTCCATGGGAAACTCAGCAATTGATCTCATCCAGCACCGTTGATACGTTGTTGATGTTTGAGGATAATTTCAGGTGGCCCTTTGGAAAATTCATTACTTACCCCAGCAGACGGCAACATCCTGACTTAGCCAGGTCTAGGTAATTAGAGTGTAATCTAATTAGGTTGTCTAAGAGTAGGGAAAATGAAAAGTGAAAAATGAAATGAAAAAGAGAGAACGTCATCATTTGAGTTGGAAGGGGAGGATGGATAGAACAGAAAATTCTGTATGTATATATGTGGGAACAAGCCTCTTCTGTATCCTATATGTCAGGTTCATAAAACAAAAATGGAATCATAGCCCCCTGGAGATGCTAAATGAGTTACCAGTAAACCAGGTTTATGAACAGCTGGCATTCTGGAATTGTACTGATGGTTTATAAACCTTTTAGCTTACTATCAGTAAAAGAAGAAAAGCACTGCTGGATTAGACTGCTTTGATGGTATGTCTGATATCTGGTAGTGACCCATATATATATATTGCACAAAAATAAAGGCAACAAATACTCTGAGATCCGAGTTGACCAGGACTACTCTGAAACCTTGCCTTAAAATTCTTGCTGCTGTGAATTTGCTACAGTTGCTAGGAATTTCAGAGAACCTCCTGTTGCTTGAGATCAAATATTGCTGGTCTTTTCTGAAATAAAACTTATTTCAACACCCCCCTGTTTGTGAGTGAGAATATGAGGTCATCCAACCTTGCACAAATATGAAGACTCTCTATGATGTGCTGATGAAGACATTTTTGGTAGTAGGGATAGCAACAAAGCTTTTGTTTTATTGTTTTTCCTCCTCCGTATCCCCTTAGTTTCTCTGCTCTATTTTGCTGTTGATCCTATTTCCTTACTGCTGAGGAATGCGTATAAGCTGACATGCAGAGAGGGAAAACAGTAAAACCTTAAAAAACAATTGACCAACGTTAGTTCTCTCTTTAATAACACTTCCAACAAGGGAAGGAAAAATATCACCTTCCCTGCTACAGATAAACTCATTCAAATTTTAATTCCTGAAACATCTTCATCCTACTCTCTGTATTTCCATGGCTGGCACTGCAGAAAATGAATCTTGGACATCCCATTTTTGTTGCCAGGATCATGCTTCTTGTGAATCTCAGATCAATGTGAGCAAGCAGAAGGGGGTCTGAAGGAAGTTGCTAGATTTCTTGAAGGAATTGGGTGAATAAATATGCATCTGTGCCATCTAAGCCACAATTATGTGTCCTACGAAAAGATCAGCAGTTAAAATTTCATGTTTGTATTTTTAGACATAAAAACATATATAGTGACTCTTAATTAAAAAGCATCAGTAGAATATAGTGCTTAAGCTGGTAGTGGAGGAGAAAGTCATCTGGGCGAAGGCAGATGTTATAACCATCAAATGATGCAGGATGGTTTTGTCATAACTGAGTTACTTCTTCATAACATGTTTTTATTCTTTCTGGTTATCACCTCTCAAAAATGGACTGGGATTGGGAAAGCTTTAAAAAGGAGAGTGCTGGAAAGAAAGAAAACAGCAAGCTGGTCCAGGAGAGAGAGCGAGCTCCTGGGGCTGGAGCTGTTCACAAGTGTGTGAACTGACTTTGACTGCCAATAGAGGATTTGACAGCCTATATGGTACTGCAGAAGTACCTGCCATATCTGTAGTACTGTGAGTTTATGAACATAAGCTCATCATTGTGCCTTCATGTACAGTCATGTAGGCATTTGAAGCGTATGTGTGCGCCTGTGTGTTCACAATCACAGAGCTGCTTTGGGCTTTCCCTGCCAAACTCTGCTAATGAAGCAGAACGGGGAAGGGATCAGCTTGCCCTTTCTGTGGGTCCATGCAAAACTTCCATCCTCCCTTATGGCGTTGGAAGGTGAAGGAAACCGGGACTGCACATGGGCGCCCTTGGACCGACTTTCCTTGTGGCTCCTCTCTGCTTCAGGCACTGTCAGCTGTGTGGAAATGGGAAATACTGGCTTGTGACATTAAAAAGTGTCACAAGATCATGCATATGTGTACACAGGACTCGAATGCAGGCTGGATAAGGGTTGAAGAAGGAGCAAGTACAGCGAATACCATATCCATATCTCTCACTGAAAAAATAATGGTTCATAACTTCAGGGCAATGGATAGAAAAGTAGCAAGCTAGGCAGCTCTTTCTCCCCCACTGCACTTAGAAATATAACCCTGATGCCTGTAAGGGAGGCTCAGGTTTCTCGCTAAGTTTTCCCACACACCTACCCACTGGGTTTTTATATATCTTAAATCAACAGTGTCTGGGGTTGTTTAAATTTGGTTAAATTGTACTCTCCATGCCGTAAAAAAAAATGTGTTCATATAGCCCTTTGTGTGTGCGTGTGTGTCTCTGTGTGTGCCTTGAAAATGCCTCTCAGCGTGGACTGCAGGTGGCCTTGAATACCATCTGTGATTTATTTCTGGAAAGAATTAAAATACCAGCACCGTTTGTTGGCCTGTTTTTACAGCAAGTCAAAAATGTGCACTGCTGCTTTGCTGTGACTGCCAGGACCGGGTTTGCTCCTGAAGCCTTGAGTGCCCTAATGACACCTGGGTCACTTGGGTCGGGCTCTTGAAGCAATCTCTGTGCTTAGGCATTTGATGAAGCGTCCTCAGAGAGACTAGGGCAACACCCTGTGCTGGTGGATGATATGAACTCAAGTGAGATGGCATTCGAGCTGTTGGGAACATCTTCCCACTGTGTTCTTCTAAGCCACGCTCTGACACTGGGCCTTTGGAGTCCTGGCTCTCTCATGTATGTATGTGGTGGCTGTCCTGAAGCAAGATAAAGTCATTGATTTAATTGTAATAGATGGTTGAAAAGGGTGCCTCATAACTTGAATCAGAGACTTAGTGGACTCTGTAACACAGTGTGTGGGATAATGGCCAAGTTACTTCAACTTGTGTAATTTATTTTTGAACCTGTCCTCTACAAAACAGAAATCCCTACCTGCTACTCCACCTTTGCTCAGGCTTTCTCTTTTGTATTGATCGAATACCAGTCAAGATCCAAGATTTTATTTCCCTAAAACGAAACTGGTGTAAGAGGAACCGTGAGCCCCGGTGCCAAAGCAGGGCATATGTAATGTAACAGCAATAGAAAATGCATATTCCTGCTGGGATGGACTATTTGGGTAGCTCTCTCCTCTGGACAGTGGTATTCACAGGAGGGATCTCTTCCTGTACTGGGGCTGCTGTCTTGGAGGCAAGTCCTTTTACACTGTCTTTTAGGATCTTGCTAAGTTTTCAAATGCATCTTCTTGGAGGGGATCCCCATCAGCTGCAGGAATTACTGCTCATATTGTCCCTGACAATGACACTGTGTCATTGTTCCCAGTGTGTCTGCAGTGAAGTAAATACACTTACTTGTTGGGGATTGATGCTAAAAACATGAGCAGTGGACGATGCTTCCCTGATGAAGCCACAAAGCTCCTGTCCTGTTCAGATGAGACATCTGTCTTGATTTCATGTGAGCTACATAGACAGAAACTTCAGGGTGTGTTTTGTTAGAGTTCAAGCCTGCTTTTCATTTTGGACCAGTGGACTTATATAGGAAACTGAGATAACCAGCTCAGAGGTGGCTGTGACCAAAGCCCTACAGGGCTTGACTGTGGCTTCCTCCTGGACCTATGGTCCTTGGGGGAGGACAGGCATGATTATGTCCCATCTTCTTGGACAAGATGTCTTCAGTTCATGTTTGGCTGTCAAACTTGGCCCATAGACTCCTGCGTGCTGCTGTGCTCCTGTAGTTTCTATAGACTCTGCAGAGATGCCTGTGCTGGTCTCTGTCTGTGCAACTCAGGCATGTTGTGCCATAATAGTCATTTGTTGGACCCACATGATTTGGGGGATTTTCAGGGTTTATATAGATCCTGCATAAAGAATTTATGTGAGAGTGAAGTAGGCAACCCAGCTCTGATAACCCCATGTTGCCTCGACATTGCAAGAAACATGAGAGTGTAGCAGGAGGGGTTTTAGGCTTTTATGTATGTTTAGCTTTTAGCATTGTTGAACATGAAGTCCCTTTTTTTTTTTTTTCTTTCCCTTCGCTCTAAATCTGCAGCTTTTCACCTAGCCCCATTTTGAAGATTTTTAATGAAAATTCATAAATTGTAATATTGCTTAATATGCCACAGGCTTGTTTTTATAAAGTCATGCTTCTGGATATGCCTTCTTTTCACGGATGCCAGGCTTAAAGAACTCATGTGGCTTTTCTCCATTTGCAGATCATATGCAGCTTCCCTTTTCTTCCCGTTCGTGCCCCGTGGATGTTTCCTTCGGTATTAGGGTACAGCACGACCCAGGATAGTCTCTCCCTTAGGAGAGAGAACTGCGGTGCCGTAAGCGGGAGCGAGGCCGTTCCGAGGAAGGCTCCAGCTCCGTGACCAGCAGGTCCCCACGTCGCATAGAGCAGCATTAGGGCATTGTGGTGCAAGGCCTCGTCGGCACGGGAGTGTTCCCCAGGGGAATGACAGCTCCGAGAAACGCATCGAGTCAGGTTTTAAATCAGCCTCGCGTAGAGCTTTATGGAGAGCTTACGTAAACACGTGCAAGTGAGCATGATGTAATATTAAAATCGGAAAACTGGACTGAAATGGTATCTTGGAGTAAATATAAAGAGGGTAGTATGAAAAATTGGCACAGATGAAGCATTATTCATGTAGCGTTGCTACTTTTGTTGGCAAAATGATGTCAGTAAAATATTATGGCGTGTGTTGGCACAGGGCAAAGCGTGCCTTAAAAACAAATTACCATCCTGCCAGCAAGTAATTGGGCTCATGTAATTAAGGCCTCGCTCTTAAGGCATGTTTAAGGGGGCTCACTGAAGTCCGTATGTGCCTCCTGCCCTTGCACGTTGCAGTGGGATCCCATGAGCGCCAGGAGGATCCAGAGCTGCTGCAGGGAGATGTCCCATGGGACAGGGGAATGGTGAGATGGGGTCCATCGTGGGGCTCTTCAGCCTCTCTTCTCCCTGTAGCAGAGAAGAGGTTGCGTAGCCTGTTTTCTCACAGACACCCAGCGGTGATAATTAATCACAGCTGCCTCGGAGGTGAAAAGTTCCTTGGGAGTGCTAAGTTTAAATGCATTCCTTAATCAAAAATGCATTAAGGTAAGGAAAAAAAAAAAAAAAAAAGGAGAAGTAGTAAAGTTATGCGTGCTACATCTTTGCAGCTGAGTTGCTGCTTTTTCCCCGTCGCAAGAACGGGTATACCTGGAGTCTCTTGGGATGCTGCGTGAGGTGATGCGGGGCGCTTCTGCCTTCCATGCTGCGGCCTTTGGGTTAGCCGTGTCTGGAGCTGCTCTTCTGTCATGTCCCACAACAGAGCGAAGGCTCTGGCCTTCCTTGCCAAACCCTCTCTGGCTGCATGGCTGCAGTAGGCCGCGAGCACCCCGGATCGTGGCGCTCCATCCGCTTCCCGCGCTGCCTCGCCGCCGGTCCCGCGCATCCTTCGCTGTTAGTGTGGCCCCATCCCCTCTCACCCGCTGCCCCAGCACCGCGACGGCTGCGCAGAGCCCCCCGGATGCTCCCTCGAGGGACGAGTTGTTGCACCGGTGGCCCTTGTCCCCTTAATACCTCGGGCAGCAGATCAAGAGCTGCTCTTAAGGCAGGGCCATGAACCGAGCTCGCCAGTGGCTTAAGTGACTTCCCGCGTCAGAATTAAAAGAATTAAAACGCTTAAGGTGTTATAAACTTGTTTCCATGACAACAAATTCCCTCCTTTTCTCTTTTTTTTTCAGGATTTTTCTCATGGTATGGACATGTTTCCAACAAACAAAGCCCTTAACCTTTTTTTTTTTTTTTTTTTTTTTTTAATTAATGCTTCAGGCAGTAAGAGCATTAAGCTAAAACAGGACAGTAAATGGTCATCAGCGTTTCGATGACCGTACATTTTATGCCTCGTGTCACGTTGCGAAGCAGGAAATTTCTTGACTGAGCAAGTCCGTAGGGCTTTTGTTCAGTGGTATTAGAGAGAATTTTGCCAGCCTAAAAGAAGCGGGCATAATCACTACGAGGGCTTTTGTGCCGTGTGTACCTGTGGTAGTTAAAGGGAAAGCTGCTGATATTTATTCTGACAATCGCGGCAGCGGCGCCGAAGGAATCATTTGAATTATTCATTGTGCAGTAAGGAAACGTCCCGCTTGTCTTCGCCTTAGAAATGAAAGCCCAGCCTGATTTAAATACACTTTTAAGGGGGTGGATTCTCTTTTCTTTTTCTTTCTTAAAGTAATTTGTGCCGTTTCAGAACTTTGATAATCGCCTGTGAAAGCAGATTCTTAAAGAAAATTATTCTGATTTCTAGAGAAAGGGAGAAATATATTTTGCAAATATACTGCTGTGTGTGGAAGTTTAATGAAATTCAGCTTTCTTTCATAAATAATGCAACACTTGCATTTTATTAGGTGAAGCCCGGAGGAGTTTCTACCTAATCAGATACATGACAAGAAGAATATTGCCTGCAGACTGTTGCCATTATCAATGGTGGTGGCAAGGAAAATGCAGCTCTGCGTGCGTCCACATAGGAAGTACTGCTTCTTTAGAGAAGTTATAAAGCAATGTGTACCTTTTAACCACTTTGGTTTTTTATTCATCTGAGAATGTCTCAGCTTTTTATAAAACAAGGTCTGGATTCTGAATATTATTATTATTGTGGCAGGAAGGGACTCTCGGTTAGCCAGAAACATCGTTTCCTGGTAATATGTTTCTGACTTTTCCGAGAAATAAGTACACGGGGGAGGAGGGAGCCTTTGCCTCAGCGAGCCTGCAGTGAAGGTAAGCTAGGTAGCAGTGGGGAACCTTTTGGGTTTGATTCCAAGAACCTTGAAAAGCAACAGAAACCTCCCAGTAAGATGAAAAGTACATGCACATGTTTCCATTCATTAGAATTAGAAATCGTGACATACTGCAACACACAACAAAAAGGGTATAAAGGAATTTACAGGTGGCATATCTGCAAATTTTGCAGAAATGTTTTGAGAGTTCTTTAGTAAATGTTGCTTCAATTAGTTATCTGTGGTCAGTTTTATGATGTTGTGTAAATCCAGCCATGAGTCTCTGTTCTGCTACATTTTTATGCCTGGGAGGCTGCTAACAACTGCGGTGGGTGTGCATGAAGAGAAGGTAGATGGAGTAAGGCCATTAGTCCCAATCTAGATCGTATTAAGCAATAAAAGAGACCAAGCCCCATTCCCTGAGCTGGCCTTCAGTCATTCACATGGCCCTTCCTCTACTGCCTAGGAAAGTAATATTCCAAATAAGATCATAAGGAACCGAAGCCCAGCTCAAAGGCCCAATGCCACTGTCTTATCTCTGTGTTCAGGATTTGCTCTTAACATGTGTTTGGATATATAAAACTGCAAATGTCACAAATTCTTCGGGCCAGGTGCTAAGCTGGTTTAAGCTGACAATTTGTGCTAGCTGAGGTTCTGGTTTCTTGCTTACATTTCTTGGAAAGGGCAATGTGACATAATAAGTAAATCTAAAACACGAGGATACAGGGAGGATGTTTTTGCATCCTGTGATTTCCTGTCAAGAGGTTTTAGCACTGAGCCCAGTACTGTGTTTATGGAGCTGCTGGTCAGAACTGCGCACCGTAAAGGTGAAATCAGTTCTCTCTTTTAATCTTAATTGAGTTATCATTCCTCTCCAAAACAGCTCAAGCAAATCCCTTATGCCTGAAATGTCGTGGGAGAACTAGGAGCCAAGAGGAGAATTAATTTCTGAAAGTTTGAGAGCAAAAATATCAGGTTCAGGGGTGTACAATGTTAATCTGGTTTTGATTTTCCCAAGAATTATCTGAAACACTTCTGCCCATTCATAACTCAAGCTACTTTGTTCCAGATTACTTTTTTTTTATAATATATAAGTACTGACAGAGAGTAATACATGGCTTCTGTCATAGCAAAAAGAGAAAAAGAGGCTCAAAAATACAATTTCCAAACCTTTTAAATTTTAGAAATTCCCATAGAAGAAATACCAAAAGGGCTGAGCCCTCAGTTGTTTGCCCTAAGATTAATAGGACTTTCTTCAGTCAAGATCCTCGCCAAGATACCACATACTCATACATCCCACTGAGTGAAGACCAAGGAAACTTCATCCTTCCCCTTGCTCTGCCTGTGTGAAGGCCTCATCAGGCCTCACAAGGCAGCTTCAGGGATGAAAAGTGCTGCTATCTCAGTGCTAGTGGCACTTCAGTGAGCGGCGAAGATGCTGGTATGGTGTGTGAACAATTGTGTGACTGGAGAGCACAAGTACTTAAAGCATTGGCTTGTAGTTCTTTTTAGTTACTGTGCGTAGTGGTCATTACATTTATCCTTCATTAAAACAGGCTGCATTAAAAAAAGAAAAAGTGTTGTCATATCTTTGGACATCCTCTTCTCAATATTGTGGCTTTGCAATGCTTGTCTTCTAGGCTTAGTGTCAGTCAGAAAAAAGGATTTTGGGACTCCTTTCTTACTTAGTTGTAGAAGCATTCTAAGGTCATTATCAGAGCGTGTCCCCTTCTCCCAGAGGACCTACATATTCCCAGCCTCACCTCAGATCAGACCCCTGCCAGAATCACTTATGTGTTGTGGAACTATAATGTGACTGAAGCCAATGTTGCAGTGATGTTTAAAATGCTGAATTATTCATAGCACTTAAGTACCGAAGATCCCAGGGCTGAACTGACATAATGAAAAATTTCAGGTAAACTTCCCATGGGAAGACTTAGATTAAGAGCAGTCTCAAACTTGAGAATCAAACTGAACTGTAGAGCCTTAATCTTTTTTGCTTACATTAATTGCTTCTCCTCATGCCATACCTTGGACTGTCATGGCCAGCTACTTTGACCATCATTATCCCAATCAATTCCCAATGAATTACAAAGCTATTATTGATATTTTACAAGCAGGGACTTAAAGCACAGAAAAGTCAAATGATTTGTTGTGGTCTAAAGAGAAAATCTGCAGTGGCAGTGAGATTCGATACTGGATCTACTCAAACTGAAGTCTTGGCCACCTTCACAAACTTCCTCCCTGTTACGATTAAAATGATCATCTGGAGGACTGCAGAGGAGAAACCACTGTGCACTGTTTCATAACAGAACATACCTGCTTACACAGTCTCCCAACTTGACTGGGATTTCGGTGGGCTACTACAATATGTGTAGTTCATCGTTGTCATAATGAACCTGAATTTTCATCCTCTTACGATGCTAAATCTAACCCTGATCCCTTCCACCTCTAGTGTTGTCTGGTGGAAAGCCTGGGGAAGAGTGTCTTTGCTGAGTGCAGAACTGCAGTGGTGGAGGGATGAGTGACGTGAGCTTTATTTGCCAGTTAGAGAGTGCCCATGACTTGATATTTCCATTTTTTCCAGGCTGTATCCTCGTCATGCAAGTGCTCTCAACAACCTGGGGACATTGACCAAAGACGTGGTGGAAGCAAAGGACTATTACAGACGGGCCCTCCAGTTAAACCCTCAGCACAATCGTGCGCTGTTCAATCTCGGCAACCTGCTCAAGTAAGTTGAACGCAGAATTCGTGTTCTCTGTCTGCAGATCACCAAAAAAGAGGTTTTTTACCATCTGATCAGGAGATGATCTTATGGGCAGCCAGATGGCTGCGCAGAAACAAGGCTGAGTTTGGACACTCATTATCACTTATTATCAGTTTGTCACGTTGTTGTGGATGCTGTTTATCACTGTGCTTTAGCTTAAGGGAGTTCACCTACTCCAAAATAGGTATTGAAAACTGAGATCTTTAAATTCCCACCTCAGTGGTAGGCCTTTTGAGCAGGGCAACTCACATAATTCAAAGAGAGTCATCTGTTGCAGACCTAATGAATACGGATATTCCCATTTCTCATCATTAGCTGAAAATGGAAGGTTGGACGTGTAGTTCAGGCGTAAACACCTACACCTGAGATGCTCAGAGCAGGATATGGTTCATCCCTGTGGGAGGGCGGATGGTGTGGTCTTGAGGAGAAGGTAGGCTTACATCCTTGCATTGGTACTCTGCCGAGTTAGAATGTAAATTAATCAGCTCATCATTTGCCTCATCGTTATTTAGATTGCCAGTGTGTAACAAGGAGAATATTAGACAATCGTTATCATGCAAATTAATTTGAGTAACTATTTCTGAAGTGAGGTATATGTAACGATCTTTGTCATATGATCCAGAGGTGCAATTAAAAACAAAAAAAAAGAGCATTTCTATTCCTACACTAGTCTTTTGCACTAGCAAAAGTAAAAGCTACCCCTGCTTTTGTGCAGACTTTGCTAGCAGAAAATGTACACGGCAGCAGTAAATGTACATTTTTGCTGATAGAAACTGCACCTAATTTTTAGGGGAATGTTGCTTGTAATAGTTCTTTAGTAAACATTTTATGGCAGATCTGTCTTTAATGTTGGGCTAGTTCTAACATGACACTGCCTCATCAAAACATACTTGATCTCTCTCGTTCTCAAAAGTCACTTTGCTTTTGAGTTTATATGAAGGACATTAGGCAGTTTGATGAAGCTCTACCTAGCCTGTTGGCTAATGTATAATGCTACAAGTAACAAGTATACAAGTTATGAGTAACTGTGATTGTTTTGGGTTAAAATTATGGCAGATGAGTAACTCTTTTCCTTTTTCTGTATTTCCAGTAAAGCATTAGACTATTTTTTTATTTAAGAGTTAGTAAAGATAGACTTATTACGAGTGGGATAGAATGTGTTTGTATGTTTGTATTATTCATCAGGCTGGATTGTCTGAATTTAATCTTAGAAGGCAAAGCAGTTTAAACATATATATTGTCCTTTTAATCCATCACATTAGCCTTAGCTTTATTCTCTGTGGTGGGGTTTTTTTTTTTTTTCTTGGTACAACATATATTAATATGGACAGCACAAAGGACAGAATCCAGAAGGATCAGTGGGTATCCTACGTCAGTAACACTTAAATCTGGTCTGCTGGTGGGCTCTTGCCACCCAGCAGATGGGCAGCTTTTTTGAGCCTGCAAAGCACACCAGAAGCATCTGGGAAATTCTCTTAGAGCTGCTGTTTATATTGTGTGCAAAATATCATGCTTTTCCTAAGGTGATATTTAAGATACAGGTTGTATAGAGGGGACCTGATTAATGTATATAAATATCTCAAGACGGGGAGTGAGGAGGATGGGGCTGGCCTCTTCTCACTGGTGGCCAGTGATAGAACTAGAGGAAACGGCCACAAATTGAGGCACCAAAAGTTCCACAGGAACTTGAGGAAGAATTTCTTAACAGTGAGGGTGACAGAGCCCTGGCACAGGCTGCCCAGAGAGGTGGTGGAGTCTCCTTCTCTGGAGATCTTCCAAACCCGCCTGGACATCACCCTGTGCCACATGCTCTAGGGGACCCTGCGTGTGCAGGGGGGTTGGACTAGATGACCTCTGGAGGTCCCTTCCAACCTTAAGCATTCTGTGATTCTATGATTTATCCTTCTGTAATGCCATGCAGTGCTATATGTTAGACGTGTGGGATACCCATTTCTGCTGCGCTCTTAGACAAATGCACTCAGGTTTCACCCCCAGCTTTTTCTACACCCACTCAATGCTGTTTTTTCAATCTTCCTTAGGCTTCAAAAGCACCCTGTTGCATCTGGACACACTAATAGTATTAATTGTAAATGGAAACCAGGTGTCTTCATCTCCCTCCTTTAGAAAAAAGACTTCAAAACCGCACAGAATCCTTGGTGGGGGGATTAGCACACGCGGACACCAAATGCTGCGCGGCCGCATCCTGCGAGGATGTCTCCCCTTGAGCACTGGCCCTTCCCTCAGGTCGGGTCTCCTGAGCATTTCCTGGGTCGTAAGGCAGATGCACAGGGGTCATCTTCCCTGCTAGAGCATTAGGTGACTCACAGGAGGGAGAGATGCCAGACTCACCCTGCCTGTGACTTTGTGGCTGTTTTCTACCTCGCTCTCTCCAAATTACCTTTTTATTCATCCTAATGTGGCGTGTGCACTCAGACTGTGATCTGCTGGGAAGAGAGACCAGGTCTGTGCTGTGTGTATAGGGCAGCTGGTGTTCTGCAGACCCTAAATGCATATAAGTTAAAAAATAATGAAAGTATGCAGAATGTTACAAGCTGATATTACTTTCTGGCTGTGCTATGAGACATTGTGAAGAGTGCTTCAATTTTTAAAATTATGGTCTAGAGAGGATAAGAGGTCAAGGTCTAAAAAGCATTTTCTGTCCTCTTTACAGATGTTTCAGTGACTATACATGGGAGAGCCAGCTCTGCAATACTTAAGGCATGTGCAATAACATTACTTATGTGAGGACGTGTAATGAAACTGTCTGGAATGGGGAATTCAGAGGCTTATTTTGTAGAGTTCCATATCTATTTCAGTTTTTAGTGTGAAAATTTGATTGCAGATATTAAATTTCACTACCTATGAGGTTTGAGAAAGGGAAACCCTGGGATTTTGGAAGGATGGGCTTGCTCTTCCCGTGTGGGAATCTGCCTCTCATTATTCCCTGGAAATAGGCTGTCTTTTCAAGCAGCTGTTCCTTGTGATTTAAGCTTGCATTAAAAAAAAGGTCTTGGAAAGCTCGGGGTGGAATCTTTCTTTTTTTTTTTCTTTCCCTGGTGGAAGACCTAGATGATGAAAAATAAATGTTTCCATTTTCTGTTTGCACATAATGAAAACAGCTAGGTGCTAGAAGATGAATCCTGTCAAGAAGCACTGCATGATAACGATAGAATAAGCCCCTAATTTTGTTTACATGTTGTCGAATAAAGTTGTATGTCATGATTTTCTTGCCTTACATAAATATTGGACAGTTTATAATTAAACAACGTAGGCAGATTTCTTAGCTAAAAAGACCCAAAAGAATGGTCTATCTGCAATGGAAGAATCATCTTCTCCCCTCTTTCAGTCTGTGATCAGTGATACAAAATAGCCTGATGCTGCTTTATTTAGTTTTATTTTTAAGCTTCATCTTATGTAAGTATTTAACTCATATATAGATTCAGTTTTGCCGAGATACAACTTGAAAAACTGAGATAAATATGGATCCTTCGGAATACCTCACATAAATTTATAGCCTGTGGAATATTGTATAAAGAGATAAGAAATACAATATTATGAACATTTGAAGTAAATATTTAGGCTCTCAGCTTGCTATTGCAGAAAGAATGGGAGGGAGCTTATTCTTTGCTGTAGTGTATCTATCCATATGTAAAATACTCTTAGTATTTCGTACAGCAGTTCTTAGGAAGAAAAGCCTCCTAATCCTTACATGCACTGAGCATATTAAGGCTGCATTTCTTCAAGGGAAAAGAGAAATGCCTAGAAAAAATATTCATTGAAATCTTGTGTTTTATCAAAGGACTTATTGTCTACTGAATGTAGAGCAACACCCAAGGTGCTTGGTGCATTTGTTAGCATGGTCTAAATCAAATTTAGTGAACTCGTCTAGTCATGGGAGTGACTGCCTTGGTGGTGGTCCATCTTGGTGGCCGTCCATCTTGGTGGCCCTCCACTGTGCTACCTCCAGTATGTCCCTGTCTTTCCTACAATGGGGAGCCCCGTTTGGGACGCTTCTCCAGTTGTGGTCTCCCAAGTGTCGTGTAGAGGGGAGATCACCTCCCTCAACCAGCTGGCTACTTTCTAGCCAGCCTCAGTCTGTCATGGGGGTTATCCCACCCCAAGCACGGGGCCTGCATTTCCTTTTGTCCAACTTCATCATTTTCTTTTGAGTCCATTTCTGCAGACTGTGTTGGTCCTTCCCAATAGCAGCCCTGCCCTTCAACATATTGCTTGCTTCTGCCAATTTGGTGTCATCCACGTAGTGTAAATAAATGCCGAAGGAATTAAATAATCTGAATTAAATAACTGTTTTTAAAAGACGGAGTCAAGCAGGTTTACTTTAAGATAGATGATAGGAAACCAAAATCAGATGATCAGAATAGTTGTGGAAGCCTCTAATGAGTTCTGTGTTTCTGGCTTTCCTGCATGAGGACCAACTTGGTAAAGTAAGGCAAATCATCTTGAGAGTTAACAAGTGCACAAGAACCCTGCTTAGTGCCCAGGCTGCTCTTTGAGTGTGTCATGGATGATGACACACTCCAGTGCTAGCAGCCATACACAGCCAGACCTCTGGTTGATGATGCTCCTGGTTGGAAGAGCCATTCCTTACCTACTGCTTGGACATGCTAGCTGAGAGGAAAGCTGGAGGCAGGAGTGGCAGAGGGAATTGGGAGAGGACACTGTAAGGGAAAGTAATTTGGGGGGAAAAATGAATTAAGTGGTTGTGGACTCCTTCGGTCAGGTGATTTTGTTCTGCTCTCTCTCATAGCGAAGGTATGCATTACCCAGCTTTTCCTGCTGCAGATACCCAATTCATGGCAAATCAGTGTATCGGACTGTTCTCCCAGTGCTCTGTGTTCTCCTAGACTACATCAGATTTATATGGGCCACGGCCTTGATCCTGCAAAGTGCTGAATATGCTGGCCTTGCTCCAGGAAAGCACTTCAACCAGTAATTAATTTTCAACTTGCATGAATAAAATTTAAGTATGTGTTTAAGTGCTTGGCCAGAGCACTCGGTATCTAGCAGGCCTGAGCCCTCTTAGAAACTGTTGGGTCTGCTTGTTTTAATATAATTCAGTCTGTCACATAAAAAAAGATGCCATAATCTTTTTCCCTCTACTCCTGCTTTCAGGAGACAAACATTGTTCTTGGATCAAACAAACAAACAAAATGCCATTTAGAAAAAAAAAAAGAGAGAGCGATTAAGAGGGTTACCCCATGTTCAGAGCGCATACTTGTGGTTAATGGGAACTTTTAGTGCTGCTGAGTGGATCTCTTAATCCTTTTATTTTTGTAGCTGGCATTTCCTACATTTTTGCCAAACATCAATGCCTTTCTAAAGCAGTCATCTGGTTTTGATTTATAAAAATGTGTCGTGAAACTCCAGCCAAAGGATCCCAAAGTTTTATAAATTGACAGGCTAGCTGGTCTTTAATTAGCATAGAGGAAAAGTGGTTCTTTATTTGTTTTTGCTTCACTTGTGTAATTTATACGGAGCAGCACTGAAGAAGGAAAAGACCGGCACAACTGGTTTTACTTAGCTTAATGCACAGGCAAAATATCCCTCCAGTTATGTAACTAGAAAAGGAAAAAATCTGCAAAGCCACATATATTATCAGCTGAAATTTACGCCTTATAAATGAGATCTGGTTACCTGATCCTGTTGTTCAGATGAAATCCAAGGCTGAAGCAGCAAGGTGTTCCTGTATTTTCTGTGCACTAGAGTCCCTTCTTGCCTTTTGAAAGCTGTGCCATTCATTTTTCTTTTTTTGTATACCCAGCACAAGGAAAATGTTCCTGTCCAAATAAGCACCCATAGATTTTTGTCCACAAAACTACTTTTCTGAGTAAAGAAATATGGAGCAGTACTGAGGAAATTGTAGCTCCAATAATCATCCTTAGGTGTTTGCTTGAGTAACCTTCTCCTTCTCCAAAGGCAAAAAAAAAAGGAGAGTAATTTGGGGAGAATTGCGTTGTTGTAGCCATCCCTCAGATATCTCTGTTTGCAATCATTAAGATCTGAAGCACAGACTAATGACCGAGAGGTTTGGGGTTCCAGACAGAGATCCCAGACAGATTGAATCTACCAATATTTTAAATTTAAAATTAGTAATTTAACTAAGACATAAATGTTGATGTCTAACAGCACTTCTTCTGTAGGATCATGCTCTGCCATGTTTCCAGAAAATGTACTTTATATTTGGGGACCATTTTGCTGGCTTGTCCTTCATATGTCCTTAACTCCTGATTGGGTGGATGAGGCAGAATTCTAGCTCTTCAGTGTGTGGTTTTGGGGAATGTACCATTTTGGGGGGGGTGCTGCCTTTGCTGGATTCACGAGCAACGCGACAGTCACCAGCAGCCCAGCCTGGGCAGCTCCCTTCTCCTCTTGTGGCTCCCATTCTAAGCAGAAATGGGCAATCCCTGCAGGGCGCCCATGTGCTGCTCCAGGGACTTCAAAAACCCATGTGTGGAAGGCGCATGCACCAGCATATAAAATTTAGTGTGTAGTCAGGGACTGCAGCCCCTGCCTGCAGTGCTGTATGCTCAAAGAAAGGCCAGAGTCATTGCCCGGGCTCAGGCAATGCAGATTACCTGGATCATGGAAAGAAGATGTGAGTTAATAATTTAGTAATTTAGTCTTTGCTGAAAAGGACAAGACAGGACATTTTGCATTTCTTTAAAGTAGTTAATCAGTGGGTGTCCACCTATTAAAGGAACTTTCCTTTCTCCTTTTTTTTTTTAAAAATTTAATTATTTCCTGTCTTTTTTGGCATACAGGTCCCAGGGGAAGAAGGAGGAGGCTATAATCCTGCTGAGGGATTCCATTAAATATGGCCCGGAGTTCGCAGACGCTTACTCGAGCCTGGCTTCCCTGTTGGCCGAGAAGGTAACGGGTGTCCCCGGAAGCTCACGGCCCTTGTGGGTGTGACGCCCTGACGCTGCAAGCGCCGTTCTCAGCCAGATGCCTCAGGAGCGCCCTGACCTTGCACGCAGGCGCTCGGCGCGGTCATCTGAGCTGCTTTAGAGCTGACTCTTTACTACTCACTGGCTAATTACACTCCCCTTAGTGTGGCTTTGAAATGGTATTAAAATTGTGAGTAAACATCCTTCTTGCAGCTCCCCATGCCTTTAGCAAAGGCTTGATCCATTTTTATAGTGTACTTGAAGTGTTTGACAGCAGAATGTATGAGTCCTTCTTCCCATTACACACATAAATATTGCGAAAATTTTAAAATATAATGCTCCGAGGTTAGGAAATATCTGAAATAAGGTTGGCTCTGCAGCGTGAGCTGAGCCCTTTGCATATGTGCATTAGGATACAGCTTTTAATTGCTCAGGTAGATGATCACGTATTGGGAGTGGGAAGGTTCACTTGCTGTATGTGGCTCGTAATGAGCAGCTGTTCAATATTTTATTTAATCTCATTGTTCAATATGTGCCCCTAGGCCTTATTTACTGCGCACCGTCCAGACTGTGCTCTGGAGGCAGGATTACTCATTTCCTCTTGGGCTTTTTTCTGCTTATTATTCTGGTACCTTAGTACTCTCCGTACAGTAGGTAATTTATTTCTGCAAGTCCCCTGTGAGGTGAACTATTGCTGTTCCCACTGAAGAACAGGGAAATGAAGACACAAAATGAGTTCAAAGGGAGCTGTGAGGTGTGGGTGCACATTTGGAGACCGCCAGGGCTTGGTCTGGCTGCATCCTCCCATCGAGGCCTCAGGGAATATCATCTTCCACTATTCTCCACTAGTCCGGTTAGCAGAATTAGCCAAAACCTCTTCCAAAAGGGAGGTGATTAAATGTTGGCCAACCTATAAGCAAAGGTCTTGCTATGGCTTCTTCTGGCTTCTTTAGTGATAGGGCACTCCACAAAATCCACTTTTGATAAATATGGGGTACTGAAAATTATTGTGCTATTGGCTTTTAAGTGACTTTTAAATATTATCAGATTACAGCTGCAGAAATCTGGAAATATAGTAGATGAGTTGAAAGAAGAACCTCATTCAATGGGATCTGTGATTTGAATCAACCATTTAATGAAGTCCCCTGCAAGCGTAGGAAATGAGCTCTCCACAGTAATACATGGTTTTAATACTAATTGAAATAATTAATTAGAACCATCAGTCATAAGGTCAACAGAGCAATAAAAGCATAATAGAGTCCCAAGGCCAGCTGCCCAAAGCAAATGTTGTTAGTTAAGTGCAGCAATAATTCACCTATGCTTAGGTGTAGTTTGTTCATCCTCTTGAGGCTTGAGTAAGTGGAACAAAAAAGAAAAAAGAGAGAGATTACGAGTGCCAGGAAGGAGAAATGGGAGCCTGGTCTGTGGTCTACCAAGCTGGTTTTCCTTCTGCTGGTAGCCCCGAGTTCTCCTCGTGCCTCTGCAGCTCTCCCCAGCGCCAGGCACAGGGTCTACGTGGTGGCTGCATTAACCCGCTCGCTGCCTGGCCTTGAGGAGGGCAGAATGAGCTAGTGCCTTCCCCGGGAGTGAGGGAGAAAGGGGGCTGAAGTGCTGGAAGCGGCACGTTTAAACAACAGTCGTGAGGTGACCGTGAGTGTGACGAACGCCTGCTCCCTCAGCATCGGGCTGAGGCCGAGAAGGGAGGGAGCAGGCGGCAGAGACGCAGTGAGGCGGGGTCCTGCTCGCCCTGCCGCTCCTGCACGCTCTGCTCCCCTGTGGTTTAAAGGCTCTGCTTCTCAAAGCCAGTGTATGGTTCCTTCTGTAGCTGTGAAAAATGCTATTGAGAGGAATGCCTCGTGCTCCGGGGAATTAGCCTGTAACTCAGTGAAATCGCCCTTTTCTCCCCTTGATAGTTGGTTTTGAAACCAGAACAGATTTGGGGGAAAAAGAACAACACACTGCCTAGAACAGTCTGCCTGTTATAAGTGCTTGTCCTCCTCACTGCTTTTCTCCTTGATCTCGTAACTCGGTCACGGTGTGTGGTTGTGTTCCGTGGCAGTCTGTTGCTATTTTGCTGCCGCTTATATCAGAAATCAAACATTTTTGTTTGCTCGTTTCACACTCCTGTACCAACACTTGGTTCCCCTGGCTCTCTTGAGTATGTGTCTTCTTGCCCGCCTTGAAGTTTCATCAGCCGTCTCAAGCTGCTTGGTGACATATTCAAGTTCTTGCTGATGGAGTCAAGTGTGTGTGTATATGTATATATATATACACACACACTTATATATATGTGTGTGTATATAAATATATATATATATATTTGTAAGAATGTCAGTATTTCCAAAGAAAAAGAATCATTTTAACCTAGCTGCAGAGGAAACCCTGCAGATGCAACTCAGACTTACCCAGACTGAAAAACAGCCATATAAAAAGCAGACTTAAAAACTCCGGAGTTCAGCTGAGAGATCTTCAGATGCATAATTTTGTCTTTAAATCATAAAAATCTCATACATTTTTAAGGCAGCCTTCTGAGTTTTGTGAGCTTGATAAATGTTTCATGAAGGTCCGGAAGTGGCATTATTAAGTGTTAAGAGAATGAAGCCTTGGATATCTTATTGCAGTTCTCCTAAGGAGGGGGGAGGCTCTGAGGGAGAAAGCTCTGGCCCATCCTCCTTAATTCTGACCGAACGCAATAGAAACACTTGGTTAGAGAAATCATTCCTGTCTGTGCTTTGAGCATGCTGCATGCAAGGTCAGGATATTAGATACCAAATAAAAGTGTTTTACAAATGCATATGCAGTGCGACAATGGTAAAAGTACACCTACTGCTACGTGGCAGGGAGCGTGAGTGCTTTTACTTGGGGTATTGCTAATCCAGTTTAGCGCTTCCTTGTTTTGAAGGTAGGATTTAAGATCGGCAGATTAAATGCGGAAAACTCTTTTGCATGCATGCAAAGCCACGTACTGCGGCTGAAAATTAAACTTAGAGGAAAAGAAATCAATAGGGAAATCTCTGAAAATATTCTGTTAATGTCTTTCTGACACAGGTATTTTCTGAGAAAGCTGCTCATCATCTTGGTTCTGATGATTACTACATTTTTCCTGACCCCACAGACTAATGATGTTAAATCCATATAAATTTATCCAAAATGTCCAAATTTAAGTACTTCTTAAAAATGTGTTTCTGTGTTTTATCACACACTATCTTTTCTGCTGGCTGACCTTTATTGTATAAATGTGAAAGCATTTAACTGTGACAAACCATTTGCTTTCTTCGAGTCATAGTCTTCAAATACTATTAATTCCAGCAGTTCTGAAGTAGGACGTGAGAAAGGACCCCATGCATTTAAACAGCTACAGACCACATGCTGCTGTTGGCTGCACCTCTTAAATCCATACAGAGCCCAGTGTGCTCAGGGATTTGCAGGTTTTGAGGCAAGGAGAATTCAGAGCTGGGATAAACAGCAACGTCAAGTCTGTTTCTCAAAGAGAATTACCAAAGTTGCCTGAGAAAAATGTTTTTCAAGGGCTGCCCTGGCTGCTAGAAGACGTCTTGGTCTCACCTGGTGTGGGGTCCTTCTAGAGGATGCTGTGGGCCCAAAGCCCACAAGGCTCCTTGGCAGGTCCGAGTGTGAGGCACAGCACCGATGGGGCAGTGCGTTCTTGGACATCTGGCTCGTTTCACTGTGGATTCATCTCCCAGCCATGAGGCTTCTCCAGGTGTCCCAAGCCCACATCAGCAGGGCCCAGTGGCCCGTGTTGCCTACGGCTTTGGGAAGAAACCATGGGGTTTGTCCAGAAGCTCTTGGCACCTTCAAACCTCATGGGAATCAGTGCAACATGCAAAGACTCAGCACATCTGAAAATCAGGCCAATGACATCCAGACTGTCCCAGTGAGCTACATCTCATGCTTCGACAAAACTTGCTTTTAACCTGGATCTGTCTGACTTGCCCCACTCACTCCCTCTTTGCCACTGATCCTCCTCCTCCTTCCCCCATTCCCTGCACTAGCTCTCTCTGTCCCCCAGCAGTCCCTAGGCTTTTGAGGCTTGCTTGTCCGTGTGGACACAAGCCACTGAAGCTCTTGAAATCTAACCTTTTCCAGCTGTTATTACTGCTTTGCAGGTAGCTCCAGTTGCCAACATATGGATAAAAATGGTCAGAACTGCTGTGGGGCACCAGCTAGCAGGTTCTGATCTTCTAGTGGCATCCAGACAGGGGGTGTGATTTGGGCCTCCTCGAGGCCGTGGCTATTGCCAACGAGGGAGGTGGCCCCTGTGGTGCAGGACGGCGAGGGGTATGTCCACCACCCACGGGTGTGCAGCTGATGCTGAGCCTGTTCCTGCCTCAGCCAAGACATCTCCTTGTGTTTTAAGGAACACCTTGAAGAAGCGGAGGAGGTTTATAAGGCTGGCATAGAGAACTGCCCGGAGAGCTCCGACCTGCACAACAACTACGGCGTCTTCTTGGTTGATACTGGTAAGTGAGATGGAGCGAGAGCTTTTCTCTCTCTCTCTCTGGCTACTTGCTTTGATCTGTTTTATTTAGCGGTACCTTTTAAAGAGATTGTCAAAGAATTCCAGAGCTGTGGATATGCTTCCACCGTAGCCTAGAAATGAATATCCGCACTCTGCTGAGATGGCACAGCGTGCTGAAATCTGCAGTCAAAGCAGTCGCTGATGACAGTGGCATTCAGGCTCTCCCTTTCCTACAGCGTTTCTCACCGTATTAGCACAGGCAGCCGCTGCCTTTGCTTTGAGCTAGACGGCAGCCCGACAACGGTGCCGTTTCTCCAGGAAAGCAGGGCCACGTCAATCCCAGTCAAATCCCAGATGCACAAGCGGATCGTTGTGGTCTTTGGGGCGCTTGCTGCTCTGCTTGGTGACAAAGCAGCTCTTTCACTGTCAGGGCTGTGTGCCACTGCTGTAGAACAAACATGGCTTTTAAACCAAAATCATGGCTTTTAAACCAAAATCATCCGTGAAAACAAAACCTGAGATCCTGTGAGGTGAATTGATTTCTCAGGGGCTGCATAATGAAATACAAAGCCTTTCTCTGCTGGGCTACTGGTTCCCGTCTGACTTCCAAGGACTCAGGCACTTCCTGGCATTCACATAAAAATAATTAAAAATTAAAACACTGTAATTGCCACTTTTAATGACAACTTTATAAGCGAGTCCAAGTTCGAATGGAGAAAGTGCTAATAGAAAACAACTATTCCTTCACCCACATCCCTCCAGAACAGAGCTGAGAGCCACTGGTGAAGCACTGCAGACCTAAGGAGCACTGGTGCTACCAAGTCTGTCACACAGTGCTACCTGTCACACAGTGCCAGGCCCTGGTGACGCTCGGGAAGGGGGGCAGTGCCAAAGAGCAGTGTCCATCCTTCTGCGGGTGGTAGTCCTACCTCCGGGCTGGTGCTCGGCCACCGTTCTTGTGTGCTACAAGCATGAAATAAAGAAGCCAAAAACGTGAATATACATCGTTAAAAAAAGGAAGTGTGGTGTTAGTGACAGGTGAAAATTCCAAGTTTTTGTCTAGCCCAAATTCAAATTTATTAATAAGAGGGCAGTAAGTCCACCCTGACCCTGCTGCTTTCTGCTTCCAAACCCAGATAAACTGTTGTATTCTTATCAAAATTATTTATTCTGCTGTAATATACCCCACTTTATTTCTTTATTTTTACACTTGTGTATTCTGCCAAAGTAAAAACTTTTACCACGTAGTCCTACATACAAGTAGATGCTTGTTGTGCCTCCCTTAATGACCTGTGTTACCCCCATGTGCTTAACAGCAGAGGCACTGGTGGATCTTAAGGACTTTGGTGCATGCCCAGCTGCTTCCCAGCATGTTTTGTAGATACAATTTTCAAAAACATCTGTCTGCTCAGCAGCAGGAGCAGAGTGAGGTTGCTGCTGGGTATTTAAAAAAATCCTACCTTGAAAGATATGTTGTTGGCCTTTCAAATCCTCAGTGCTTCAGAGTTTTCTTACAGACTTCTCTCTTCTCTCCTTTAAAGGGAAGACTGAGACACGTTAATGTTACTTTTATGTTGCGTAGGTAATCTCAAGAAAAAATCAAACTAAAATAGAAATTCAGCAACATATGTTCAGTGCACCAGCAAGTACAGACTCTTCAAATTCTGTTCAAGTACACTGTAAATTTGATTTGACTTTAAAAATACCAGTATTCTGAGGTTTTGCTGGTGGACAAAGCTCCATGAGTGTCAGTTTTCAACAGAAATATCTGGCATAAAGTATGCAAACTAGTAAAATCAGCATTGTGGCTAAGAAAATGCTGAAATGTTGGGACTTTTAATGGTGCCCCATTAAAAGTATAAAAAGTATTTTGTAGCCTGGGCCTGAGGAAAGCACTCTGATGTCCTTCAGGAGGATATTATTTAGATAAATAAAAATATACTTCTATAAGTAGAACTGAAGACCCCAGCATAGTTGCTGGCACCTTTCTTCAATTCCAAATGGGCGCTGGCATTTCCTAAAAGTGCAAGGCCCTGTTGTTACAGGCTCCGAGGTCTTTGGCAGGGCTGTATTCTTTTGCAGGTTTGGTGATGTCATGGGCTGTGGGACCTTGCACAGGTAGATGTTTTCTTGCAGTGGAGCAGTGCCACCCAATGGCTCCTGTGAAGCATGGAGATGTTGCCAGTGGGCTCCAACGCAGGTGTCCTAGGCACCTGCTGCCCTGGATTTATTGCACCGAAGTGGGAATTAGCTGGTTACTGTCACTCCCTCCCCAAGCACAGAGCAGGAGCTGAAAGAAACCAAAGCATCACTGCATGCTGAAGTTGTGAGGTACTTTCCTTGAGGCATCAGCCTAACAGCTCTTTTCCTGTCCAGGGGCTCCCGAGAGGGCCGTGTCCCACTACAGACACGCCATCCGCCAGAGCCCCAACCACCACGTGGCCATGGTGAACCTGGGCAGGCTTTACCGCTCTCTGGGCCAGAACAAAGAGGCTGAGACCTGGTACAAAAGGTAGGAACCTCAGCTGTGACACTGATGCTTCCCTTGCTCCTATGTATGGGCTTTTGCTTGCTCAAAGGCTTCATTAAAAACTTTGGTGACATTTCAGTCTACCAATGCGGCGTTTGCATTTTTTCCTCCCTGTCTCCATCTAGTTGGAATCAGGTTTGCCAGGGCTTAGCTGGCTGTTTAATGGGAGTGCCCACTGCCCTCTTCAGTGCCCAGATCAAAACTGCCATGTTTTTATCTCAAATTTACCTGGAAACATCTCGTTTTATTTTTTTCCCACTAATATTCAGGGCATTGAAGGTATCCCGGAAAGCTGAAATCCTGTCCCCGCTTGGGGCCCTGTACTACAACACTGGGAGGTATGAAGAAGCTTTGCAGGTTTACAGAGAAGCTGTGTCACAGCAGCCTGCAAATAAAGAGATTCGACTGGCGCTGGTGAGTGTAGGACTAGCATGGTTGGGGCAGGGCTGTGATATGCTACAGCTGCAGAAAGGGATGGCCAGTGATGCCCAATGGATGTCCAGTGTTAGTGTGAAAATTACCCCAGGCTGGAGCTCTGCAGAAACCAGACAGAGCATGTGTCCATGCTGGTCATCAAGGAAGCATTTCTTTCTGTTTCCATCTCACACCCTCCTGACCTCAGATCCTGTGTCTCAACCATCACCTTTCCAGCTGAGCAGGACCTGTCATGGATCAAGTCTGACCTGCCCATTACTCCCTAGGAAGGATTACAGCGGGGCTTGCTGGCTGTGCATGATGAGCAGTTGTCTCAGAACTGCTGTCCCTCTGCCTTGCCACAAAGCAGGAGGCTGGGACTGTTCACTGAGTACAACACAGTGTATTCAGGGGGACCGAGTCTTTGAAAATTATAACCTTTCATAATGTGCATCTCTAGGCCCAGGTGTTAGCAATGATGGGACGGACAAAGGAAGCTGAGAAGATGACGAACCACATACTCTATGAAGATGTGGAGTGTTTGGAGTGCTACCGCCTTCTATCAGCAATCTACAGCAAGCAGGAGAACTATGCTAAGGTACAGAGCTCTCTGAGCTGGCGTCCCAAGGGCTCACATGCAGAGCTCAGGTTCAGTTTGATACTCTGCCTCTCCAGAGACATATGTGTGCATGCCTTAGCACACATGCAGCAGGCTTAGTTTTTTCTAAACCCTTTTGTTTGTCTGGATAATGAGACTAAATCTAAGAAGTGTTATTTTCAAAGGCTGTCAGCTCTCACTACTATTAATACTGTCAGCCCCAGAGCACATCAGCCAAAAGCATCTAAAACTCCCATTTCCAAATGTGATAACAGTGCTGAGCAAATGAGAAAATGGAGAGATGGCTTGTTGTTACTTGGGCTTCTGTGTTGGGAAGATCCTCATGGTGGGTCGAGCATGAGAAGGAGAAAGGAGTAGTATACAATAATACAAATCCTCTTGCTTTTTCACAGGCACTTGAAGTTATAGATAAAGCTCTTCAGCTAAAACCAAAGGATCCAAAAGTCATATCAGAGCTCTTTTTCACTAAAGGAAACCAGCTAAGAGAACAGAATCTTCTTGACAAGGCTTTTGAGGTATGAGCGCTTTGACTACATTAGTTTTATAGGTTAAGGAATGGAATTAGCTATTTGCAGATAATACTCTGCTGCATGTACCATGGGTATTGACTTCAGGAGCCCATCGGTTCACCAAAGGTACAGCTAAAGCCATGGGGCAGGTATGTCTTTGCTAGAGTTAGTTACAACTGTTTTTCTCGTTAGAGGACTGTTTTCAGCCCCTCACCTCTCCCCTTCTTATCAATATATGGAAATACAGCACCCAGTCTTGAGAAGTTAACTACAGAGCCATGGTAGAGCCTAAGGAGAAGCCCAGGCCTTGTCATAACGACTGGAGTCTTTGTCTATCTGTCCATCCCCATCCCTTCTTGTTAACAAAGATGAACTCCACGTGACTCAACAGACATGTCTAATACTGGCTTGAATCCTCTTCTGTTGTGATGGCATAAAAATGGTGCTATACGACAGAGTGCAGAAGGTTCTTGCTACTTCTCCTACACAGACAGAAGCAATGGGGAGAAATTGCACTGCCCTCAAATCCTTGTGACACCTCCACTCTGGTGGCTGTACCACAGATCTGCAGCCAGCTCCAAATTAAAGCCTTGCAAATAAGGAGTATCCCAGCCCAAACATTGCTTGCAGGACACAGGCACTTGGTATTGGGAATGTCTTTGACCTGCAGGACACCCCTGCGTGCCCGGCAGCAGGGAGAGGCTTGCAGAGGTGGTGTGGTTCCTCCTATGATGCAGGGAGCATGGCAAAGCTGGTGAGATGAACTCAGTGGGAGAAAAAGTACAATGTGTCATCTCGACTAAAAAGGGACTGAATTTCAACATGTGTATTGTATAGGGAAGAAATTGAAACTGTGTTTTAAATGGCTGCAAAGATCTCCTCTTTTAACTGATTTTGACTGAAGATTCAGACTTCTAAACTAAATATATATATATATTTTAGAGCTATAAGCAAGCTGTGGAGTTCAACTCAGACCAAGCACAAGCCTGGATGAACATGGGAGGCATTGAACATATCAAGGTTTGAAAATTTTACTTTTCCTTTATCTACCAGCTGCAAGGATTGCTACTCAGGAAAGAAAGCTAAACTTGCCTTAGACTGCCAAGAGCTACATATTTTTGGACAGTAAGAGGCCATAACATTTTTGTCCAAATATTTGGACATATTTGATCCTCTTTGTCCAAAAAAGAATAAAGCTGATTTCAGCCCTAGCTAGAATTTCCCTACTAGGTTGCTTGGAAATATATATCCTGTCATTTAAATCCATGTTTTAAGAGTGAGAGACATGCAGCCTGTCCATCTCCAAAGTCTTCTGGCTTGAATTATTGACCTGCCTTAGACAAATGTCCCAGTGAGTGAAATTTTAAGATTCCTGTCTACATAGCTCACTTAATGAAGATGTCTGTCTGATGTAGAATACTGACATGATACTATGGAAATACATGATTATCCCTTTTTTTTGTTTTACTTCTTTAGCCTAGCATTATGATTTGGGTCGTCCGTCACAGTGTGTGATGTGCCCAAGCTATCCTATCTATGAGTAAAACTTAACTGCTTTTTGGCCATGGTGTTCGATCTAATTAGCTAACATTAAGGTGATCCATCTCACAAAGAAGTATTCCAAATAATTTCAAGTTTTAAAAGTTCTTTTTCCTTTATGTAACTGTGTTCACCATTCCCCACAATGACCCTTCTCATGTCAGGGCATATGAATGAGATCTGTCATTTCTTTTCTTCCCAGGGGAACTACATCACTGCTCGTAACTACTATGAAAAAGCTTTACAGCTGGTTCCAAACAGCAAGTTGCTGAAGGAGAATCTGGCCAAATTGGATCGATTAGAGAAGAGATTACAGGAAGTCCAGGAGAAAGATCAGACATAGCACTCAGTCACCAGTGGAAAGAAACGTAGGATCCTTGAAGAACCGTATGGTGGAAGCCTAAAAGTGACACTGAAGGAACTTAGATATGATGCAGACTTATGGAAGGCAAATTCTGGATGCATGCTTGTTTGACCAAAGTTACAGGAGACACTCAGCTCATGTGGAACCTGCTGGAGAACCAATGAAAACCTCCTGGTAGCCAAGATTCATGTTTAGGTTGAACCCATCTTAGTCACACAAGTAGTGTGGGTGGGACACGTACCTTCCCTATCTTGGTTATTGCTGGAGAAGCTGTGGAGACAGAGCGCTCATCCACTGCTGTAAGGGTGAATAACACCTCTTGTTACTCAACACAGACTGATCTAGTCCTCATAAAGTACCACTAATGGTCTTTACTGCAAGTGCTGCCAGGTCCTTCTGACCTAGGAAGGTAGACATAGTGGTCATATGAAAGGGTTTCAAGGGGTTAATGTTGAGGAAATGGTGGCCACTTTTGCAGCTTGTGACTTGAAAGTGGTCCTAAAAAAAAGGGAAAGTAGTGTCTGAGTATCACCTCAGGATGATTCTGCAATTAGGACAAATGATTCTATGAGGGAAAGCTGCAGCTGAATATTCTACTCATAAAACAGTAATTTTGTAATAGTTCAGGTTCATAACGTCAGTATTGTCAAATATCACATGGCTTTACCCTTTGCCCTCTCCCTCCAGGCCAATTAATTATTACTCTGAAAAAAACCTAGGAACATCAAAAAGCAATGTGAAGCTCTAGAATTATCTGTCCTCCTGTCTAGTCCCCAGTGAAAAACGAACGAACAAACAAAAAAGCCCAACTAATCTGATCAACATAGGAGGTCAAGTAAAGCCACAAAGAGATTAGGGAAGATTTGGCAGGCTGGAAAGGTACTAAAGAGGATTTTTTATGGGTGCGCAGGGAGAAAGCCCATTTATCATGGTGATAACACTGATAAAACACGTTGTCAAAGTGTTCCCACCTCCTCCCCCAAGAGCTGCAGAAAATGAGCTATAGCTGATCAGTCATAAATCTATATTTTTAAATACTGAAGTGGGGAAATGAGTTCTCTTCAGAACTGAGGATTTATTTTTGAGCCTTATTTATTTAACTTATAAACAAATAATTAATATATTTTCTCTGTTTTATAAGAATTGGCCAGTGTCCTTCACAGCTGGCCACATGGCTGGGCAGCGTCTCGTGTTGTCTGAAGTCAGAAAACGCGGCACCACCGAGGCATGCTTGAATAACTTGCTCAGATGGTATTTCTAAAGCATATGGTCGTAAAGCATGATGGACCAACCTGTCATTGCAAGAACAGCAGTTTTACTGGCTCCAACTGGCTGTGCACCAGGCCCGTGAAGGGTAGGTGGGATGGTGCCTTCCAGCTTGAGCACCTGGGTAGGTCATCAGCTTGCTCAGCTTGAGGGAACCACCATAAAACTTGTTATACTTGAGCTTGGTTTTGCCTGGTTTCAGCAGAGCAGCAGCCCACAGTGTGGTCCTGTTGGGGAGAGTTGGGGTTATGACTGTGCTGACCCGACACGCGCGTGTGGGTCTCGGGGAGCTGTCGTTTCCCTGGCGGGCATTGCAGGAAGGCGGGTGGCTGTTAGTGCAGGCATTGCAGGAGGGCGGGTGGCTCTTAGTGCAGGCATTGCAGGAGGGCGGGTGGCTCTTAGTGCAGGCATTGCAGGAGGGCGGGTGGCTCGCGGTGCAGGCAGTCAACTCGGGCACCACCGGTTCCCCGTCGGGCTCCCCATGATGGAGGCAGGAGAAGGGGCATCGCGCTCGTGTGTTGCTCACGGCCTTCCTCCCGGGGAAGCCTGATGCTGCTGCCTGGGGGCGAGCTGGGCAGCAGTGGAGTTTGGGGCAGGCCCCGGCGGTGTCATGGGCATCATGCAAAGACCCCATGGAGGGGTACGCGCAGGGGGAAGGCCAAAACCTGCTCCAAGGGAAGGGCAACGACTCTTCTTAAAAGGCGCAGGAGCTGTAAGCTTAGTCTCAGAAAGGCACGGTAAAATAAAGACTATATGTTCTACTAGCCATACACTGGTATGGCTTTAAGTTGTGGCCAATGGAAGATATTTTTTCAAATATAAAAGAAAGTTATTTTTTATAGCAGTGCCATGAGAGGGAGATAACTTGCTTTTTCTGTTTTCAGTTTTGACGTAAAATTGCGTTTGTCTTTCCTGAGACACTGAGTACCAGCGGTGATCTGATTCTTGTCCCAGAGTCCAATCGAAGCCATCTCAACCTCCTAAAGCCAATGCATAAATATATAATATAGCTTTCGGGTGTCCCTCCAAGCCAGGCTTTCTTACCTGCAGAAGAATATAGGGTGACCATCGTTCCTTGGAGGAAGGCTCTGTAGCAGGAAGGCTTGTCCTATGTGTGCCTAGAATTAGGCAGGTAACATATCCATGTAGTTTAGTCCCAACTAAACTGCATTATGGTTAAATGCAGGGGGTGAAGTCTCCACGTCTCTGAGTTAGGTTTACGGTAGTTATGGGGAGAGGAAGGGTCGTTAATGAACCCCACATTCCTAATACAGCACTTTATAGACCATATCTATGCAGGATGGCAGTCTGCAGACTGGCGGAGTATTTGGAGAATGACTCAGGCCACAAGCTACCAAAGCAGTTAAACCCTGGTGAAGATTTGAGCTTACTCCCTGTCCTCACTGGCTTCCGTGGTAAAATATAGTGTTCAGGACATTAGTTTTGTGAAAAGTTTACTGTAGATGAGTACTACAGTATGAAATGCGTTACCTCCACCAAAAGGGAATGTTATTGTGAAGATGAATAGGTGACTTACCTTGTGGTAAACTGGATATCATCCTAATTAATCAGAGGAAATGGTATCTTCCTTTAGCGTTACACAGTTCATCACATACCGAATTGTAAATACATTGGCTCCTGCCCACAGCATGGTGTCCATGCGTGGTTAGCAGAGATTGCAGATTGGTAAATGGCTGATATCCTGCACAGCGGTGGGGGGTCCGTTCTGCGTCCCAGTGGCACTGGCTGAACCTCAGCGCCTGTATGGATGCTCAGCAAAATTAAAAAGTGAAGAATTAACACCAAGTTGGTTAGCAGTAATCACTATGCATTTCAGTTGTAAATGAAAAACAAAGCAACTGTGCCGCTTTTTCCTTTGCTTAGGAATAATAATTTCAGCTGGTGTACTTTATTTTCTTGTCCAGCATTCTTTATTTCCATTCCTTTTCCATTCCTCAAGATGAACGATGCCAGGAGAGACATTTTATGTCTCTCATAGATGGTTTGGACTGGAATTTTCCTAAAAACGTGCAGACGAGTTGCTTTGGCCTGTTGGGAAGCGACCGCGGCGCTGGAAATGGCCTTTACTGCAGCAGCGTGGCCGAGGAGGGCGAGTGCACACGCACATGGGCCTGGGCCTGCCCGGCAGGGGAGGCCGAACACACGCGGCGCTTGGCAGAGCTGCTCAGCAGTTACGGAAGGTGGGTCAAGTAGGGCCAACCCCGTTGGGTGGGAGAAGCTTGTTTTCGTTCTAATTAAAATAATCTCTGTAATTCTAATTGTACGGTCCTTTTCCCCACTTGTCCTCCAACTCGGTGAAGCAGTTGGCATGTGCTTAAGTCTCCTCAAACTGTATGTGTATTAAATCGACCAAGTGTTCAATTTCTGTTTTTCACACATGAAACGCTGTACAATCTATGGAAGAATTTAGAAGTTTTTTTCCCCAAATATGCAGTTTCTTGCAGCAGTTCTAAAATGTCTCATTTTGCTTTCATGTACATTTAAACCCATCAGGGAAAAAAAAAAAAGAAAAAAAAATAGAAAAACGTGCTTGGCATTCACTGGTGTCTCAATGTGGCAAAGTTGTGTCAAATAATCTTGATAACTTTGTGCAGCAGTTCCTTGCCATGTTTGTACTGACTTGCTGAAAATTCTTTGCTGGGAAATAGACCCAGTGGTATCCTCTGTAAAAGTTCTGGCTTCTACAAGTATCTTACTGTAGAGATCTCTGCCCAAAGTAGATGTCATGCTGCGTGTTCCTATCGCGTGGGAGCTTTTTGCATCGGCTGTTGTTCATATGGTTCTTATTTCTATACCTATTTTTTTAATCAGTTGGGGGAAAAAACCAAAACCCAAAACCCCAGAAAACAAGAAGACAGCCCATGGATTTGAAATCTTTCAAAAAAAAAAAGTTCACACTTTGCAGCAGCTGGATGTATGGAATTTTCAAAGTCTTTGCTTTTTCACTGTGGGATTTATGGATAGATTTCATGTAAAGGAGTTATGCTCAAAGTCTTTGCAAAAGAAAAATGTATGTAAATGTCTATTTTATATAAAAACTAAGAAAAATAACGGATGTGTCTAGTTTTGTTCTGTTGGCTGTGAGCCAGTTCCTTAGGACCAATCAGGAATAGATGCTTCTAGAGATGGAAGGGCCCAGGATTCTTATTCCAGTTGACTTGTGTTTTATTGCCCAAGAAGCTCAAATGATTACTCACATAGGAGCAACTATACAGCACATGTATTGGAGTCTGGCCATATGAACTATAATAGAGTAGGCATTTTGGGGGAGCCTGAGCATGAGAAAGGACGAGGGCTGGTACTTACATGGTCCTGAGGACTTGGCCGTGTTGTGGTGTTGTGCGTTCTCCTGTGAGGGTTACACATCTGTAGGAAATGCATCCGACAGACCTCAAAGCTCAGCAGCACGCAGGCTTCATCCTTTGAGCAGAGGATGGATGAACACAGCCAGAGCCAACTGTCTCTGCTCCTTGAGCAGCCTGATGAACCCTAGCCACCTCAGCAGCAAAGCAATCATGGAAACGGTTGGATTTTGTCACTTTTATTAGCACAGGAGAGGGGGCATTCCTACCGGTGGCCCTGCCGACAGGCTTGGAGGCAGGTAGTGCCAGAGGGACAGAGAGTTGTCCAGCAAATCGGACAAGCTGGACAGGGCTCAGCCCCTGCATCCTCTAGCTGTTGAGCAGCTCCCAAGGACCGCTGCCTACCAGCTGGCTCCCCACAGATAAATAACCCAAACCAGCAGCGGGGAGACGTGGGCCCCACGTGCTTTCTGCTGCTTCGGAGCAGGGGTTTGATGCCTCGGTGCGCCCTCTTCGGCACTGCAGGCTGCTTAGGCATGGCAGCTCTTCCTAGGGCTATCAGGCAGCACTCAGCAAGACGTGGCAGGCTCCAGCCCGCGCTGCCTGTGGCACTGTCACCAGTGGAGAGCAGAGGAAGGGACAAGGTGGCTCTGCTCTGCAAGGCCTGCAAAAGAAACCCTCTTTGGGTCAGAATGCGCTGAGGGGAGGCTGAGGAGGATTGGTGCAATGTCATCGGCATGGGCAGGCTCAGGGGACAGTTTCATAAGCACCAAAGCGCAGCCCCGAGGAAAAGCAACAGCGCAAATGTTGGTGGGGTCACGCTAGTCTGCATGTGGTGGTGCTGGAGCTCACCCAGTGAAGCTTAAGGCTGCGGGCTGAGGTGCAATGGGTACAGAAGGGACGGTGACCAGGAGGGTGGCTGGATCCCGAGACCCACCTCGTGTGCTGTGGATAGGCCCCAGAGCCCCTCTGTATCCATGAGTCCTGGAGCACCTGGAGAGCTATGCAGTTCCAGAGGCAAAGGGAGGGCAGCTCCCAGCCTTCCTTGCTCATGCAACATGTGGGGGTGGTGGTGGTTGTGGAGAACACCATACGAGTCGCATGCATGTGCTGTGCCTTGTGAACACATCCATGAGAAACCACCCTCTCACACTGCCCAACTCCACAGGGCACGCTCCCAGGGAGCAACACACCAGGAAATCATGGTGCCACCAACTAAGCTCAACATCACAGGGTTTTATGGGGGCCCCAGCAGAGGCGAGGGGCCTCCCTCTGCACCACTGCGAGGCTGAGAGCAAACTGTGGAGCCCAGGAACCTCCAACCCTCTCCAACCTGCAGCCCTGCAGCCACAGCTGCCAAAACTGATTGCTCTCTTGCTAATTAAAAGGGCTGGGTAGGTGGCTCAGAGGCAGCTGGAGAGTGCTGGCTGGGCCTCTGTGTGAGGCTGTTGCACCATGGCAGGAGCTGGGTGCCTTGTCCTGCTGGTTTCCCTTCTTGCATACCTGTTCCCATGGTGTGGTGAGTCCTTGGGTAGTGGCTGTGCCCCTGGCTGGGGCTATGATGAGCAGCATGAGCTGTGTGTGCTGCTGTAGTGTGCCATGCAAGCAGGACTCCTAGGGCAGGCTGCTATTTGAGGGATTTTTTTTTTCTTTTTTCTTTCCTAAAAATCTTTCCTTCCCCTTTCATTCATGTGGTGCTTGTCAGAGCACTTGTTCTGCTTGATGAGATGAGGGAGCCTTTCTTCAAGCAGGCTGTGCTGCTGCTGTGAGGTTTCTTGGCTAAGGAAGGAAGAGAAATAGCCTGGTCCCACTGAATGTGTTAGCTGTGACCTTGGAGGAGTTAGCTCAGAAGTGTCTTGAAGAGCTATGAGCAGCCCCTTGCTGCTGGCACCATATTCTTGAGTCCTTGTGCCTCCTCCTGATGAGGTTGAAATATTAACGCCCTCTCTGACCTCTACCTCAACCAAATAAATAAACTCCTTTTCTAGGAACAGTTCTAGGTGAAAGGGGAAATTCTGCCTGTGGAAGCACGGTTCCCTCTAGAGAGGGCAGACTGCACAGAGGGGTCATGTTGGGCAGAGGAAGGGTGCTCTGCAGAGGAACTTCTTGATAAAACTGTCATTAAAAGGACTAGCCCACCTTGGGCAAAAAGATGGTGGTGATGGTGTGACAGGTGGAGGTACTCGAGAGCCAGACTCTTGATCTTCTCCACTGTCATCTGTATGAATGTAATTAATCCAAAGTGACTCCAGTGGAGCTGACCCAGACCCAGGCCAGTGTGAGTGCAGTGTGAATACCCACTGAGTCCTCGGCGTTCTGTGGTGTGGCTGAAACCAGATTCATATGGGTGTGGCTGAAACCAGATTCATATGGGTGTGGCTGAAACCAGATTCATATGGAAGCCTCCCAGGGCTCCCTTGGGAAGGGGGCAGGGCATCCCCACCTATTGGCTTGGTGGCCTGAGCAACACATTGGATGTGAACTAACAGAGCACTTTCAGCTGGGGCAGCCTTGGACGTGAGCCTGCTGAAGAGACTGGAGGGAGAGCAGCCGTCCCCTCCTTGGCAAAGGAGCCAGAAGCCTGAAACTACCCCCGTCTCCAAGCTGACCAGCCTAGAGACAAAGACACCAGGTATGAGGAGTTGCAGTCACTTGCTCCTCTTTGCCCCGAGTTTAAAATGGCACTTTGCAGTGCTCTCTGCTGTGATTAACATGTCCTGCAGCTGAGCAGGTAGGGTAGTGCACCCTCTTCCTTCCCAGCCCAGCATGTGGCCTGGCAGGCCCATCAACTCTGTTATTCCCTGCTGTGTGAGCACTGCTTTTTTCCTTTAGAAAATGTAAACGGGATGGCAACAAACTTATTTCAAATTGCTCAGTTCACTGAAGCATCTAAAACTTAATCAGACCCAAACATGCCTGGCTAGCCTCTGCTCCAAGTCAAACTTTCCCCACGCTCATCATCCACATTTCTGAGGCACAATTGGTGCCAAAAGCAATGTGAGAAAGCTCTGTCTTCTTGCAATGCGTTTCAGACCAGAGCCAAGACCAAGTGCTGGGTTAACTCAATTCACAGGTGAGATCTTTCACAAGGACTCCAGTGGCTTTGGTGGTTAAATGCCCCTGGGTGCTTGTTGGATGTGGGAGTGTCAAGATAATATATTTTGAACAAAGTCAGGTGGCCTTCTTATCTGTTGCACTTGCTACTTACTTAATTTTGCAGGTTGCATTTGATTAGGAATAATTAGGTTACTGGATGAAATCTAAATTAGATTTCTCTATGCCCGTACACACGTCATAAGAGTAATTCACAGCAGGCCTCAGCTTTGCATACATCAACTTCTTATCAAGGCATTCCCTTTTTATGAATTCACTTTTTTTAACCTCTGCATAATTGCCTTCAGCTTGGAGCTTGGGCTGGAGTCAGGAAAGGTCTAACACCTGGGATGCGTCCTGTCATCTTCCCATCCTTCAGGAAAGCCTAAACTCTGAAATGGTGCCTTTGAGCACATGGAAGGCTGTCTCACTGCAGAACACTCTTGTTTCTTTTATGCAGACCTGAAATGTGGACTTCGTCCTATTGACCTGAAGAGCCCGGAGGATCTTCTACCACTTGGCTTCTTCTCTCGAATTGTTGGTGGGAGAGACTCTGTTCCTGGAGGGCAGCCTTGGCAGGTCTGTCTTGTAATGCCCTGTTCCCATCCTGGAAGGGAAAGCGAGAGGGGCAGGAGCGCTCTCACTTTTTCCTCACGCTCCTGCATATTGCCTGCTTAAGGGTGGGATCTGTTCCAGAAGTCCCTCCTGCCCAGTTCCCCCATGCTGACGTCCCCCCTGCTCCCTCTCCTAAGCCAATTTAATGGTGAGGGTGAGATATCTGGCTGGTGGGAGCCTGTGTAGCTGCAGAGCTGGCGTGTCACTTGCCAGCTGAGTGTCTGCTGGATTTTAAGGAGCGGAACCTGGAAACGAGGGCTCCTTTCCAGGTCGCTGCTGTTACTTCCCCTAACAACTTGCATTCGTGCAGTAAAAAACCTGAGCGATGACAATGAGGCTGTGGTTTAGAAATAGCCTAGCGGGACGTGGTCCAGTCAGAAAGAAGCTGCTGTTGGCCATTTGCTTACAAGAAAGGTATTTCTTGCTTGTGTGTTGCCAGAGCTAAGTTTGAGACCTGTGGTGAATGGTATTAGCAGTGTTCTCCCCCAAACCCTGTCTCTATATGTGTAGCAGTCTGGAAATGTATGCAGACAGCAGTGCGAGAGGCTGGAGGGAGCAGGGGGTGGTCAGATGGAGAGGGAAAGGTTCAGGGATTGTGGAGATGGATCTTCTGGATCCCTTTCTAGTATCAAGCCGCGAAGGCTTCTGTATCAGCCTGACCTGTCTAGTTGGCTCTGTTTTGGGGAGCTGCAGGGTTTCAGTGCTGGCAGGACTGAGGATGGGTATGGAGGGTCAGGCACATCAGAGAAATGGCTTCCTTGGGCTCCAGCCAGCTGAGAGTCCCCTGTGAATAGTGAGAGGAAAAGGCATGGCTGTGAAGCTGTGTCTGCTCATCGGCACTTCAATGTTTTGGGAGGAAACGGGGATTGCTTCATCTCAAAGTGTACCTGGCTCTCTTTGAAGGTGTCCCTCAAGCTGGGTCGCTTCCATTTCTGTGGTGGCAGTCTGGTCCGAGAGGACGTGGTTATCACCGCAGCTCACTGTGTGGCCGACCTGGAGCAGTAAGTCTGTCCTCCTAACGCTCAGCTTCTCCTAGGGAAAAGTTCCCATTGCAATAAGGGCATCTCATGAGCGTGGTGCAGCTCCCTGACTGGGAGGCGAATGGCACCCGCAGTGTCCAGCGGGACCAGAGCTCTGCACGATGCAGGTCTGTGGTGCGGGGCCCTCCAAATTCAGCGGTGTCCCCTACCAGTACCTTATGCTTGGGGAGAAACAGAACCAAAATGAATACGAGGGAGATGCTCCCTTGCACAGGGAGCTTGCGATTCAGATTGAAATGCCTTCTTCAGTCCAAAGACTGGATTATGAGTTGGATTTCAGCTCATTGAGTTGTCTCCTGAAGAATTAACTACCTGTCTGAGCTAAAAACAGTCTAGAGTGAAAAGTCTTTACAAAACAAACATAGAATCAGCCCTGGCAAATGTCCTATTACTCGTGGCAGTTGCATTGGCTTCTGTATTTTAAATGCAAGACCAGCCTTGCAAAGTGTGTTAAGACCTCTTAATGGGCAGAGACAAAGCCTTAACTGCCGACTTTGCCAGCCCTTTTAGCATCTGTTGTAACGTAACTGCAGATCAGTCAGCTTCACATCTGCGTCTTGTTGAACTTGAGCACCATTTTCAAGGATGGATGTTGAATAATGAAAGTTGCCATGGTGTAAAAGACTTTTATGCGTTAGCTAATGACATGCCTCCTTGTTTTTCTGTTCACTGCAAAATTAGCTAGTGCTTTTAACTTCAACTGTTATGGCAATAATGCTGCTTGGTAATGTTCCCATCTATTGCAGCGTTTTGCACTGCCAGGCAATCCTGGTGTCAAACTGCTGGCAAGCATGGGAATAGTTCACTCTGCCAGTAGGGAGGCTCCTGAGATTAAAACCGAGCTGTGTCTTCAGTAGGTCTGTTACTTATACCCAGGAGTGATCATAAAACGAGGTGAAAGATTTCCTCAGGATGGAAAAAAAATTCCTAATTTACTGGAAACTATTGAAGTAAATAGCATGATTTAATGCTTTTGGTGCCACAGCTCTGGGCAGGCAGTCATAAAAGTGTGTGAGAGATCACCAGCCCCCCTCAAAGCTGCTGAAGCGGTGCAGTGGTGTATTGTGTAGGCCAGACTTCATGAAAGGGTGTGTATTTCCTCATAGAGGTTAGAGGAGACCGAGGGCAGGTGGTTCCTGTGAAACTGCCAAGCTTCACTAGAACGGGCTCTGAACCTGGTGTCTGGGCACTGGGTTTTCCTGAGTTCTCAAATCCATGTAGCCTGGAAGGGAGAGGCAGTGGTCCCGGGTTTGAGTTTTGTGCAGTCTCTGTAACAGTTCAGGTAGACCTTTAAACCGGCCCTGATCTGCAAGACCTCCAGCCAGGCACGAGCGTGGGCGCTGTGCGGAGCTCCGACGGGACGTGCCGCCTCAGGAAGCGGAGGAGATGAGCAGCGCTCCTGCCTGCTGCAGGGGACAAGGTCCCTGTTCCGGGTTATGGCTGCCCTAAGGACCCAGATCACATCTGTTGGGCACAGAACTGTCCCACTCAGGTCCAAAGAGGACAATAAATTACCCATCTGCTCCTCATGTATTGATTGGTTGCTACCGCTTTGATAGCGTAGTTATCTCCCTGTGAATTGGGAAAAGAAATATCTGATGAGTATTTTGGTTCTGCTCGAGTCGATAGCTCTAAGTTTAGCTGTGACATTATATTGCTTATAAAATATGCAACAAAACCGTAATTGTCTAGCATTAATTTAAACCACATATTTGCCTAAAACCATTATAAAGCTCTTGAATGTAGGCATCTGCTCATTTTCTAAATGCTTTGATAGCAAAATTAGAAAGGATTTAAGGGATTAAAGTGACTTTGGCGTTCAATTCCTGTTGTTTTTAGGGCTCCCCATGTGACTCTTAGCATCCCAGATTGCAGGTAGCCTGTGGCTCAGCCCTTGTTATCTCCTGTCTTGGGCATCTGAAACACCAGATGCTGTGGGAGGCCCAGAACAAAAGATAGTTGTCGTTTCCTCCCTGTGTAAGGCTGGCTAAAAAAGTCTCCTAGGATCTTCCCTGGCCTCATGGTAGCTCTGCCCTTCTTGGTAATGAATAACAGATGAACCAAAACCTATATATCCATTTGGCTAATAAAATAGATGTGAGGCAGGGGCCCAGTGAAGTCATAGAATCACAGAATGCTTAAGGTTGGAAGGGACCTCCAGAGGTCATCTAGTCCAACCCCCCTGCACACGCAGGGTCCCCTACAGCATGTGGCACAGGGTGGTGTCCAGGCGGGTTTGGAAGATCTCCAGAGAAGGAGACTCCACCACCTCTCTGGGCAGCCTGTTCCAGGGCTCTGTCACCCTCACTGTTAAGAAATTCTTTCTCAAGTTCCTGTGGAACCTTTGGTACTTCATTTTGCAGCTGTTTCCTCTAGTCCTATTGCTGGTCACCACTGAGAAGAAGCCAGCCCCCTCCTCCTCACTCCCTCCCTTGAGGTACATATACACACTGATGAGGTCCCCTCTCAGCCTTCTCTTCTCCAGGCTGAACAGGCCCAGCTCTCTCAGCCTTTGAGCCTGTTGCTGAGGGCAGGTTCCTCAGGATGGGGGAGGATGTTGTGGGCTGGCATCTGGGCTGGGACCTGTACATGTCGTGGTGCTGCCTGAGGGGAAGCAGCTTTACCAGGTGTTAGCAGCTCCCTAATGGCTCCCTTTCCTCCAGGAAGCTCCCGGGACGGCTGGTAGTGACGGTGGGGGAGCACCGCCTGGGGCAGGCGGACAGCCAGGAGCAGAACATCGCCGTCTCGCACGTCGCCGTCCACCCCGGCTTCAAGGCGGGGCCCTACCCGGACTGCGACGTGGCCGTGCTGCGGCTGCAGCGCCCGGCGCGCCGCGGTGAGCCGGGGTGCCGAGGGACGCGGTTCTCGGCGGCTTTACCGCCGCTCCGTGAAACTCTATTATGGACAGCTGCCTTCAGCCTGCCTTGCTGTTTATAAATATCTGCGAGGCTTTGGGGGGGAAAGCAGAGTGGATCGGTGTGACTTGAAGGCTACTGAGTCTCCTATGAGACTTGGTACTGGGAGCGGTGGGTTCGTGTGCTCACCCGCATGTCCTTCTGCAGGGGATGAGGTGCAGCCCATCTGCCTTCCCCACCGAGACGAGGACTTTGAGGCTGGGACCCTGTGCGTGGCTAGCGGCTGGGGCAAGGTGTCGGAGGGTGAGTAAAAAGGCAGGGTCTTCAGGAGAGCGTTACTGCAATACAGACAGTGACGGAGGAAGAGGTTTTATTTCAGAAACAGCAGCACTAGCAAAGGTGACTCTTGCCAGATGGAGAGGTAAAGGTCTCCTCTCCTTGTCAGAGGACTGGCCCTGGTGCAGAGATGTGCAAACTGGTATCCTCCTGTCCGGTAAGATGTTGAGGCCATTGGTTGCACCTTGCAGTAATGCTGTGCACGTGCGTGCCTGCTTTGCACAAGTAGAACTGTCCTTACAAGGTGCTGCGAAAGGCAGAATAGTTCCTGTATAGTTTTAAAAGGCTGTATATGTTTTAAGTGCCTCCTCTAGAAATGAGCAAGCTGTTTCCTCACAGGAATTGCACTTGCTTGAATTTTGACAGATTTCAAAGAAGCTGCAAGCTTTAGCATAACTTTCTGCAGTTCCTTCCTCCTTCCCTTCCCAACCGTTCCCTCCAGCAAGGAGATGTCCTGCTGTCACCTTGTTCAGAGATGCTTCTTTTTTGCCTTAGCTAAGAGCAAAGCAATACATGGGCTTGCCTAACTCTGTGAGTTTGTCCAGCGATGTCTAAACTGCCCCGAAATGCCTCACTGAGGGAGGTAATGGGTGCTGAACTCATCAGCCCCTCGCAGCGCTGGCCATGGCCGCTGGAAGGGGACAGCGGCAGCCCTTCACCCCGGAGGGTGCAGGTGCCTCGCGGGGGGTGGCAGCGCCCGCAGCGGGTGCTGTATGCAGCCCTGCTGCCCCCCAGATGCCGTCGAGCCGGCTGCCGTGCTGCAGGAGGTGGAGCTGCCCCTCATCGACGGCGAGACCTGCGGCGCCCTGCTGAGGGACATGGGCCTGCCGGTGCCGCCGCGGGGCTCCGTGCTCTGCGCGGGCTTCCCCGGCGGCGGGAAGGACGCCTGCCAGGTAAGGGCCCAGCCGAGAGCTCCCGCCGAGCGGGAGGGCTGTCCTTCCTCCTGGGAGGAAGGAAAAGGCTCTGCTGACAAGGCTGGTGGCTCCCTGCTGAGCAAGGGCTTTGCAAGGAGCTTTGGGATAACTAGTGCGGGAGGAGATCCTTGCCGGTGGGAATACTGATGTGGGCAGGAAACTGCAGTGAAACTGCTCCCTTGCCCAGATCTGCTCTGAGCATTGCTAACAGGAGCCTTGTCCCAGCATGCAGGTGTCCTCCCCTCTGCTTGGGCTGGGAGGGACCTTCAGTGGTGGCACTCCATGGGCAGTCCTACCAGGAGGTTGAAAAGAAGGAATTTCTCACCTTTTCCTTGGTGGAAAATGCTACTACCTGCACTAAGACAAGCTCAGGGCATATCTGTTCACCTGTGGGAATGTAGATTGGCACTTGCTCAACACCAGTGCTGTTCACTCTGTTCCCCATAGGAATGGGTCTTGTCTTGCCTGTGCCCTTGACAGCCTCTCTGCTGTGTTTCCACTGGTCTGCTTCAGCTGGACCTGCACGAATGCTTTTGTTAGTGCTAAGTAGTAGTTTGGGATGTTTCCCACCTGCTGTTGTAGCTTGTGCAAACATTTGCAGCGTTATGCTGTAGTTAATGCTGGTGCAACAGTTTTCGTTCTAAATCATACCCAAAGAAGTGATTGGTGGTGGGAAGGAGAAGGTTGCTAAATGGCAAGTCACTTCAGGAGTGAAGCAGTATAGCTCCTATGTACCTTGGATCATCTGGTGCAGCTCAGTGAGCAGCAAAATGCTCGGCCAGGGTGACTGGGGAGTTGCAAATGAGGTTGTGCTGGTCTGCGTGGTAGAACTGGCCCTTGGTATAACCCTAGCAAAGACCTGTGCTTCTGGCATGTGAATAACGTGTCTTCCTTCCCTGGTGGGATGACCAGGGTGACTCCGGAGGCCCCCTGGCGTGCATGAGGCCCAGCGGTGCCTGGGCCTTGGCTGGCGTGGTGTCCTGGGGCATCGGCTGCGCCAGGGGCTGGGCTGCCCCGGGGAGGCACGCTGCAGCCCGGGGCTCCCCCGGCGTCTTCTCCCGGGTGGCAGCGTTCCTGGACTTCATTGCTCAGCACATGGCAGCCGGTAGGTGTGCCACCTTTTGTTCCCATATGTTCACGTTGGAGCTTGAAAACTGTCCTGCCACTTTCACCTTCCCTGCCCTCTCTGTGGTGGTCCTGCTTCGTTTCCACCTACTTCATAAGTAGGGAAGTAGTTTCTGAGTTTGGGATGGTAGAAACAAAGGTCTGAACAGATACTTCCCCCTTCAGAAGGACAGTTATAACAGCAGCCCTGACCTTCCTGTCTCCTGAGGGGGGAAAGCAGAAGGCTACTCACGCTGTCCTCTTTCTGGATGAATGCAGTCCTCCTAGCTCAGAAGTGTCCCTTGAGCACTGAATACCCACCCTGTTCTCATAAAAGCTCTTTGAGTGTTTGCCAGCTAGAAAGCTGAGCTGCTGTTGTGTTCCTGAAATGGCACACAGGGTTGACGGGGGGGGTATCTCCTCATCAAACACAGCTTTGAGCGTGTATGGGAAGCAGCGTGCAGGATTGAGTGCATCGGTTTCAGCGCTTTATCAGAAGCACCTTTTGTATGGAGGCGGGTCTAGCCCCTCTCTGCTGATGTCTCTGCTAGCACATCTGCACTTTTCTCTACAGATCACTGTAGTGCTAATACAAGTTATTTAAAAAGTCATTAAATTCCATCATAGCCATCAAAAGTGGCATGTTGGTTATAATACCTGGCCTATGATAGCTTTTCAAGGGCTTATTAATGATGATACTGTCTAAAGGGGACTGTATGCAGCTGGGGACGTGCCTCTTAACTGGGAATGGTAACTGCAAGGAGTAGAAGCCATGGGGCTACAAACAAAGTGCCTGTGCTAGCCTTTGCAAGACAGAACTGATAGGATTTGCACAAATCAAAAGCCCATAAGGACGAAGGGAGCACTAACATTAAAACTTTCCTTAGTTAAAAGTAAACTTGGAGGCAGCTCAGTTCTTAGTAGGATAAGTGCATGAGGCCAACTGTGTTGGCTGGACAGCTCTGGAGATTTGGTGGAGGGTTTTAAATAGGCCTCTGGGAAGAAATTGTGTGTTAGCATCCGAGGCTTCTCGCAGCTGCATGTCAAGAGTTTTGCTCAAACAACTGCGGTGCCACAGGCTGTGCTGTGGCTGATAGCGCCTGTATTGAAGAATACCTTACGATGCTTCTCTCTTGCCAGCTGCTGTGCCGAGCCCTCATCCTGTGCCAGCTCAGTGCAGTTCCCAAGGCATCCTGGTTTTTGGAGAAAATGGTCGTGTTCAGTATCCCCAGCCTTTGGAGGATAATTACCCTGACAACAGGTAACTTGGCTTTGGTGGCCAAATGCTGGATTTTCTGCAGGGCACCTATTGGAGCCATTTCCAGCAGAAAACATTTTCAGAAGCATTCTTGACTGATCTTGGTCCCTTGCCTGGTGCTGGACAGGGAACTGCTATTAGTTGTCTCCAGATTACAGTGGATGTGAGGCCTCTGCTATGCAAATCCCCTGTTCTGTTTGCTGGGCAGGACGTCCCTGAGGACAGGGGGACACAATCTGTTTAACACAGACTCCACATGAGCCACGCTCAAAACCGAGGCTGGAGAGCTGCTATATCCTTTATCCTTTGTAGTCTGATCATATCTATGTCAGCTCACACTAAGAAGCTTTTAGCTCTTGCAAGGGATACAGGAATGAGGAGGCCTCGACTGGCAGGATGCTCTTTGTATGACAGAGAGCTGCTGTAAGGAAATGTCAGCCCCCAGCTAGTGCTGAGCAAATCCCAGCAATCCTTTGCTATTGGTGACTGTCTCCCCAGAGAGCTTGTGTAAAGAGGGAAGCCTCTGAACTTTACCAGGTGAAGCTGGTGACATGGGTCATCAGGCTGTGGCCTGTGCTACCACGAAGGTAGTCGCTGGCAATTCCCAATGAAAGGTGGGACCAACAAGGGCAAAACTAAGTCATGCAGATATATGCTGTTACTATTGCTTGCTTCCAGCCTGTGCATTTGGAATATAACAGTGCCAGAAGAGAAGATCATCTTGATATACTTCACCAAACTAGATGTAGAGAGCCAAGTTCAATGCGACTGTGATTACGTGTCCATCTACTCGAGTAGAAGAGAATTAATCAGTAAGTGCCTTGGAGTGAGAATCGTGGAGTATAATCCATTGCCATTGTTTGCCATGAATAATAGCAAATCTAGCCTCGTTTTGTAAAGACCTTTGTATTTTGCACTGCAGTCCTGACTGAGTGAAGACATACCCCAGTGGAGCAAGGCAGGTGGACTAAGGCACATATTTATATTTGTGCTGGCATCCAGCACAAGTCATGGGCTAAAACGTGTTTCAGTGCCTTCCAGCTGTGCACAAATTCTCTGCCCCATCTGCTTTGTCTCCCTTACACCTATGAATCCTGCATATCAGAATAAGCTGAATGCTTAGCCATGCTTGCCCAGGTGTGTTTCTGATGCTGCCCTCTGTTAGTGTAGCCAGCAAGTGCCGTGTATGTTGGAGGCACAGTTCACAAGTCCGGTTGTTTGTCTCAAACTTGATTATATGCAGATTACTCAGCATATGTAGACGAGATTAGAAAGTGCCCTTTCCCTCTGAGATGCTGTTGATTCTGAACTCGCATTAAATGTCTCATTTGAATACTGTTTGCTTTTCCGCTCTGCTTCAGTATCAATGGATATTTGCTAGTAATAGCTTAATGAAAATCCCTAGTTCATGCAATTCATCGTCCAGGAAATTCATGAGGTTGCTTTGGATCAGGTCCCATTTCTTCAGTTTTTTCCTCTAAAGCCTCCAAGTATTTTCAGATAAATTATGCAGAGCAGGGTGTGTCAGTGTGAGAAGATTCCTTCTTGATGGCATCTAGTGTAATGTATCACAAAGATTTGCCTGAAGAAATGCATGTTCTTTGCACCCCTAACACGACTGTCTTCCCTCAGGTAAGATGTGTGGGGATGTGCTGCCAGCCCCTCTGCTGATAGAGTCAGACAGAGCCACTGTCACATTCGTTTCTGATGGAGGCAATAGTGGCCGTGGTTTTGAGCTCGCCTTCATGGCCATCCCTAAGGAATCTGAAGCAGGTGACTTTGTCTATGCTGCGGAAACTCCTTTCACATTTTTTTATCCCCCTTAACTCTCTTTACTGTGTTTGTGTGCCTTAAAAGTCAAGGTGTTGAGGTGGGTTTATTAAAAATACTGTGCAATTGGCATATGTTAAATGTGTATCCTTCCTTGTCTGTAGGTTCAGGCTGTGGGAGTGTGGCAATCCTAGTGGAAGAGGGAAAGATTGATACTGCTAATTACCCCGGCTTGTATCCCAGGAACACCAAGTGCCACTGGCTCATTGAGGCTCCATTAGAGAATACCGTAAAGGTAATAAAGAGAGAAGCTCTGCTTAAACATCTGCACTAAGAGCTATTTGAGGAAACAGTTCAATAAAATCCTGCCAGAAACATCTGTGACATGCGAGCCTGTAAACTGAGTGATTTCCAGGTCATGGACTTTTGGCAGGGCTTATTTTGTGAATAGGCATTGCTTCTGAGCTGGTGCATGGAGCTGCTTTAACTGCTCCGTAACAACTGTGTTAAGTGCTTGAAATCTGCAGGCACTGATCTGATCTATAGGTAGTTTTGTCTTGAAGTCCTCGAACCCTGTGCTGGAAAGGGAAAGGTAGGGATCATCCTGCAAGCATCATAGTCATCCTTTTCCTCCAGGCAGTGTCAGAGCCACTAAGCTCTTAATTGAGGTGTTTACTTATTGTTGCACATGACTTTTGTGTTAATAGTTCCCAGTTATAGTACCAGCATCCTTCCTCTTTTTTACTGCCTGTTGCTGGGTGCAGCAAGCATCCTATTGGACTGGTCCCACCTGATGACAGGAGTCACATTGAACTCCTGCATTGCTGGAAGCAGCAGCTTTCCTCTACTGCCTTGGCCAAGGAGGGGGGAAAAAAATAAACCTAGGGCTGTTCAATGGCACACTGACCTGTTGCTTTTGTTGCCATTGCTATATTTATGTGAAGTTGCTGTATGGCAAAAAATAGGAAGGTGGAAAGATGCAAAACTTCTTCCCTGCTCCCCCCAGACTCTTGAAAACCAAGCCCTCTTGCAAGGGTGCTCCATGTGGGACACAGACTCCTTGAATTTACATTGAGTGCAGCAGTAACGATGTAGTAAGAGTATGATGTGGTAAAGATGACCTGAGAAATCTCTCATGGAAATGGCTAGGCCTGTTTCATCCTCTGCATCCCTGCCCTGTAGCCCTGCCCGGAGGCAGCAGCCGGGACAGTCCAGCCAAGGGCTCCAGCAGATAGTGACTTGGTGTAACCTGTGGCCCCCTCTGCAATGGAAACCATGCCCATTTTTTTCCCTAAATGCAGTTTTTACTCTAGCCATCATTCAGAAGATTAAGTATTTCAGTTCTTACTTTAGCCTTACTGAGTCCCTTTGGCTTGCTCTCTTTGCAGCTAGAGTTTGAAGACTTTGCTGTTGAACTGAGTCCCAGCTGTATTTATGATGCAGTTACTGTTTACAGTGATACAGAAGAGGAAAACCAGTTGGGTAAGCACTGACTGCTCCAGTCTTAAATTGGAATCTGCAGTAAAGAAAAACCAGACTATTTAATATCAAAATATTCCCTCCAGTAACCTGATGTATCCCTGGAAGGGCAAGGGAATTGCTGCTTGCAGTAACCTTAACGTTCCCACCTTGCATGTGGGACTGATGGCTGAGCTCCCTCAGCACAGGAGTTCCTGTGTCCTGGTGGAGGTGGCACTTGGCCAGGGCTCCTTGGCTGGTACTGCATGGCTGATATAGGACCATAATTGTGTTCTGCTGTCTGTCCAGCAAAATAAAGTGTTCTGCTCTGCCTTATTCTCTGAGGATATGGCAAGAGCAACTCTACCCTAGGTGTCACTTTGCCTTACTTTAAAGTTTGTCTTCAAAGTGAAAGAACTGATACCAATTAGTATCTAATTCCACTGAAATGGAAATGAATTCTTCATGAGTTGAACTAACACTGCTGGAATATCACTGATGAAAAATTGCTAACCTGGGGCATCGCACTGCCGCACTTTTGAAAGGAAACATTTTTCAGTTTCTTGGCTTAAAAGCTACTTTAATTTTATCAATATTAAAATTTTAAGTTAGCATGAGTAAAAGCATTCCTAACTTCCTTTCTTGAGAACTATATTTCCAAATTTTCTTCATGCTTGGATCAAACTGGAATATGTTACAGCACTTTGGATGCTTAAGAAACAGCTTTGAGGCATTACACTCACTGTAGATGAGTGCAATTTTTTTCTAGATGTGAAAAGTAATCTGATGCTCCTAAGACACTTGAGTCGCACCTTGGCTGCCTCATCACAGGCTGATGTGTGAATCAAGACAGGTTAGCATGGCCAAGGACTGGTGCTCTTTACGTAAAATAAGCTGAATACTGGGCTTGTGTCATCCTGGGTTGGCCACCAGTAAGTGACCTTCCACCTCTGTGTTGTGGTGGTAACAGTTTCTCATGTTTGCTAAGTGCTGAATAAGTATTAACATTAGGTGTCTCTTAAAGAAATCTGTTTTCCATTGGAAACGAGAACATATTTAAATGGGGAAAGAGGGCTGACGACAGAGAATCTGGAATCTTTCAGGGAGAAACTTCTAGCATTCTGAAGCACTTCACTCAATGCTTTCCAGAACAACTTTGCCGTAGGAAACTGTGATTCTAACAGGAAAACTCCCCTGGAATAAACTGCAAGCTTCCTGTCCAGCTTCAGTTACATGGCTCCCACATGCTCTGCAGACCAAGTGCTCTCCAGAGCATGGAGCAAGTGCTGCAAGTCCTCCTCTCTGTGTAGCTTGCTCAGGAGAAGCTTTGCTTGCACCCCATAATGACCTGAAACACAGTTCTTTGTGCAGTCCTGGTGCAATGGAGGGCACCCCCACTGTATGAGGTTGCTTTTAACTCCACCGTGAGAGAAACAAGGTTTACTCTTTTTGTGTTCTGTAGAATAGCTACAGCATGCTAATCTTGGCTGCTCCTGCTTTGGGGTTTCGTACGGAGGCAGCTAATGAACATCTGCAAGTGTGTCTCCTGAAAAAGTTTGTTCTTTTAGGAAGTTGTGAAGCTTCCAGATTGACTTTTTTTTCTTCTTGGAAGCCTAGATTAGCTAAAGCCAGAAGTGCTTAAGTGATGCTATTTCTCATCTTAAGTAGAGCCTATTCCTTCCTGCAGCTAATCTCTGTGGATTCTCCATTCCTAAACCCATACTGAGCCCTGAGAATACAATGCTGGTGCATTTTGAGAGTGATGGGGAGAACAGCTTCAGAGGATTCAGAGCCAGGCTCACTTTTGTTCATTCAGGTTAGTGGAGAGATGCTTGCTGTGTGCAACAATGTCTACATCATCTGCATCTATTTTTAGACTCCTGAACTTATTTTTTTAGACTAATCCTGCTGCAGTCTGTCAGGGTAATTTTTAAAACATAATAGTTGCTTGTGGCTCTGAATAAGGGAGGTGAATCGACCTTTTTCTCTCTAAGAAATGACTAACTTCTTAACTTCTGTTACCTGAAATGAGCATCCTTGTTAGTTCTGTCAGTCTGACACCTGCCTTTCCCATACTGAAAAATCTCATTATACAGGAGAGCCGTGAGCCTGGGGGTGAGACTGCTATTATGGCTCCCTCACCTCGTGAATGTGCCCCAGCTGGGGCTTGCTGGGGGTGGGGGTGGTGAATAGCACTTGCTTTCAAGTGGGGATTTTTGAGGGGTGGTGTGGGGGGGTGAGAAGCCAAGCTTGTTGATTCAGGTCAGGTAGAGCTGACTCTCCATTTCTTTTCTAGAAGAAGCGGAAAGAGAAAACTTAGGATCAACTACTGTGCCAACGTTGCCTCTGAAAGATGTCCCCTTGGGTAAAGAAATTAAATTCTGCTTAGTTGACCGGCTGTTGGAAGCTTTCCTTTAATCTATAGCAGCGTTTTGCAGTGAAATAGATGATTTCTGACCTCAAGCCTTCTTTTGTTCGCATCACACACAGAAGAAAATCAGTGAGGGAAATGCCCCAAGTTCTCTGGATGTGCAGCAGCTCCTGTCCCTTCTGGCTGCATGCACTCCCTATCTGCAATAGGAAATGCAGAGTGAGAGGGTGCCAGGAGCCTGCTTTCAGTCCTGGGCCTTGCTTGCTCCCTGAACCGTTGAACTCCCCAGGATATGAGTTTTTGTATTTCCTTTCCCCACCTCTTTCAGACACAAATCCAGTGTTTCCTGTGTTTTTGATCCAGCTGTATCCACCACGCAATATGATCCAGCAAAACGAGAGCTGAATGCCAGTCGCTGGTTAGGTCCTCACTGTCTTGCAGGTGCCTGCGGGCTTCCTGGGGCTGCCCCTCGGTGGCTGTTCCAGCGTCTTACGGGGGGCGAGGAGGCCTGCCCCCACTGCTGGCCATGGCACGTGGCCTTGAAGCTCCTCGGGGACTACCAGTGCGATGGGGCTGTTGTGAGCCCCACGTGGCTGCTGACAAGTGCCCGCTGCGTGCAGCTGTGAGTGTTGGGTGTCCTGTCCCTGTGGGCTGAAGCGTTGACAGCTTTACTCGTGTGACCGCTCGTAGATTATGTTCCCCTCTTTGCTGCTTCTCCTGTGTTTCTGGTCTGCCCTTGCTTTGATTCTAGAGGTGGCCCTCTCTGGGTCCTCCGAGTACCTCGCTGGTACCCTATACGTGAAAGTTAGTAGCACTATCAAGCTCTGCTACAGCTCTGATTGGGGAGCTGATGTAAAGCACTTGCTGTGGTGAGAAGCTCTTGCTCAGCATTCCTGGGAATAAGTGACTAATTGAGAAGAGCCAGCAAGAGTGTGACTGCTGAACAAGGGAGCTGTAAGGCTGATAAGTAGCTCCAGTGTTTGCCTTTTTTTATGCAGATCCAATAAACCCTTGCACTGGACTGTGACAGCAGGAGACCATGACAGAGCCCTGAGAGAGCCAACAGAACAGGTAAGAAGCAAGCAATGCTGTTTTGAAAAATGCTGGCTGCTCTGCTTTTGCCCTTACAGGCCTATTTGGAGGAATCTGGTATGCACAAGTAGTATGGGGCTGACAGCAGGGCAAAATAACTGATATACAGCACATGTTGAAGGCTGAGAAAGGAAGTCCTGTGACTCTGATCTTGTGGCTAGCTTGAAACCTGTAGAAATGTTTTAGATCTGTCTCTTCACTGTGAAACTACTTAGCAGATAACTGATCTCAGTTTTATCTGTCTATTAAAAAAAAAACCTTGTTGACCATGCTGCCTTGGTAGAGATGGGAAAGAAAAACATGTGGGAAGAGCAAAAACGCATTCTTAGCAGACTTCTGCAAAACCTTCCTGGCTGTGTTTGCGCAATAGTAGCAGTCTCTAGGCTCAGGATCTAAATAAGCTGTCCTGGTGTTCTATTAAAAAAAAGACAGGTGAGGGATTCATTATTTAACTCCTCACACCTTTTTATTTTATGAAATATTTTCATAAAGTGTGCATTTTTCTTCCCTGGCCTGACAATTGTTTGTGGGATGTATGCCCCTCCTCCTTTGCTAGTTTTACTCCTCTTTCCTCTGCTCCTTTTGCTTCAGAAAGCACTTTGGAGGGCACTTGTTCCTTCTGTACCCTAACCCCTTTCCTCTCGTTGCAGAGGCGGCGTGTGAGAACCATCGTGGTGCATCCCCATTTTGACCTAGTGAGCTATGACTCTGACATTGCCCTAGTCCAACTCGATGCTCCTCTGGAGTACAGCGCTGCTGTGAGGCCAGTGTGTTTACCCAACAGAACGGAGCCCTTGTCTTCCTCTTCCCTCTGTGCTGTGTCTGGATGGGGCATCACTGATGAAGGCGAGTCTTCTGATTTGTGCCTCTTTTCCCCTTGTGAGAAGAACATACTTTTTCCATCTTGAGTTTTATTCATCTGTTCATACTTACCGTAGCAATTGCTCTCTAAGATGCAGTGGCTTTGTGTCTACTTGTGAATGAAGGGAAGATCTTTTGATGTTAAACTGTTCAGGATGCAAGCAATTCATAGTGAGTGCAAGTCCCTTTGCATGGGACTGAATAGAAGCACTGGCTTCTATTTGCAGAACTGGGACTTGAGATGAATTGCTTCCTGTGACAAAGTAATGAGCATCAGATTCTGCCCTGGCTAAGACAAAATGACAACCCCTTTTGCCAGATGATTGCAGGCAGGGTCCATACTAGTACCAATTCTAAGGATGAGGAAATGTTTTCTGCAACTGGAAGAGCTGTTTTATTAGTAAGCTATAAGCAGAGGATTTGGAAAATCTGGAATGAAGTTGAATCTCTCTATTGAGTTGTCTTGCTGTATCTGATTTGCTCTAGAAACTGACAACAGGAGATTTGTCTTTTAGGTGAATCCTTTTGGATATTTGTAGTGTGAGCTTTCCAGCCTTGCAAATCGTTTATGGTAAAAGTAGTGTGTAAGCACGTTGTTGTCTTATTCCCCAAGGAGATGGGAGCCAAGCTAAGCGACTGCAGCAGATGCGAGTCCCGGTACTGGAGAATGAAGTCTGTGAGAGAGACCACTACTTAAACCACCCTGGAGGGCTCACAGCTAGGATGCTTTGTGCAGGCTTTGCTTCTGCTGGAGGGCAGGACTCCTGTCAGGTGAGGTGAAACAAGAGGCTGAGTGCTCTAGGGAAGGGTCTGCTTGGGTCTACATCCAGATGTTGGCAAATCCCCTGGGAGAAGGGATGGGGGAGAGGATGGGAATGGGGTGGGGGTTGAGACAAGGAGCTTTTTACAAATGGCATACAAATGGCAAATCAAATGGCAGTTAAAAGCTCCAAGAGGTCTGCTCATGGATTGGACAGTGCTCACAAGAGCAGTAGCTGCAGTCCATCTCTACTAGAGGTATAAGAAAGATGTGGTGCCGTTTGCCAAGATCTGTGGTCACAGTTTCAGTGTTTCTCTAGATGGCAGTTTCTGAAAACTACAGTGGAGAGGATGTTCTGCCTTGAGCTTCCTGAAACCTCTCTTGATTCAACAAAATATATCCTAATTGTAGGTTGCTTGCAACCACTTCTAAGACCCTTTCTCAGTAAGAGAAATTATTATGTTGTCTCTTATATAATTCATGATGCAGGTAGGTAAGAACAGCTAAGGAAGTAAAAGGCAAAATAATTTTGACCAAGGCACAAGCTTAAAAAGCAGATCCTTCTTGACACTGCAGTCCAATGGCAGACTGGTAAATTGCAATCATTTTATGGCATGTGCACTCTAGTGCTCTTAAGCCTTCAGTCCCACTGCCCCACTGATGACCAAACCTTTAAACTGGTGCCTTCATTTTAGTTTGCAGAGGAGCTGGAGCTGTATACCCTGCTTTTGCACAGAGGTTTGTGCAGTGACTTCCTTGTCAGACATGGTCTGTCACTGCTCTTCTAGCTTACAGCATTGTGGAGGCCAACAAAATAACCAAGTTCACTGGTCTCTGGTTCTTAGGGTGGTTCTGGTGGCCCTTTGGTTTGCAGCAAGGAAAATGGACCATTTATTCTTTATGGCATTGCCAGCTGGGCAGTTGGCTGTACCAGACCAAAGAAGCCAGGAATCTACTCACGGGTGAGGACTTTCCTGGACTGGATCAGACTAACCATGACAGGTGAGGGTCTGTTTTTGTCTAAACAAGCTATGTCCTGAATAGCTCTGTAGAAAATGTTCTGAGTGCATTGAGGGGTTTTTCTGGTAGATTTTTTTTTTTTTTTTTTTTGAGGAAACTTGGGAGGAAAAAAAAAAAGCCGGAAAAAAAATAGCTTGGGAGGGAAAAAAGGTCACTAATTTTCCTACAGGAAGTAGTCTTCCTCTTCCTCATCTGTTTTTCCTGCACAAAACTGTATATAAATTGGAATGGAGTTTAGTATCACACATTTTTTAGTATGGCATGCATATTTATATTCAATTCAAGAGGCAGAAGTGCTAAATGTTGGGCAGTTTTCTCAGTGAAAAGAAGCTGCTGCTACAAATTGCAACCTGACTTTGACTTTGATATACAGAGCTATTTGGGACAACACCATAAACTGAACTAGTGGTCATATGTATCTGGGTCATATGTATCTCTTGTACCAACTCTGCCCATTTCTTTCTCAGAACTTTCATTCCTACTGAAGTTCCTCTGGCCCAGGGTAACTTAGTGCTGTAGTTTCATTGGTAAATGGATAAACATACCACTCTAATTTCTTTAATCTGATGGGATATTCTCTGAGAGATCCCACAGAGCCTCCGAATTGCTTCAAGTCTATTTTTTTTTGCCCATGTAAAACTGATTTGTCACTGAAGAAATGCTTAGCTTTGGACTTTGGCTCAAAGTAGTTGCACTGGGAAAAAGCTGATGCCAAATATTTGTCTTCCAAGACCTTATCCTTTCCCGCTGCCTGCACGAGTGTTCTCATACAGCCAAGAATGTAATTCCCTCTTTAGTGAATAGCTTTGTCCCACTGCCTTCCTTGGGAAAGGAAAGAGCTAATCCTGGACAGAGTTTTCATATTCCTACCTATCCTGTATTTTATTGTATTTCTGCTAATGGAAAATGGAGGGTTTCTGGTAATAAAGATATACTTTTTGCTCTATCCTGAATAAAGTGTTGCAGTTATGAACAGGAAATTAAAGTGTAGAGTAAAAAATAGTATGGATAATGCTGCGTTCACTCAAGTCAGATGAGAATTAATTCTTCTACTTTGTACTGCTGTCATCTCGCTCTTTCCCCTTGCCAGGTCATTCTTAGTCCCACACTGACTTAAAGGAAATGTTAGTACAGGTGTGAACTAAGTATGAGAAGTTTAACTAAAACACCTTTAAAATAAAACTCTAATCACTTGGATGGTAGCCAGATCATCTCTGTCAGTGAGCTGAGAGCTGGCTGGAGATCTTCTCTGTTTGCTTGGGTCCAATGCAACTGGCTGCAGACCGTTGGCTATCAGCTGTAATGGCTTTTGTGGATTTCCTGTAGGTCAGGCAGTTTGTGCAGGGGAATTACAGTGCTCCGTAGCTGTAAATCCTTGCCAGTGGTTACAAGGATTTGCAGGACCTACTGCATATGAACTCTTCACGTGCTGTTTCACATGAAGGGTTCAGAGCTCCGGAGGCCCTGAGCCAGGTATTGACCATTGGTTCCTCTGTATGACTTTGGTACAGGTGAAATAGCCTTTGCATTGCAGGAAATGCTTGACCATAATGAATGTTGCTCCTTAAGCTCTGTTAAGGTGGCTGCAGGCACATTGTTCCTCTTCAGGTGTTGAACAGAGCATACCGCAGGGAAGTGGTGATGGACTCGGGACCTCGGCATGGGAACAGCCAACAACTTTGCCCCAGAAGTACACAAACTTTGTGGGAGAAGCATGCAAACAAGGTAACAACTCCTTGCCTCTCTAGAGCCATGTGTAGGTGTCGCGTACAAAGGGCTGCAGCACTTCCTTTGCAGAGAATGGAGGAGCTGACTCGGTTTGAGCAGCTCTGGAGAGTGACTGCTAGCAAGTGTGAGACCCCAGACATCATGGTGCAAATGAAGTGTGTGACCTGAAACATTTTTCCCTGCCCTCTCCTCCCAAACTCCTCCCCCTTCAGAGTTTTGGCCCCTTCACTGGGAGAGAGGTGGGAGGAAGACTGAGTGTAGCCCAGAGAAGAGACCCTGTTGTGACTACAAAGAGGCTCACCTGAGTAATAGGGATCTGCTCACGTTGCTGTACAGGCTTTCTGTGCCCTTGCATATGCTGGCTTGTCCCCTTCTACCTTACCATCTATGAAATGAGGTTATGTTTTTTTTCTTTAATTGTCTGGCCTTTAGACCTAGAGTCCCTCAGGATGGGGTCTGTTACTCAAGATCTGCATTTAGCATGAGCTGAGTCTGGGTCCTGGATGAGGCATAAAAAGTGATGAAAAGGCTTGAAGCGCCCTCGAGGTATGAGGTGACACTAGCTCTGGTGACAAGACAGTGAGCGCTATCATTCATGGCTTTAAAAAGCAATCTGTTCCTCTGCAGTAACACATTCCAGCTCTGTCATCTTACTTGCTCTGTGCTGTGGGCATCTTCCTAAGGTACAGAGACACTGAAGTGCCAGTGCTTTAGCCTAGCAAAAAACTCATAAATGTTGGTGCAGGAGGACTCATCCTTACGCAGAATTAAAACTGTTCTACACAGGATATGATTTTAACAATTGCCACCTTGGGAGGTGAGCAGCCCCATTATGTTAGCACTAAAGGGACACACAGTCCTTATCAGTGATTTTGTTTTCTCTCCTCCTGCACTGCTTTAACTGCTCAGCTGCTTCTGAATATTTCCCTGTTGATTTGCTCTCTTATTTAACAAGAGTCAAATCTGACTGCTGTGTGTGTAGGCTAACCCAGCTCTGCTGCTGTGTTTCTAGGGAATTGGAAAATATGCAGACAAAAGCATGGTATTTCATGATATTTCATAGCTCTTGTCAAAGGCTGGGTCACTAGGTTAATATTAAAAAAAAAAAAAAAATTCCAACTTTTTGTCCGGACTCAGCAGTGAACCCTTGAGCTTGGCTGGCCTGTTAGCCTGGATGTTTGGCCAACCTGCTACCTGTTTACAGGCATTGCTTTGAATTGCCACTTCATGCTGATTTTGTTTACCTTCAAACGTGGGCAGAACTGGCAGACTTGGTAGAAAGCTCTTGCTATCCTCTCTTGATGCTTTTGTCACTGAATTGACTGTTGTTCACAGCATGCGGGTCAGAAGCGGAGTCAGAAGAGCCCAGGGGCTTTAACACGACTCCTTCATCGTCAGGACACGTGGAAAGCACAGAGCCCTCGGATGTTCTGGCTGCCTCTGAAGGGCACGACGAGGATTATAGCAAAGCATCTGTCAATGCTAACACCACTGAACTGTCAGGAGGAGTTTCTTGGGATTTATGAGGAGAAGGGGAAAAAAAGAGGAAGGAAAGTGGGGAGCAAACAATTCATGTGAGGCTATTCAGACTTTTTTATTATTATTTTTGCTTGGGCTAATTTCTGAAAGCGCTTCTGTTTTCAGCTGTATGGCTCTGCTGCAGCCTTGAGCTAAACCCTGGAGCCTGGGCTATCTGGGTGCAAATTGGCTTAACCCCCTTGCTCCCTTTGTAAGCGTGCTGTGGTGAGAGGGGTAGAACAGCTCTTAGTTATCTATGACCCTGCCCTTCCTCTCTACCTCCAGAAGTCTTTGACTGCAGTGAAGTGCAAAGACAGTTTTACTTAAGTCTTGGAAATGGACTAAATGCCCCAGTGTAAAGTCTGGGGATGTTTCTTTAGACCCCATTGCTCCTTCAGACCCCACTGAGGTCCAGCCTACTGGACAAGACTAAGTGTGGGTTTAAATACTCCTGCAGATTGCAGTAAGACAAGGCTGAAGAAAAATAAAAGTCAAGAACTTTAATGTTGTTCTAAAAAACTAGGGGTTTTTTTCTGTGTCTTCACAGGTGTGTATACGGACTGTGAACTGGGCCCCAAAGTGCTGGGGTCAAATGCTGCTTGCTTCATCTTTTAGAGGCTCTGTGTGAAGAGCTGGGGTAAAGGAGGAGGGATGGAAAAGTGAAAGAGAAGATGCAGGGTACTAAGAGCTCTTTGAATTGCCAACTTAAAGGCCAGCTTTCTTGACTATTGTGCAAACTGTGTAGAATGGAAATACTTGTCTATCAATAAAATCAATCCTTTATTGCACTCCCTTGGAACTGAAGGGAGAACAACACTACCTCCGTTGCACAAGTGATGTGTCCATGTCCGTGGAGGTAAAGAATAAAACACTGAGGAGTTTCATTATCAACACTGAAGAAAGGTTGGTGGCTTTAGACTAAGAAGGGCGGGGGAAGTTTATTAGTTTTTACAACAGAGGAATGAGTTGGAATATATTGGCACAAAATGTAAATAGAGTGGGGAAGTAAGGGGAAAGGAAGTGGGGAAGAATGGTGAAGGCTGGGTCTTGCAGATGTTGTACTAGGTGTTTAATAATGCTCAGCTTGGGAAAAGGATCCTTTCCCTTTCATCAGTGTTGAGGGTTTCTGTCTCTTCCTCTTCTGCGTTTTCTTTGTAGAGGTGTGATTTATTGTGACTAGAATAGAACACATTAGTTACACAGAAGCATTTTTCCTGGGCAGACATTTGAAGGCCTGGAACTTTTTCTCTACCTGCTTTAAAAATTAAGCAATGCCTCTGCAGGGAAGAGTTTTTGGATAGTGGCTATTCTGTGTAGACCCTTGTCAGCTTGCATCACATGTGCTGAGGGCTAATGCCATAGGGGAGGGTGCCCTTTTAACTAACCCCTGCCTTTAGCTGGAGATTTATGTATATGCTCAGCATTGCTTAGACTAGAAAAATACCCATCTGGTGCCCAACCACCAACACTTGAACAACCCTGCCCTTTTTGTAACCAAATGAACTACTCATTTTTCCAGGAAAGTCTTTAAAGGAATGTGCTAGAGGGGTGTGTGTTGGGGAGTGTGTGTGTATGTATGTGTGTGTATATATATATATATACACACACACGTGTAAGAGAATGGAAATAGAAGATGTGAAGTACTCCAAGAGCTTCTTACCACAGCTATCCTTTTCCAAGAATTTATTTTGAAAAGTATCCATAAAGATTTCTGAAAGTATGCCCATTGCAACTGAGAATAACCGTTTACCTATCACAACTGTTTATATGCAGGACAGAGGAAAACACTATGAGAAACATGGCCCTAACCTAAACTTTCTCTTGGAACAGTAGCTCCCTTGAGCTTCTTCCAGAATATACACAGGGCAATGATGTAAAGGCATTTGTTATGGCTGGCAGTTTTTCAAGTTTGGGTATATTCAGCTATATTCTTGTATCTACTCTTGTGCTAGCATTAGAAAGTATGACTTTTTTTCTTTTTCTTCCTTGGAGCCAGCAACTGAAGTTAGCGGGTGGCTCTCTCTTCCCTGGGAGACCCACAGTGTAGCCTTGGGCTTTAATACCAGCACGAGTTAGAACTTGGAGGATGACTGTAGGATGGCAGAGAAGGCAGCTGGAAAATTCACAAACCCTAACAAGCAATTCAAAAGCAGTTTGAAGGCTTAGCAACTGAAAGCACCTCTCAGTGGAGTTGAGATTAATGCTCAAAGTCCCCTGTCCAACCTCTTTACAATTTAAGGCCAGGAACAAATTTTTTTTTTAGCAGTTTGTTAGGACAGGTATAGTATATGAAGTTTTGAGAATGTACAGGTAGCCTTGATGGCTGTCTGGAGATCTCCATGCAGATATTCTGTGAACATATGTAAAAACAGACCTCTCCTAAGCTATAGTACAGATAAAATTGACAATTGTGGGAAGGAGGAAGCAAGATCCTGAAGCTTTAAATATGACCCCTAAAAATTTGAGTTGTTTCACAGAACTATGGTGAGTAAGGTGTAGCATAACAGAAAAAGTATATAGTAGGTTTTTAAAATAGCATATCTTCTAATTGTTCATGTATCTTTTTCCAGATGAGCCTTGAGATGAACAACTCAAAATTCTTGTTCTTTGGGTTGGCTTTCACATGCTATAATTATCCTACTCACGGAAGAAAGTCAATCAAACACTGTCCTCCAGAGCTGCATTTTGTGCTCCATGTTTTGAGTCTTTCTAGAATGGGGGGGAGAAAAAAAAAAAAAAAAAAAAAAAAAAAAAAAAAAGGAGGAAAGGCCTAAGGGGGGGGAAAAAAGCCAAGGACATGAAGTCACAGTTGTCATGATGCAAGGATGCTGTCCTTATGCATTGAGAAGGAATGATGCAATCACCAGGATATCTCATTAGATCCATGTGAGAACTTGAGATCATCCAATTCTTGCATTAAAATCTAAATCATTTTTAACCAATTCATAGCTATTTTAGGGCACTTTAGAAAACGGCCAATTTTTCAAACTCTTAGGAAAACGGAGCAGGTGCAGATGGCATAAATACCTTCTTTTCAACAAGACAAATTTTCAGACAAATTTGATGCTTCAGGGCGAAGCTCTCCTCATGAAGCATGTCACAAGCCTGAATATAATGTAACAGAGGGGTTAAAAATGGCAGTGCTCGACTGCATTAATAAAAGTCTTTTGGTACTTTCATCCTTTTCCTTTTCTTCCTCTCTTGCTGTGCTTAGTTAGGATAAGAGATAACAACTACCCATTCACATGGTGATAGCAGAGACTTCTAAATTTTTTGAAAGCTTAACCTCAGATGTAATGAATCATGTACCTGAAATAGATTCAGACTAATATCTCACTGTGGCTTTCATTTTCTTTTTAAATGGCTATTACAATCTCTTTTTCCTTTCCTTGCATTTTGATGATTATCCCTGGGAAAAAAGAGGTAATTGCAGAATATGGCATTGCTGGGACTTTGTTCTTTGCCTTGTGCTGCAGGTGCCACTGGAGAGTTATAGCCCCATTAATATCCATTATTCAGCTTGATTTCCTGGACTTCTGGAATGGAAGAAATGTAATTGTCATGGCCAGTTGACGGTGTATAAAGGACTTTTACGAAGCAGCGTTAGAGGTGACAGAGAGCTCACCTTAATGCTGAAGTGGGAGAAACAGAAGCCAGAATGTTTCTGTGCAGACAAATGAGGACTGCTAATGGCCCTCTTCCATGGATTTAGAGGGTGCTTGTAGCTGCTCTAACCAGCTCAGTGTCTTTTCCTTCCTAGAAATGCAGTTGCACTGAAGTGTGTGCAATTAACTGTGATGTGGCTTTAACTTGGAATGACATGAGTCTGAGTTGCTTTATCCCAGGTTTGAACTCGGTGCATGGCAGCCTGCTGTGCAGGACTGCAGTTGTGTGTCAGACTGGAGGCACAGGTCATGGCAATGAGGCCAAGGAAAGGGAAGCTTTTTCTCTGGCCTTGAGTGAGCGGAGACACCCACCCACCTTGACAGAAGAGCTTCTGGGGCAGAGAAGGAACGTAAAGCCTCTTCTGCATTTGCAGCACGGAGCATGGAGTAGGAATCTAAAATATCCAAGATCTCATTGGTATGAAGTTCTTCAGGAGTCTCATATAAGTGGAAGTCATTTCCACTCATGGAAGTGGCTTATTCCTCATGGGGAATGTGGAAGTCCTTCTGCTCTACAGTAAAAAGAAAGGCATCCCCTGTCCCCACAGGCTCTATTACTACTCTATTTTATCTTCTGCTCTTCCTCTAGTTAAGTGATGCTGCTGTCAGGCACTGCTCATACTTCTGCCTCACACAAGTGAAACTATGCCATTAACTGAGGTCTTACGTTTTCATGAATAATAATAATAAAAAGTCTTCAATTTCTTACATCTTTCTCTTTCTTCCCAGACAAGAGTCTAGCTGATGAGAGAAGCAGTACCCTGGCACCATTAAGTAAACTAGTACTTTGATATCTCAGATCAAAGAAACTCAGACTTGTAAAGAAGTGTCCAGACCAAATCTCCCGATTTCACAGAAGCAAACAGCTTTCTGTTTGTACCAACCCGAGTAATTTCTTAATCTCCTTCCTCTGTCTCCTCTCTCCTTGTCTCTTCTTTTCCCTGTCTCCTCTCCTTGTTGTCCGAGTGCCTGCTTGCCCATGCTTTGGGCACGTGTGTCAGGCTCCAGCACTAAATTCTGGTGTTTAAATTTCTCTCATTAAAATTCATCAGACTTTCACCTTTTCAGTTATGGGTGGAGGAAGAGGAGCAGCACTCTCAGCATGAAGTTGAAAGCCCACCTGGCACAAGCAAAGAGGCTCCTAGGGCAAGGACTGAGAGCAGGTCTGTTGCCTGCAGCATATTAGGTGGAAGTGATCTTGACTTCTAGTATTCCTCTCTAGATCCAACCAGGGATGTATCTGAGAGGATGCTTCTATTAATATTTTTTTTTCTTTTTTTTCCCCTCCTTTTCCTTAATCCTTTTCATTTTAGTACTTTTCTCATTATGTGTGTGGAAATAAGGTTTGATTGGTTGCTGCTGGGAGTATCAAAGCTGCCCTGGCACTATGGGGCTAGGGATCTTTGGATACTGAAGCCTTGCTTGAAATGTCTGCTTGACCTTATGAGTCACTTGTGTCTGTCTGTCTTTCCCCTAAACCCTACACAGACTTTTAGGGATCTGGCTATTAATTTCATGTCACTAAAGCAAACAAGGTACACATTTACAGAGAATCTAAGAATAATCTGACCAATGAACTAGGGTTCAGCTCTTCAACCTGTACAGTGAATGAAGTTCCACAGATCACTGAAGACTCTGGAGCATTTCAGGGCTGACTGCAGTAGTCTTGGTATCCACTAATATCTTTGAGCAAAAAAATAGCTTGGATTAAAACGTCTGTCCCTGAAAATAATAACTATAGGAGATGTTTGTCCTCCTGACCTTGGTGATAACTACAACTGCACCCCTGGACTCTCCCTCTATATTGCCAGGTTCTGAGGACAGTAAATGCTGTTCACCTCTGGCTTTGCCTCTTTCCTTCCTCATGCTAGCACCTCCTTTGATCAGCACAAGCTGGAGGTGTGGGATACAGGTTATTTGTGCACTGAGTATAACTTGCTGTTACTGCAACTGGCTGGGATCCTTTTAGTGAACTGGTATTGGAAAATGGACACTTACTGTAATGGAAACACTTCATAAATATTAATTAGGACTAATAAAAAGGAAGTTTCAGCAAATGCTTCTCACCTGCAGAAAGTGACTTCCTGAAAATTCCACAGAGAACCATTTGCAACATGCTGTCCAGCTTGTGCAAATTTGGGAGATTAAAGTTCAAGTCCCCACCCAACCCATACTAGTCAAGGTCTTTATTTTTAGAACAGCACCTATATGTATTTTTTTGTCATTTCAAAGAGGAAGTTAGAGCAAGTAAAAGCACCGATGCTTTAATCCCACAGAAGGGTTATTGTGGAGTCTTTCTGACGAGGACAGTTTCTAAGACATCCTCTTGGTCCCGAGCGTTGGGGTCACTGTCTCCCACCATCTGCCTGAGCTGCTGTCGTACTGCTTGAGCCTTCCCGTAGCTTCGTTTTACCCCCTGTTAGCCCAGGCAAAGTTGACAGTGAAGGGGGAGTGTGGACCTTAGCATGCACCAGGGAATCAGCATTCACCCAGCCCTGGAGAGCTTAGGAAGGAAGCGGAGATCTGTATAAAGACCCTGATATCTACCCCACTGACTGGACTGAGGTACCACATACTGCTGTTGGTCTTCATCTTTCTTGCATGTGGACATCCTCAATTGCAGCAGAGGTCTTGAGTGCTACATTAAACTGATCACCCAGCCCAGATGAGTAGCTTCAGAGTGAGTCAGAGTCTGCTTCATGGGAAGGTGAGTGGCTGACTTGCCTCTGGACTCCTTAACATAATTGCAGCAGCAGCAAATCTTTGGAGGTGAAAATTAGAGCTCTCCACAGGCACAGGACAGAAGGCGCTGACCTTCTGGGCTGGGATTTTCAAGGACGGCCCTGTGTAATGTGGTAAGTCTTGGAGTGTGAGCACTGGCGGTGAATGTTACAGTGGACTTCAGACTCTGGCTGCTGTTTGTTGAATTATGCCAGTGTTCCACTTAAAAAAGAAGAAAAAAAAGAAATCTGATACTGTGTTTGTTCTGTTTCTCACTTGTCCTGCACTCAGATGGACAGAAGAGTCAGGGAGAAACACTTGTTGCCAAACATAGAGGATAACCCCATTATGGTTGTGAGAGCTGTGCAAGCAATGGGGTATTACAATACTGGGACCGTAGAAACCACTTGAGCCAGGTCCGCATGAGCCCAGGTATAGCCACATTCAGCTATGCTGGGATTAGTGCCTTTAGGACAACTTTGGCATGGGGCAGTGTGATTTGCAAGGGGTGGTGGTGCATTTTCTGCAAAACTTACACCTTAAAGGATGCTGAGGCTGTAAGGGATAACAAGCCTCCTTTGAGGAGGCTTGCATCCTTCCGTTAAAATGGAGTCTAAGAACTAGGAATGCTTCTGCTGTGGGCTTTGAACAGGCGCCTCTGAACGCAGACTTGTCTGTGGTTTTAATAAGATCCAAATGTGCATTAGAGTCCATCTGGAGGTTAGCAAATATCTCCTCTTCTGCTTGTCTTCCCAACCCGTCACAGCTGCACTGTGAACACCAAAGCAAGCGGGTCAAAAGTAGGTACGGGTTTCCCAGGAAAACTGTCCTTTTTCTTTCTTTTTCCCCCATAAAGGTTTGTATGTGCAGCACTAATATGATGTGCATCCCAGCAGCAATGTGTCTGAGGCACTGGGGGCTTGAAACTCGGAGAAAAAGCTTGTATATTGCTTGTACCTTTTACCTAAAACACCCAGAAGATTCTTAGCAGAGGGCAGCTCTGTTGCAGCATGCAATTTAGATTTTATGTGAGAGAGTGCAATGCTTGAAAATAGCTGAGATAAATTATTCTTCCCCATCTATGCTGTGTGCAGCTTGGGGCGAGGAGTGGGAGGGAGAGGGGAAAAGCTGAAGAGAAGTGTTAAAAAATGGGGAAATGAGATCAAAATAGAGCTGATGCACACAAATAGAGAATATTGAATAAGGAAGCTACAGGACATATGGACCCCACTGTGTCATGCTCACAGTACCCACAAAGAAAATATTGTAATCCTTGTAATAAGTGCTGCGCTGTATGCACTGACGACGGGAGGTTCCTGCCCTCAGGGAGAGACATCCGAGGGAAGCTGGTCCGAGGGACGCGTCTCCCCCATCCTGCCCCTCTGTGCTGCTTGGGGGCCCTTCCTGCCCATCTTCTCAGAAACCACCTTCAAAGCGTGTTTGCGTTGACCACGCTGTGGCCTCAGACGTTGATAGCCGGAGAAAGCCGGTTTTCTTTGACTCATTAAAACAGTGCTCTCGGGCATCCAGGGAGCATGGCGAGAGCGCGCATGCATTATTAAAGCCCTCGCTCATCCCTTCTGTGCTCTTCTCGTGACACGTTTGTGGGCGGAAAGCACAGCGAAACAGCACGCTGGAGAAGCGAGGGACTGAGACTCCGTGCCTGCTGCTGGCGTGACTCTGCCTTCCGACACAGGAGGTTTGGTAGCAGTAATTCACTTTCCAGGCAAAGGGAAAGGAAAAAAGCACAGGCACAGGATGCTTCGTGGCAGGACGGGGACTGCGGAAGCTGGCGGTGGGGACCCTGACCTGACGTGGGGGGGCATGACCAGGCCATGGACAGCAGGTACAGCTCAGGCCAGGGGGGCACCCGTCAGGATTGCTCCCCCCATATCGTCTACAGCAATGTGGCTACCAGGGCAGTTAATACAGCATCAATACTAAATTTACAGACTTGTTTCTCTTGTCCTTTACATAACCGGTGTTTACCTGCCAAGAAGAAATTGGTACCACCTGCTGATCTCAGATAGCCTCATTTACCAAAAAGCAAGTTTCTTAAAGCCATTGCTGTAGCACAGGTAGATAGAATAGGCTGCTCTACCACTGGTGTCACTGAAGTGCAAAAGCAGTGAGGTGGAATTTGCTGTGACGGCTCGTACATTGTGAATGACAGCCTAGGGAGTGCTTCAGAGAAAACTATCTACGACAAACTCTCTCCTGGCCTTTCTAATAGGAGAGACAAGGCTACACTAACACAATTCCATTTGCCAGAGGTTTCTTTTTGAAACGGGAGCTTTTAAACACACTTTGGAATGAACACAAAATTCTTGGAGGAGGGAAAAGTGGCGGCTTAATCTGACTCCTATCTAAAGTTTCCTATGAGGTAGTAGTTAAAAGCTAGCCTTGGAAGTGGAGAGTGTCTGCAAAGATATGCTTATAGGGCCGAGCATTGTAAGCCATAGGACTGAGTCCGTCTCCTCTGGTGCCAGCATTACTGTGCCCTGCATGCAGATCTGTCCTTTAAACAGAAGACAGCAGACTGCTTTTCAGCTCTGCTCTATGTTGCAGTCCACTTACTTCTCAGTATGTGGAAATAGGAAGTATGGGAGTATCGTGGTTAAACAGCTTTAGAGCTGATGTCTGGCCAGAGCGAACCTGACTACAGTCTGCTGCCAGAATGACTGAGGAACTGTAGCCTGCCCTTGTGCCATTCCTTATGCCCGTCATTCAGAGAGAGCTCAATAAATTCAGAGTTACCTGAATGATCTTTTGCTTTACCAAATAGTAGCCTCTCTGTTGCTTAAAGAAACGCTTCCTTTTCCTCTCCCAACCCCATGCTCCTTCTGGAAGGCAAACCTCAAATCTGCTAGTACAACTCGGAAAACACCAGTCAATCTTTACAAAAATAATACTTCCCCTGAGCTAGTGAAGCTGTAAATTGCAGTATTTTGTCAGGCTGCTGTTGCTGATGACTGACTTGTCATGTTACAACTAACACTTTAAAAAACTGCTCTGCCATCATGACAGCGAACGCTGTGTGAGTCTTGGCTCGAGGACGCAGCTTCTCGAGCATGTGTCCTCAGCTGTGTAAACAGAACTGCTTAGGGCTTGTAATTTAGTGCCGTATCACAGACCACGGAGGCTTTCTGTTGTGAAAATCTGCAGGTTTTTGAGATTTTTGGGGGGAGATAAGAAGAAACCTGCAAAATCAGTGAGGTACCTGCTGTTGGGCTGTCCCTTGAGAACTGCTGCTCCTTCCGTTTGGACCGTGTGGTTGATGCAGAATTGTCAGGTAATTGGGGAAGACAGAACCCCCAGCCCAGCCCAGTGTGAGGGGCACCACTTTCCCACAGAGGAAATCTTCTTCCCCACACCTTCTTACAAAGAAGTCTGGCTCTCATTTTAGAAATATATACATGGAGGAAAGGGAAGAGCATGACTAAGAACGATTTGGACTCTTTTGAAAGAAGAGACCCTGAGATGCTGAAGAGGGAGCAAGAGGAAGCAGATAGAGAGTGCCATAATTTCGGAACACCAAATAGTTTCTGTAAGAACAGACTTTAACAAAGGTTCATTTATAATGCCTGTCCTTACTAGAGGTAAGGAGTGCTTCTTGTAGCAAAAGAAGTGGGGCTGCAAGATTCTGAAATGAGATTCTTGTTAAAATTTCTGGTGTGGCCAGAAATACAGCATGTCCTGGCGCTTCTAGAAGGGTCCCTGCATTAGTAACATCTGCCTAGCGTTGAATCTCCTCTCAGAGAGACCTGTTCACATGTTCTGAATAACATGCCCATGCAATGGGCATGTTATTCAGTTTCACTTATTCTGCCTTGTGAATTTTTTCTCTTTGCTTGAAGTGGTTCCTCATGAAACTACAAATCGTTGGATGTAGAAGCATTTTTTTTTTTTTTAATTTGGCAACTGCAGGCTTAAGATCTAAGTGAAATGAATTCCTTTTAAAGAAAAACTAGCAAAGAAAGCTTTGCGTTCTTTCCTTTTGTCCCAGAACAGTGTCAGCCAAAGCAAGCAGGCCAGTGTGCCAGAAAAACAACTTTTCAGCAGTTATCTGCAGTTGGAGTTTAATAAAATGAGATGTATAGCACTGACAGACTTCGAAAAAGTGCCTGAACAAATAACTATTCCTGTGTGAGGAGGTCACATGGAAGCCATGGTAAGCTGTGGAAAATGACCCAATATGTCTCTTCTGCTCATGCTTAATGTTTTGGCTCCGGTTTCTTCCTTTTAATGTTGTAAGTAGCCTGCCACATTTGTATAGGGGCTGAAAGCCCTCAAAAAGAGATCTGTATGATCTGACTTAATTACAACATGCAGACTCAAAAGCAGATCAGTATGTCCTTGAAGCAAAGTAAATGAGAGACTGCTTTCCCTCCTTACTGGTTGGAAATCGTGTTCTAGCATCTAGGTTCCCCCGCAAGAGCCAATTCTCTGTGTATATTTTCTTTAGAACAGAATATACGCGCCCACACGCAAATAAGGAACAGTTGCTGTTCCTCTTCTCAAGAGGCGTACGGGACTCGATCTGTGCTTGTTGCACTCTGATCTCTCCTGGTGTACTGGCATTGTTTATAATTGCTTCTTTTCTGATTAAAGTGCATAAGTGCAAATTGAATATTGCACACGTAAGAGCCAACCCTTTTTAATTGACTTTAGATCAAAACTAGCTACGGCTCACCTCTTTGAATGCTGTTGCTATGCAAGAAATTTGGGGAGAGAAATGATGCATGTTTTATTTAAGTTTTTTTTCCCTCCAGTTAAATTGCTCTATGATTCTTTTTTTACTACCTAGTAGTTTCTCTGACAACTTTTTAAACTGCTTAACTCTACACCAAGAGAGTGTTTCTATTAGATGAGGGACGGTAAACACTTTCTATGGTCCAGGAGGTGCTATCCTTCCTTTACAGAGCAATCCATTTTGGAATTAGCTGCTCGAGAACAACTTAATGTTACCTGGCTGCTGCTCCTGAATGGGCACGTTAAACACCACGTGTCTGTAAAGAGAGGCAAGAATCTACCATTGACTCGCATTTGGTCAGGATCAACAAGTGCTCCCAGCAGGGCTTTCTTTGCTCCGCTGACCTCCTTGAGGGAGACTCTTCCCACACCCACCACAGCGGTGCCTCTGCGCTCCCTGCTCTTCCAGACCTTGACCCTAACCCTCGCTGTGAGCAGGTGTGTGAGGTCCTTGCTGCCACTAACAGGTCCTGGAATTCATGGGTATCAAGGGTGGCATGAATAATGTTTGTGTGTGATTTTGAGAGAACAGTGGTTCTCTTTTGGATTGCTAAATACCAACTTCTATCCAGTGTGCTGAAAAAAAAAAGTGATTACATAATGTGCAAGTCCATGGAGAAGTATCTGAGCTTGAATAGTGTAGGTAGGAAATAGCTTCTCTTATAATCAAAATGCTTTTCAAAGTTACATCACTTAGCAGCAGGACTGCCACCTGGCTTGCGCTGTATCCACATTTGATGCCTTTTTTCTTTATGGTTCCAAACCCTTCTTTCTCTTCCTTTCCAGGTCCCTTCTTTTCCTTGGCCAGTGTGGTAGAAATGCCCTCTCCTCCGTTGGTGTACAAGGAGGGTCTGGCCTGAGGTAATTCAGACAAGATGTGGCTGCTGTCTCTGACCAGCAATGGCAAGCTGGGCTAGGTTTAAATGCTCTGACTTTCCTTCTGGAATCCGCTCTGTTGTCACTGGCTGGCTGCTTGCTGCAGCACATTCTGTCTACAGGCTCCTGGCAAATGCCACACTGCGTCCTGCTCCTTCAAGAGAAATGCTTCCAAATGGCAACCAAAACCATATTTACCTTGCACTTGTATAGGAGATCTGCTACTTAGAGAGGAAGAGGATTAGAGGTATGGTGAATAATCAAGAGAAGAGGCCTAAGGATATGTGTCATAGGCTGAGAATGGGAACCTGTGCGTCTCAGGAGCACCCCAGTGCATTACAGCCATGAGAGTTTCCACACTTGGAGTTGCAAACAAAAAAGAAGGTGACAGTAGGGGAGGATATGGACATTTCTGTTTGATACGGAAACTTTTAATCCTATCAATAGATTGAATTGGGTCCTAGAGATCTGTAATTGGTCACCAGTCAAGACAGTCTACAGCAGGTTTCTGAAAAAAACCCTAACTGCTGCCATTTCTTTCCCTTCTTGCACCGACCATGGGCAGGAATGACAACTTAATGACAACTTCAGAGTGCACCTGAATTTGGTTCCTGGTATCCTCCATGATAAAAAGCTGCCCTAAATGCTAATCTCAGCGCTCAGTCCCAATCCGTAGAGAGCTATGTTCATGCTTCCCTGGCTCCTGAAGGACAGAAACTCCATCTTATGCAAGGTACTGCCGTCAGACACAGCCTGAGATTGGTGTCCAGCACTTTCCTTCACTGTTGATCTGCTGTTTGCCCTGCACATACCAGAAAAGGAGTTTACTGCCCTGCAAACACAGCACTTTATAGGATCCCTGCTAATGAAACCAGTCGTGGAGAATCTGTTCTTGCTGCTTCACCAGGAAGTGAAAATGCTTGAACAAGGGTGAAGTTGCACTCCTCCTTAATTGTCACCATCCTCATCCTGCCAGTTCCTGTGAAAAGTAAGACGACACCAGACGACGCGCTAGTCCTGCCTCTAGCCTGGCTCAAATCCAGCACATCTTTGCACCAAAGCAAAGGCAGCAGTCTTTGTGAAAGCCTGTGCTGTAGCCTCCTCCTCCCTCGTGCCTCCCTTGCGTATCTGCTCAGGGGTGGCTGTAAATACACGCTCAGTCCCCGGCAGGAAAGTAGCAGTGGGGTTGCTGACTGCCTTGTTTAGCTACCGGAGCCTTTGATAGTGGTAGGGCAGAAGAAAGCATCCCACCTAACCTGTCTGTACCATGCAAAGCAGACCTGACTTCTTAAAACATGCAACAGACCTGATTATATGAGGTATTTTTAGTATAGAAGGCTAGTATTTAGTTGCCCTTTTTCTTTTTTTTAATGTCTCTCTGTGCTTTTATTGAGCTCGTTTTTCTCTCTTCCTCATCCGTGAGAGCTGAAACAGGCCTCCTGGAGAACAAGCATGCCGATGTATGTGCAAATACCTGGAGAAGTAACAGCCTGGTCCTTTAGCCCTACAAAGGGGCTGTTAAGAATTCCGGTTCTGGAGGACCCGCCTTGTCCTGTGGCTCCTGCACAAGCTCGGAGTCCAAAAGGAGCTTTTATTTCCCAGAGTTAAAAGCAAAAGTGAGGAGCTCTTTATGGATGCAGGTCACCCGGCTTACTCACACGCCAGGCTGTGCCACATAAAGTGTGTGTGCCTCCAGAGAACATGCAGAAGCCTTAGCAGGTCTTCCTCTCTCGTGCTCATTCTGGCTGCTCCGACTGAGGTCTGCGCCTCGCTTCTGGTGCTGCTGGGTGTTGAGAGAACGTGTGAGGCCCAGCAATGAAGACGTGTCTTTATGGCAACGTGGAGCACAGTAAATTCAGATGTCTGCCTTCCCTCTTAAGAACCATTCCCCTTTTCCGTCCTGCAGGTGATAAAGTGTTAGTCACGGAGAGGCGCGGAGGCTGCTCTCTCCTGACTGGCCATGGGTGTGAGAGATGCTCCGTGTATCAGCCCTAGGGGAGTCACAGTGCTGATTTTGATGATCGTGCAATAATGTAACTTCAACTAAGAACTGTTCCAGCTTAGGTCATGAACTCTTAAATTCTGGATTTTTGTGAATGTTTGCTCATCTTCCACCTCTACTGCCACCGTGTGGCTATGTCACTGTGTTCCTTTCAGGCCTGTATTAATCTTAATGTAGAGCATTCTCCATTAAATCACAGTTTTCACTCATATTATGTATGACACATTTCCTCACTTGCTGTCAAATTTAGTAAAATGTAATCAGTGGCTGGGAAGAATTTGACACATTACAATAGCAAAACAAGGAGAGGGAATTGTCATTATTTATTCTTGCCTTTTTCAATTGAAGGATTTTTAAAGGTGCGCTTTTTTCACAGTCTGGAAAAGGTGATGCAGAGTAAATGAGTGTGCATACCAAGCTACCAATCTCAGGCGCAAGTTTCACAGACACCTCAAGCAAGAGCTACTCAAGCCTGTGCAAAATAATTTCCAAAGAGCTACTTATGAAGCAGTTATATGCAGAAGAATCTATTTCATTGATCGACCGTCTTCTACCTGCCATACATTCATCTCTAGAAAATGTGCTTAGGACTGTATGGCATTTATACCCTTCTGGAAACAGTATCCTGCAAAGAGAACTCTATCAGAACTGCAAGCACGGATTCTGGGGAGGAGGAGGAACTAATGAAGACGTGTGGTGGAGCTCGTACAGCTAGATGCATCTGTGCGACCTTCTGTTCACATTGCGGCTTCTGCCGGCCTGAGCCAGGTGGAATAACTGTCTGTGAAGCTGGACACAACAAGGGTGATTTCATTTTAGATAAGACAACCTATTTTTCCTGTGTTTCTCATCATTAATCTTCACTATTAAATTCATCATCCATAATATGCTACTATATAGCTAAGATGAAAAAGAATGTCTTGTAAATGCAACTGCGTTGGAATAGGTGGCCCTCTGCTAGGCATGGTCTCTGCAAATTTAGCTTTTGTGAGATCAGCTTATTTGTCTTATGAGGAGTAAAACATTCTGCAAGTCCTAACTTTGAATAGCTACAGGGTGCAGCAGGGAAGATAAGGCTGCACCTTCCCTGAGTAATGAAAAACACAGAGGTGGATTAGGAACTGGCTGAATGACAGGGCTCAGAGGGTGGTAATCAGCGGTGCTGAGTCCAGCTGGAGGCCTGTGGTTAGTGGTGTCCCCCAGGGGTCAGTCCTCGGTCTGGTCCTGTTCAATTTATTCATTAACGACCTGGATGAAGGGATGGAGTGCTCCCTCAGCAGGTTTGCTGATGACACCAAACTGGGAGGAATAGCTGACAGCCCTGAGGGCTGCGCTGCCATCCAGAGGGACCTGGACAGACTGGACAACTGGGCGGCGAGTAACCTCATGAAGTTCAACAAGGGCAAGTGCAGGGTCCTGCACCTGGGGAGGAATAACCCTAGACATGCCTACAGGCTGGGGACCGACCTCCTGGAGAGCAGCTCTGCAGAGAGGGACCTGGGCGTCATGGTGGACGACAAGTTGACCATGAGGCAGCAGTGTGCCCTCGTGGCCAAGAAGGCCAATGGGATCCTGGGGTGCATTAAGCAGAGCGTCTCCAGCAGGTCGAGGGAGGTGATTCTGCCCCTCTACTCAGCCCTGGTGAGGCCGCACCTCGAGTCCTGTGTGCAGTTCTGGGCTCCCCAGTGCAGGAGGGACGTGGAGCTGCTAGAGAGAGTCCAGCACAGGGCCACGAAGATGATTAGGGGCCTGGAACATCTGCCCTATGAGGAAAGGCTGAGAGAGCTGGGCCTCTTCAGCCTGGAGAAGAGAAGACTGAGAGGGGACCTGATTAATGTATATAAATATCTCAAGAGAGGGAGGAGGAGGGGGCTGGCCTCTTCTCAGTGGCGACCAGCAACAGGACTAGAGGAAACGGCCACAAATGGAGGCACCAAAAGTTCCACAGGAACTTGCAAAGGAACTTCTTAACAGTGAGGGTGACAGAGCCCTGGCACAGGCTGCCCAGAGAGGTGGTGGAGTCTCCTTCTCTGGAGATCTTCCAAACCCGCCTGGACATCACCCTGTGCCACATGCTCTAGGGGACCCTGCGTGTGCAGGGGGGTTGGACTAGATGACCTCTACAGGTCCCTTCCAACCTTAAGTATTCTGTGATTCTGTGATTTGCTGCAAGTAACCATCTGCGAGTGCTTTCTCCTCACTTGGTCACACAATCTCATTATGAAGGGCAGCAGGGGGTGTCATCAGATCTTTTTATACCCTTTCTGGTGGAAACAAAGCAGGTTAAAAGAGATGCAAATTTTAATGTATCAAATACATTTTAAGGTTTATGGAAGGCTATGCTGGGACCAATTGTACACAGTGACATTTCAGCTGACACTGAAGTTTACAGCTGGATTCACTGCTTGATGTAAGCAATGTAGCATAATATTCTGCATGGTTACAATATGAGAGGAATAACTAAATCTCATGTAGTTTTATCTGTTATTGCAGTTTTGAGAGCATAAGAATTTGGCCTCGAGGCTGTGAGGTCCTGATACTAATATGAAAGAGAAATTGTATTCAGCCTTAGAGAAGCGAGAGCAACTCTCCTCAGAGAAGTGAAATCAACTCTTCCATTTTCTCTCTTTTTCCTCCCCCTACTGGACAATCAAATAAAATTGTAAAATGCTGTGGGTTTTTTTAAGTGACACCTTTCCGAAAAAATTCTGACTTTTATCACTGTGAAGCTTGAGTTTAGATGAGCGAAAACATGATCATGGAAGAGCCACTGGAGGCTTCTTCCATCTTGTTCCAGGGCTAACTTGGATTAGTTGGTTAGCCCCTTATTTGGATGCCCAACTAGCATCTGTCATTGTTGTGCTCAAAAATGGCCAAAGTCTAGTAATGCTCTAGGTGAAAAATGCTCTGAGAGAGTCCCTATGTGTGCCCTACGCTGATCCGCCTCTAGCAAGGGTAGGTCTTTCTTGTTCCAGATTTCCCTTCTGGTCTCAGGGGGTTTCTGAAGGTCAGTCTTGCCGGTAAAAACTTAAGTGAACTGGCGCTAAGTGGCTCAGCATTTTCTATGTCTTCTGTCAGCAGGACCCTTGCCCCACCACGGTGCCGAAAATTCAGCACTTGGCCAGGTGAGGCAAAAATCTGTCAGTGACATAAGGCTTCCTCTGATAGTCATTGACATGATGCCTCCCTCAGTCTTCTCACACTGGAAAACCAGCTACATTGTCCCTTTGTCCCACCAAGATGTGGGCAGATTGTTCTGAGAAAAAGCAGAAGGGCAAATAATATGAGCAGCAAGGGTAAAACATCTGGTGTAATGAAAGGGTTGGCAGGGCTGCACCTTCTGAGCAGGAAGGAGGTCATGTGAAAGAGAAAGGAAGGGTCTTCTTCATTGCCAGGTACAAAATAAACTTAGCTAGACAAACTGAGAGCATGACTGGAAGAATAGAATGGACTTAGATAATGGACATCATGGATTTCTTGAGCAAAGTCCTGCTGCCCTGGCCACTGGGACGAGGTTTCTTTGAGGGAAGGATAGTGCTATTGCTGTGAGGTACAAATTAAAATATGGTGAATTTTATTGGTTTTTATCCGTCTGAAAATGGAACCAGTGGCTGCATTCTTAGGGCCACCAAAGCATTTAAAGATGTATTGAATTCCCTCTCAAATTATTTTTGAAGTGCTAGAGGTCTAAGTGTTGCGTAACAGCCTTTTTTTCCCCCCATTTTAATGCTAGAGTGAGCATATGTTCCTGTAAGATGGCACGTGCACAGAGAAAAGGCAGCAGCAGATAGTCAGTGCCATGGCGGGTGGGTTCTCCTGGGAGCTGCTGCTCGAGGCTGCTACAGCAGGACGGGTACAATAAAATTCATAAAGAAGGATATGAAAGAGAAACTAAAAAAAAAAACCCAAAAACCCACGTCTTACAGAGCTGCACATTGTCCCATGCAGTGCTCAAACAAAGGTAAAAACAAGAAATCTGTTGTTGATTTCTGTAGGTGAGGAGAAGTGCATTTATGGAGCTGCGCAAGCAGAGTGGAGCCTGCTGAGTGACAAACGGCCCGGATATTTCCAATATGTGAGGAAAACTTGGCCAAAGGGAAAAGCTTCCAACCCTGTTGGCGAGGAAGACCCTGATGAACTTGTTCGGTAGGTGTTTTCCTCAGATTTTATCATCACGCAGCTCATGATATCATTCCTTAGGTTTCTTGGAAGCATGCCACAGCCTGTGTCCATCACAGGAATCCGTATCAGACCTGTTCCCTTGATAACACATATGCTGGACCAACAGAATCACTGCTCACACAAATACAGTCTATGCCAGTCTGTTCCTTCTGTAAGTTTTCAGAGCTCGTAAATAAACCTTACAAATATCCAGTGTTAGAGTTAAATGCTTTTACACCCTGGAGTTTTAAATTAAGGGTTGACTTGTTATTCTGTGTTGGTTACTCATTTATACTTTCTAGAAAGCAATCCCTGGGTATAAAATGAGAGGATGTAGCAGCCAACACTTTTTAAAGTCTACTCTTGGCAAAAGAAAAGCTATCCAGCTGCATTAAGAGATATATGACCCTCTTGAAACTGCTCATCCCCCTGACAGAAGAAAGCTATATTCCATTCTGCCTTGGACAATTTAGTAGCAGCCATCTAACTAGCTAAGGAAACACGCTTCTGACAAGACCCCTGAAAAAGGACCCCCATAAAAAACCTGAGTAATAAAACATTTCCTCTTAAAAACAGCAGGTGAAATAACGGGAGGGTTACTGAACTGCACTTAAATTTCGCTGTGTTTTTGATTACCAGGAGCTCTATGCACAGATTTTTTTTTCTTTTTTCTTCTTTGCTGGTCTGCCTGGGAGGTATTTGAAAGATGTCTCTCAGATTTAGCACACTCTTCATTCTCGAAGTGAGAAACACCATCTTTAACCATCTCTGCCCCTCTTCATCTTTCTTCAGGGTTTCTTCCAAGCTTTTAATCTTCCACAGCAGAGTAGATGTATCACAGTTCTTCTTCGGAGAGATTCAGAAGTAGCTGGTGCGCTGTGGCATGGCCCGTTTCTTGAAAGATTCCTTGGAATTGTCTTTACGGCAGATCCATCCCCTTACTGAAAATATCTTTGAAGATGTAGCCTAAAACACCTTTGTTATTTTAAAATGGCATTTAGCAGTCTCCAAAACTGCTTTCCCCACAAATGCAGTTTTTCAAAAGTGAGCAGTCCTGTTTCCACAGTTCACAGTGAATTCCACTTGTTAAGGAGGAATATCCCATCCAAACTACATAGCTGTTTAAGACAGCTATACTTTTCACCATCAAAATTATGCTTATTGCTTTGGGTATTTTTTTAAGCTTCGGCGTTTTTCTGGGGACACAGCTCAAGCCCATCTTGCCAAAATAGAAATGAGGCTTGTTGATTCTGATCTGAAATTATTCCAGTGCAACAACGCAATGCCTGTAGGATGTTTATGCTCAAGAGTATAATGTAGTTAATTATAAGCAGTAGTAACAAATTTATTGGCTTTTTTAAAAAATATTTTTTCTTCTGGATAAATAGGCAGCCTAACAGTGATGCAAAAGACCTTCAAATACTGGTGTTCTGTGGTGTTCCCTTATGGCTACAAAATGTTGAATACTTTGGGGGTATTTGTAAAAAGAGGAATTTAAAGGATTTTCTGATGCATGAGTGGCCCTAAGATAATACGGTGAAAAATGTCTAAGCACCAGCCAAAGCTTTTAGGTTAACTTAGATCCAAACATATCATCAATTGGGGCTGGCTCAGGCGTCACAGACTGCACTGTTAGGCTTCGTAGCAGTAATCCCTGAAGGACTAAACAAAAAGCCACGTTACACAGTGTCTCTGCTTCTTATTCATATAAGATATTTTGAAAGAGTGTCTTCACGTTCTAGACCTGCAGTGTTTCTGTTAAATTTATTTCTCAAGAGCTCCAAGGGTGTAACTAACTACACTGGAAAACAGATTTGGTAATCTCTGGAATATGCAAGTGCTGACATTGCAGGGAAGAGTGGCAGAAACCTCCCCGTTGCATATTCTTTCTTGAAAGTATCACATCTGAGTACTGCGGGCACGGGAAATTTCCTCCCAAGTGTGGGATTTAGGAAGCCATTCTGCTCATTTCAGCAATAAACACATTCCTGTTTTTAGAAGGATAATTCTGTCAGCACAGCAAACTCTGTGCTTTCTGGCATAGGTGTTTTGTAATTCCTTGGGGTAATAATGACCAAGAATCTTCCCTTGTAGCCCTTGTTTGGCCCAGGATTCTGTGTGACAGGTTAATGTCTTATTTTATCACTATGAAAGCATCACCAGCGAACAACTGCCCATAATCTTCCTTGATAGCTCCTTTGGATTTAGGTGTTTTCAGACAGTCCCTTTTCTTAGGAAAATGGAACATTAATTTTTTTAAAAAAGCTTCTTACAAGCAGTTTTTCAAACTTCTGGGAATTCAATGGATTCACAACCTCAAGGCTCATTTATGCATTTCTGTGCAAACTGCAGTTAGCACTGGTACATAAACACTGCTAATACATCAGTGCAGCAAAACGTATTGTGGGTTGTAAAACACCTCTGCATCTGAGATTTTAAAGTGCCATTAAATTGCTTTACAACATCAACGTCAACTTCCTTGGTGGTGGCAAAGCAGTGAACGCGCTTTTTTGTTTAAAGACTTATTTAAAGTTCTTTATCCTAATGTAGATGTAATTTTGAGACATGCAAAACCAGTGCCTGCCGAAATAGTGGCAACTTAATTTTTTTTTTTTTTCTTATCTTGAAGATCTCAGCTCGGGCATATTTAGATAGAGCACCATCTCAATAGTAGTGTTCAGTAGTGGTCTGAGAACCGACCAGTCCAACCTGCTTCTGCGCATCCGTGTCTGAAAGGATCACTGTACTCCTTTGCAGAAGCGTTTGTGCCATTCAGGGACAAAGCACATGAGCAATGTGCTGTAAAAGCCCTGTTCCTGTCTGTTTTGGCTTCTTGGAAAAGAACAAGTGCCTTACCAGCTCTGTAATCGGGTTTGTAGTATGTTTTCTTTAGCAGAGACAGAAGGTTTAACCTTTCTCAGAACCACTGCTATTAAAATTATATGGTGCTTTTCAAATGCACAGCAAAAATCATCCTATAAAACCTGATTTATTAACCATGCGTGTGAAAGGCCAATATATTACAACAGTCTTCAGCCCAGTGCTGTGGTTCAAGCAGTTTGGGTGAGTCCTTATGGAGACTCTCTTCAGATCCTGCCTGAGCAGTCGGGGTCCCAGGTTTACCTCCAGCTCCTCTTCCCTTCACACCAGTGCTGCAGCAGCCCTGTCTCTGCACGGCCTAAAAGTCCCTGGAAGAAAACCCTGCCTGTGCTAGAAATAAGCCTAATAGTCAGGAAACTGGCAACCCTGCAGCAGAAATCCCTGCACGCTTCTGTCCACCCTCAAGCCTTGGCCAGCACCCTTTTCATCACAACCTTTCTCTGCAGGAGCACCGCCAGGCTCCTTTCCAGGATTTGGGCAGCACCGGGAAAGGTTAAATGGTCGTGGCTGCTGCGGTACCCAGCAGCTCCTAACGTTGCTTATGCCTTAAACCTCCTTAGCTGGAAAGCAAGCAAGGGTTTACACTCGCACTCTGCTGCTCCAAGACCAAAATCCTACCAAGCACAAGAACAGAAGACATAGTCCTTCTAAAAGAGTAAGGGCTGAGACTGTCTGACGACTGACAAATGGGGAGGGATTGGAACTGGATGGTGTTTTTATAAGCTAATTCTGGTTGTGGGAATGTTGATGGGGGATAGAGTGGTGTGCAAATAGGCTGGGGTGGGTTAGCTGTGTACCACATGCTGCGTGTGCACCCAGAGGGCTGCAGCACCGTGCTGGGGAATGGCCTGATGTCCCTGGTAAAACAGAGCGGAGCGCTGGGAAGCTTGTGCCCTGCGCCACACTGCGCCTAAACCAGCATTTCTCTGAGAGGGATCATGCACTCAGTGCAGGGTGGTTTTAAGCCTGGTTTCCAAAGGAAGCAAAGCTTATCCAAGCCTCGTCTTTCTGGCTGCTCATGTTTGCTGTCTCTTTGCCACCCAATCCCTAATCAACTGCGGTCCAAAGGATATAAAGTCACTGCAGGTTCTGGAGGCTGAGTCACTGGCTAACATTGATAGTGCTTCTGGTAGAGCCAAGTTAGTGTCATAAGCGAGGGAAAGGGTTTTGTATTAGAGAATCACAGAATCGTTATGGTTGGGAAAGACTTTCCAGATCACCAAGTCCAACCATAAACTCTTCAACACCTGCCTGCTAAACCATGTCCCTAAACACCTCATCTACATGCTTCTTGAACACTGTCACCACATCCCTGAGCAACCTGTTCCAGTGCTTCTTTCCATATCCAACCTGAACCTCCCCTGGTGCAACTTGAGGCCGTTTCCTCTTGTCCTATCGGTAGTTATACTGGAGAAGAGATCACCTCCGCCTCACTACAACCTCCTGTGAGGTAGCTGTAGAGAATGATAAGGTCTCCCCTGGGCCTCCTCTTCTCCAGACTGAATAACCCCAGCTCCCTCAGCTGCTCCTCATGAGCAGCTCCAGCCCCTTCACCAGCTTCGTTGCCCTCCTTTGCACATGCTATAGTGTCTGCATGCCTTTACTGCAGTGAGGGGCCCAAAAGCGAGCACAGTATTCGAGGTGCAGCCTCACCAGTGTTGAGCATAGTGGTGTGATTGCTTTCCTCGTCCCACTGGCTCTGTGGTTCCTGATAGAAGCCAGGATGCTCTTGGCCTTCTTGGCCACCTGAGCACATTGCTGGCTCACGTTCAGCTGGCTGTTGATCAGCACCTCCAGATCCTTTTCTGCCATGCAGCTCTCCAGGTACTCTGCCCCAAGCCTGTAGTGCTGCACAGGGTTGTTGTGACCGACATGGCGGACTCAGCAGATCCACATCATCAATGAAGATATTTAAGAGGACCAGCCCCGATACCGACCCCTGGGGAGCACCGCTCGGGACCGTTGCCAGCTGGATTTAACTTCATTCACCACCACTCTCCGGGCCCGGCCAGCCAGCCAGTTCTTCAACCATCAAAAGAGTACGTTTGTCTAAGTCCTGAGCTGCCAGCTTCTCCAGGAGAAGGCGGTGGGAGACTGTGCCAAAGGCCTTACTGAAGCGTAAGCAGAGCATGTCCACAGCCTCATCCACTAGGCAAGGTCACCTGGTCATAGGAGGAGATGAGGTTGGTGAGCAACGTGTTGTGGACACTGCTTCTCAGAAGCCTTCCAGAAACCCTGGGGATGACAACAAATATTTCTCTAGCTGTGTTTCTATGATACCAGGAGGTATTTTGTATGCAATAATGCTGGCTGGGTTATAGTTATATATTTAATTCACATAAAGTACTTGCCATTCTCTAGATGGTTGTTGGTAATTATAGTGTGTTTGTGCTCTGGAACTGAAAGCCTGGGTTTATTATTTCCCATCAGTCAGTCCAATCTCCATTACACATTCAGTGAGAAAAACCCCGTTAAAGCACAGTGAAGGTAGCTCAGGAATATAATGTGCTGGGCATCTCTGCACAGGCTCCCCTTTCAGAATAAATTGCTCTTCCATACAACAGTAAATGTATGGAATGTATGTCCCCTTCTTCTGCCCTGATCCTCCACAGTCCAAGGTCCCTTTCCTCTCTTTTGTGCCCTGTTGCTCTTTTGCTTTACGCTACCTGAGACACAGCTTTTCATGGATGAAGGGAAAATCCTGTGGGACCTGTAGCACTGTGCCATGTGTGTACCTAGAGATGTCCAGGCTGCTCCCTCCCTGTGGCAGAGCACATTGGACTGTGAATCAGGAGCCTACAATGACAAAGCAGGGTGGGAATACGTGTGTATTGGGCACAGTGGGACACTGATAAACAGCCACGACTGGGCTTAGTATAGCACTGCACGTGTTAATCAGGTACCTAGTTCTTAGCACTGGGAGAGCCCCTGGGGATGGACTCAGCATGCTGTGCATGAGTGCAGACCAAGGGGGCTTGGGCTATAGACCTGAGCCCCGGAGTCGTTTGGGATCTCGGTGCAGACACAGCAGCCGTGAACTTAATCACAGACAGTGGCAAAGTGCCATGGCCAGGCGCTCCAAAGAACTGAGGGTATGTTTGCTTCTCTGGTTAAGGCCAGGATTGATGCTGGGTGGGTTCTAATTTGGATTCCAGCAATGAATTTCAAGAATCCAGCCTTGCACAGCCCGGACGTCTGGCCAAGGCAAAAGCAAAATCGATTTTGGTTTTAAAGGGCTGTACAGGAATATATGAGTAAATATGGAGAAAAATAATCTAAAATTGATTAGACGAGATCCATTACCCAGCAGGCAGTAAACCACCAAAGACAGGCCATGGAATATCTATGAGGAGAAAACGAGAACGCTGTAGTATATACAAATAAGAATCAGAACACTGCTATTTTTTCCATCAACCCATGTGTCACTCTTTGGTGGTTTAAGGTTATAAACTGCCCTGAAAGACAAGAGAAACTGCCTGTAACTCCGTAGTTTCACATTACAGACAATGCCATGCTTCAAATAACAGAGTAAATGCCATTGTGCAGGAATGAGATGTGCCACGTGCCAGGAATATTCTTCAGGCTTGGGGGAAAAAGCATTTCATATTATGCAGATGAAACGCTCCCTAAAGCTGCCAGTCCTGCTTGTATGGGAGATACGGTGGACCTTATTAAAGCTCTTACAAAACCTTATACTAAAATTTTTGCAATAATTGAAAGAACAGTAATGTAAGACCCCCGTGATCACAGAATCCCAGCAAGAACTGTAATTCCTCTGTTATGCTCGATGAGTTCTACAATAAAAGTAGAGAAAATGACCATACTAAAAACAAGGTTTAATCTAACTAAATGAAATGGGAGTAAACCATACCCAAACTGCTCACAAGACATCCATTGGGCTCAGAGCAAGTTGTGAACAGGAATTCAGTTTTACCATTGGGGAGTGCTGAACTGGATGTTATTCTTAATGAAAGAAAAGGGATTTGCGAAAGACTTTTAGAAGGATTATAACATAAATTTAGAATCCCAGTCTTCATAAACTGATTATCAAGTGCAAAGAAGCTCCCTGTGCCAGGAAAGGACCTTGAAGCCCACCAAACTTTCCATCAAATGCTGCAGAATTGGATGAAGCCCAAATGCAGACAGAAAGTTAATGGAGCCCCTGACTGAGCCACAGACCTTGCTTTAAGTAATCCCAGTGTGGCACAGTCAGAACCGGGGTGCATACGGCCGCTAGGACCCGGCTGTGTCTTTTGCTCTGTAAAGACAAAACCTTGGAATAGGATTGATAACTAACAGAAGGATTTATCCCAACGTTCCCCCTACAAATGCAGCAGAGGGGAGGTATTCTGAGAGCTGAGCAGGGCACGAGTGATATTATGTCACGGATATCAAACAGAAGGAGAAAAAGGTACGTCCTGCACTTGCTGCTGGCATGGAAAAGGCAAAGCTGGCTGTATACCCGCAGTACTGAGGACACGAAATTGTGGCTGTGGGTTTAATTACAAGGATGGAACTTACCAAACACAGCAATTTGGAGACTGCCGAGAGATTCCTAAAGAATGGCTGTATCACACATAGGAAATTATTGCACTGATTTTAACTGTGCTTTGCCACCTGTACAACGAACTTTGAGTCTTACGTGTTTCAGACAGGGAGGATATTTTGTCTTCCTTAGTTTTATGTTCAACTTGGATTCAATACTATACCTAAGGCACGTCTAAAGTGTTAACAAGAAAATAAAATGATTCATTCCACTTTGACCTTGGGAATTTATAGGGGCTATACTGCCAAATATATCTGTAAACTCCTCACACTTATGGATTTGTTCCAAGACAGTGAAATAATGTCTTACCAAGCTATGCATGAGGCTTAATTAATTATATTAAGACTAAGGGAGCTACTGCTAGGTTAACTATTCAACTTGATAAAGTATCAGATTTGGAATACCGTGTATGATATTTAAAAATAATTCACAAAATTCTTGATGGAAGTGTTCTTAGAATAATCATCACAACAACCAGGACAAGAAGTTTAATCTAACACTCAGCTGTACTAATATTGCTTTAAATAATTACTCTCATATTAAATACATTATTTATAAAGTACTTAACTGCCATGTCATATAGAATGGATGGTTTCCAGACAGAGGTCAGGGTAAAGCAGTGCTTGAGATACACCTTCCTACCTCGGAGGCTGGAGTGGATCCATACAGCACTGCTCTCACATCAGACTTTGCTATCACATCACATAGACATTTATACACCCTAGAGACGTGACCCTAGTACATGACAAGAACTGAGATGGGTTAGGGGAACTCTCCTTGCAGTCCTGGGACCATTCCTGATTTTATCCAGATTCCTAAAATGAGGTTGCTTTGGACCTGGGGCAATGGAGACCTGGACCATTTAGGTGTGTTTGCCATCCATTCAGATTGTTCCTCCCCTGAGCAGAGAACATCGTTGGTGAGATGCTTTAAATTCAGGAGCTCTAAGACCTTGCTATGGTAGCTGTGTTATCTTCAGCAGACATCAGGGACAGAACCTCTCATACACTGGTGCTCTCCACAGCAGCAATATTACTGTTTTATAGAGCTGGGATGCAAGTGCTGGCCACTTGTCTTATTCAGCTTGTCTTATTCAGCTGTAGTAATTAAGCAACATGTTTCTGAACGTGCAACCATACTTATGGTTGCTCGTCTCAAAGAGAGTAATCCAGCTCTCAGCTGGATTCAGCCTTCACATTTCTCTAATCCAACCTGTTCCCACACTGGTCGTCATTTTCAGTCTGTGGCACTGCATTAAGTCTGGAGGGACCAGCATTTCCCTATATCAAGTTATATACTGGAGGGGGATCTGGCTGAAGGATAACATGAAAAGAAACTGGTGGTGTGGGATGGAAGTCCAGTACTTCTATCTTTTGGGATTTCTTTGTTCTTGTGAGGACTTAAGGTTTTCCTTCCAAAATCCTGTGTTTTCACACTAGAATCAAAGCCTTTAGGTGGGAAGATTATACTTCTGTGCGACCTATGTGAATATGGTGGGTGGGTAGGACAAAAGTTCCAGGGTTTGCTATGTGGTAGTATCAGCTTAAAGGAACTGAGAGAAAACGTTTGCGCTGCAGCAGGAGGAGAGGGTTTGGGGCGAGCGACCCGGAGCGGGGTGAAGCCTCCAAGGAGCTCGGTCAGCCCCCCTCCTCCGCCTGCCCCCGGAGGGGTGTGCGGGGCTGCACTGCAGCGAGACGCGCGGTCTGTGTAGGCAGCTCCCTCCTCGGGCCCGGAGGAGCAGGCGTGCCGGAGAGCCAGCCGGGAGGCACCTCCGCCAGCAGCCCGCCGCTCCTGCGCCTGGCGTCCCTGCTCTTGCTGCGGCGGCAGCACGGAGCTGGCTCGTGTTCCCGGCCCCTCGGTGCTCCCTCCACAGCTTGTGCTTCCCCATCTCCTTCCCTGGTGCTGCTCTGCCTATCCCATGCTCTCTGGTCCTCTCCTTCCTCCTCCAACCATCACTTCTTTCTGCTCCATGCCCAGCACTTTTCTCTGTCAAATACTGCATGTTTTGCCTCTCCTCGGGCATCAGTTCTCCCCTCCCTGTTGCCAGTTTCCCTAGGTCACTACCTCCATCTAATCCCCGAGCCTTAATTTCCTGCCAGTGCCAAGGATGAAGTGAACAAGAGGGCTATAAAGATGATGACATTGCCTCATTCCAAGGAGCAGCGAGAACAGGTCTGAACAAGTTAAACACAGAGATTTATCCTTGCCCTGGTCCTTTTATTCTCCGGTATATATTTAGTTTGTTATAGCTGCTGGAAACAAAGACCCAATATTGCATTTGAAAACATGACTTATGTAAGAAAAAGGAACACAGAAATACAACGCACATAAATATGAGAAAAGGGAATTGCTTGGTCTCCACAACATGGAATAAGTTTGCAGAGGCACAGTAAAAGATGAGAGGTTATAAAGAAAGCATTAGGGTTGTCACTGTAAAGAAGCTGGGGAATTACACGGCAAGCTCGTATTACCAAAGCAAACTGGAGTTTGCTGTAGAGAAAGGGCTGTTCTTTGGAGGTAACATAATAGCAGTGCAAAATGCCCTGGAAGCTGATATCCTTTGGGGAATTCAGCAGGCTCCTATGGGTACAGGACATCTAATTGGAAAGCACAAGATATGTACCTGCGGCAGCCCCGTAAAAACTCAGAGACACATAAAATTGTAAAAACGGGTCATTTGTTCAAAATATCAACCTAGAAAAGAATAGAATTTGTGCAGATGATAGATCAAGACATGTTACAGCCATGGACTGAAACATCTTTAGATACGCTCACGCTCTGCTTTGCTGGCAGAAACTCCATCGCAGTGTTGGATTATTATTGGGATTTCCCTGTGGTTGTGTTAATGGGACTCTAGCATTAGAGCATGTTATAGCACACATCATATCTGCACTTGCCAGGGGCAGGACCACAGGGTCCAAGTAATGAGTCATGGTCCTAAGGACAGGATTTTGAGCCATTTGCAAGGTACGATGGGGAAGGATTCTGCCATGTAACATGCAGTTTCAGATATCCAGGACTGAATGGTTTTATGGAATTAAGATATTAAGATTTCTTTTAAAACCTACCAGACTGAATCCAAGTTCTTCTGCTGAACTTGAGAAGGCTGCCTTTAAAACACAGACCATTTTTTCCTTTTATTTTAAGAGGCGGCTGAGAAACAGACTTGGTACTACAGAACTGATCTGGGTGCCTATAAATACAGATGAAGCTAGACAAATGTCATATTCTTTCATGGTGAACAAGGATGCTAAAGGGCAAGGAGATGCAGTCCGCATACAAAAGACACTGCATGGACTCACAAAGCTCTGGCTGTTAAGGAGCTTGCTTCTTATTCCTTCAGAGTACAGACTCCTGAAGGACAAACCTTTGGGAGATAAGAATATGGAGATGAAACCTGCAGAATTACCCTCTGAAAAGAAGGTCTGAGAAATCTTTGAGATCCGCCAGGATGAGTGGGAGTTTCTGAAAGACAAGTTGCGTGCAGTTAAAGCAGTTAATGATATTTTATTTGTTGTTTGTAAGAACTATGTCAGAAATCACAAGACAATTTGGTTTTCTGTTTAAAAAAAGGTAAAGGTAGGTGTGATGCACATGCTGTTATTATGAGGAGTGTTGAGAACTAGTCTGAGAGGATCAGGCTCAAGGGAAATTGGGACAGAACTCTGGTACTTCTACTTTGCTCACGGACTGTATTGCACTTGCATGCCCTTTCCCTCAAATAAGCTCTTCTTAATGTCTGCTTGTCAAGGAACAGGAAAATCACGCAGGCAGCATTCTAAATTTGTATGTCTGGAAGCTCTTGGGTTTTGAGTTGTCTAAAGATGTTGTTTAAAGACTTAAAGGGCAGCTAAAAGCAACTTTGTATGGTGTTAAATAACATGTATTAATCTGTGTCTTTCCAGATGTGCTAATGCAACCAATACTAAGGCACTGGTAGATGCTCTGGGCGCCTGGACATCACCAGTACGGTCTCTCTCGAGATACTTGTTTCACTTGATGGTTAAGGCTGATGGAGGGAATGAGGAAGGGGATCCCCACTGAGGATGGATGCTGGAAGGGGCTCTTGGAAGCAGAAAGGCCTCAGTGCTCACTCTGGCCACTCTGGTGAGTCCACACGGGGAGTGACCATATCCAGGCAGAGAATGGGTCGGTGTGACCTTCAGGCATCCTGTTCTTTACATTAAGAGCCTCCTGACCACTGCTAGAGAAGATACACCTTGCTAGATGGACCTTTGCATTTGAGACCCACTGCTTTTCATTCTTATCTTAAAATTGAAGACATCACTATTTCTGCAAGATAGACCTACACCTGACAATGGATCATGGGTCTTTGGGGTTGCTACTTTCCTGTTCACAGGAAAGTTGCCTTTTAACAGTATTTTCTCCCATGTGTTTGACTTCAATGCCATCCATTTAGTTGTTCTGAATGAGTAACTGCTGTCTAGATGGCAAGTGACACCTGCATAATCAGAGATTCATGGTCACTGAGTAGTAGAATATGATTGCCTCAGCAAGCTTTCCATACAGAACTAGGAGAGCCAGAGATTTACTTTTATGTTATTTGTGAAAGGAACAAAACTCCTCTGCTGCTCAAATGGAAGTGAAAGAAAAAAGGAGCGTGTTTTGCAGTCATGGAAAAATAACGCTGCCTTTCCCCCAGTTCTCAAACATTGCTCTTGCAAAGGGGAACATCTTTGAGAGACACTTCGCTGTGTTTTTTCAGAATGTTCAAATGTTCCATTTTCTTTGAGAGTTACCTGCAAAGAAACCAGAGTTCCTTGCTGCTTCTCCAAGGTATCTCCTGGTTTCCTAAAAGCCTCTGAAGTAATACGCCATCTGCAGATTAGAAACTCAGATCTGGTCTGCTTTGAAAGACTCTGCCTAATGGGCAAACAAATACGTACCACTTCCAGCCATTTGAAGCAACTTTAGTCACAAAACAGTCCATTTCACAGGGAGCTGGAATGATGGACTCGGTTTCAGTCCTCTTTGAAAAACTGAAACAGCAGTTCGAAAACCCTGGCAGCAATTTGCTAGTGAAGGTGGATTCATTGAATGGGAAGTTGGCAGTTCAGTTTTCACATCTGAGTTTTCAGGATTACTTAAGGTGCTGCTTTCTGACACACGCTGTTTTTTATAACCCTGTAATTATCAGAGATGATTTTTTTAGGGACTTGAGTCCTTCACTGATGGAAGGTACTCTTGAGATGTGTGAGACTTTCAAAGATGATCACCACCAAGGAAAGCAGAAAACAGTGACCCAATTACGACTGCGATTCGGGAAGGAAATGGAGGGTTAGAGGACATGTATTGGAGAGTCTTTGTGAAATACAGTCTGAGGAGACTGGCCAGGGCATCTTCATACAGTAAATAAGAAGTAAAAACTCGTTAACCTTTTTCTCCTCAATTCCAGCTTCCTCTATGTTTAAATCAGAAAGGTAGTTCCCCTTTTTTTTAAATTTCTTTTCTACATTAGTATAGTGTAATACAGTTACTGTTGCTGTTAACCTTCAGGCAGACAGAAAATCAGCGGAGCTGATAACTGCAATACACTTTTATCTGGAATTAATAGCCTTTGCCTCTGAGCTGGAGAAAATATTGCAAGACCTGATTTGTGATAAAGGCAGCAGGAACGAGAGAAACGCCGTTGTCTGTTGTCCGATGGCTATCTTAGCTTTCCTCAGCCATGGGTGTCTCGCAGTGCAGAGAATACAGCTAAGGAAAGCAGAGACATCTAAACTCCTGCAAGAACCTAGTGCACCACAAACGGTGCTTTTTAAAGAGCGCTCTGTTAGCTGTTGTTGAGTGCCTCGTGTAGAGCAGCTCTGGCCAATGTAACTGGCTGTTACTGCTGTAGGGCATGGGCAGCAGAAGTGTCCCCAAGATTGCCTTGCCAGGCAGGGAGTGGTGAACGCAGACCCACTGGGACTGGGGGATACTCACCCCCTCAGGGATTGCTGTCAGAAACGGCGTTGAAAAGATGCGGGAAAAGGGAACTTCATTCATACAAAAGAGCGGTGAAATCTCTTCACTGGGGACTGAGTTTAGTGAGGGTGACACTCAGCCATGGCCAGCAGCAGCTGTGGGGAAGGAGTGGAACCCGCTGGGGCTCGGGAGCGGGAGAGCCCATGGGATGTTTTCACAGTCCTTGCTTTGGTGCAAGCTGCAGGGTTGCTGCACCCGTCCGGGAAGGGAGGGAGGGACCTGCTGCTCTGGGGTGCTGAGATGCAGCTGCTGCTGATGCTGTGCAGCCGATTGGGTCTGAAGGTGGGTTTAAAGGACGATGCAACAGGTCATGTCTATATGAACAGGACCATCGTGTCCTTACTGTAAGAACTGATTTTCTCAAGTGATCAAGTTGATCAAAATCACCTCAGGTGATCACCTGATCAAGGTGATTTAAGCTGATTAAAGGCATTTTGCTAAAGCCTCGGTGCTATGTAAAATTCAGCAGGCAGCTCTGTGTGAGATCCATGGTGGTGAGGAGGGAGATACCAAGGATAGGCGCCCCTTCGGAGCAGAGAGCAGTATGCGGGTGCACGGCAAGACGTCGGGCAGGGCAAGGCAGAGGGGTCGCTGCCCATAACTGCGCAGGCTCATCAGCCACAGGGCAAACTGCGCGGCGTGAGCAGCCTTGGTGTGCACGGCTAGCAAGGGACCATTCTGCGCTGCCGTAACTTGCTTTCCATGCAGACCGTACCGAGGACCCCTTTTCCCGCTGTGCCCTCTCGAGCGCGCGTCACCCCCGCCGTGCCGCGCTGCTCCTGGCCGCACCCGTGCAGCAACGTGCACAGAGCCGCGCTCCAGAGGGGCTTTCCCTCGGCCCCTGTGCCGCCGGGGAGGAGCATCGCCCTCGGGCGAGGGCACACGGGCGGCACCGGGGCTCGCCACGGGCACGTGCTGCTTGTGCTCGGCCTCG